>CM042435.1:29492003-29827003 GCA_023631565.1 Gymnocephalus cernua
AGCTGGGCTTGAGTTGTTCTGGCCCGTCAATCCCACTATTACAATTGAATAGAATGAATAAAAGCAGACCTCTATTATTTTACAACAACTCATATCAGCAAAGAGTGGTGTCAAAATGCAAAGCTGTTACAGTTGACATACCAAAAGAAACAATGTTAACCAGCTTGACATTCATGTGCACCCGTACTGTGACTGTGGCCTTCACCAAATTTAAAAAGTAGCACACAAGGCCAACCCTGACAGGTCGTCGCCACAGTCCAGGAGTCTGGGGGCGAGATGTGGAGGAGTTTCCATTATTAAAATAGCCTCTCCCCAGCTTCCCCTCTCCAAGCATTAATGGGATCTAGCTCCCCCCATATCCCACTCATTTCCTTAGTTTCTAACACACTGTGTGGATAATGTCCTCAGCCACTACCCCTGATGTCTAAGTCATAACTGCTCTTAATATTCCCTGGACACTGTGCATTTTCTCAGCACTAATTTCATTAACTGCTGGTGTGTCACGGCTCAACTACCCCAACATCAATAAAGAGAGCAAGAATGGGAAACTGGGCAGATACTCACTGTGAACATGACATCTAATCTGTGTTATATTAGGCTTCATAACAACACCTTTCTATTCATCTCATCTATTAATGAAGCCAGCATATTACCCATACTAGTTGGCTGTATAAAACCAATGTTAGCGCCATGGAAAGAGAAGAGAGAGAAAAGAGTAACCATGAACCAAGGAGCCAAATAAAGCTTAGCAAGAGTAGAGAGCAGAAGCACAGAGCTCTGGAGGGGAAGCCTCTGGAGGAAGGATCAATGCCATCGAGTGTCGTAATGAGTTTGGATGCAGGCCAGATGTCAGGATTATTGCTTGTGTCAGCCAACAGACAGACTGGTGAAACAATAGTCACAAGGGGCACGTATTTTGGAGACAGTGCCCAGTGGGAAAAAACTGGGCCCAGCATGCTTTGGCATTGGTGAAGACATGCCGGTCTTCCCCGGTCTGTCTTTTTATCTAAGTGTAGGTTACAGATAGGCCTGTAACGATAACAAATTTTACTGGATGATAAATTGTCCCAGAAATGATTGCGATATACACTAATATTGTCGTTCTGAGACCATTTTCATCCAATATAATGATAATGGCATAATAATGCAGGTACACCTTTTCAAAGATCAATAAACTTTTATTTCTAAAGAACACTTAACACTGGAACTTGAAGACATTTTACATAAAATAACAAAAAATGCACTGGAATAAAAACCAAACACAACCAAAAACAATAAATAAAATGGAAATCTTTCCAGCCATGATTATTTCCATTTAAAAATAATCAAGCTCATTTTTATTTATCATGCGATTAATTGACTTATTGCATATTGTGACAGGCCTAGTTACAGAGACTCTCTGCAACCTTTCAGCATGGAAAATTCCTTCTGTGATGCCTGAGAGATTTTTAAGATACCTAAAGTATCTCAATCAGAATAGAACACTTGTTTTTCTATCTTCAATGTTAATTTGTGTATGTGTACACAATATAGTTCAACACAAACAAACAAACAAAACTGAATATAAGAGAAATGACTACTAGAATATAAGTCATAATGTATTGTCCATCAATACTAATATATTGTTCATAAATAAAGCAAATAAAACATCCTTTGCAGATTGATGATCCTGAGTGGTAATGTATTAGCTCAGATCAGGCAGAAGTGATGGGGGGGGTGGAAAATTATTGCTGCCATGACTGTCAACACAAGCAAGATTAAAGACATCTAATGGCAGCAATGACAGGAACAATAATGACCTGATATTCAAGCATTTGACCGAGCACAGCACGTCAGGACACTCCAGGATCGACTACTAGAAATCGTTGTTAAGGTCGAGATATTTTTAGCGACCGTATCTTATTCTGTCTACTCATATTTGACCTCAAATAAAGCTTTTATAACAAACCGTAAAAAGATATCATGTCACATGCTGGCAGCATTGTACAACTTCTTTGGTCACTACTACGTCTATGATTACACAGTGATGAGTCAGTTGGCTCCATGACTAAGCCTTAGGATTCTTCAGAAAGGCCCATGAGTCAATCACTGGAGGTATAACATCCATCTGGAGGCAAATCAAATTGCAAAAAAGGCTTTTTGTTCTTCCAGAAATAGGTCCAGGTAGCGTCCAATCTAACTGTTGAGATACCGAACAAGCACTAATGAGCCTGAGAGAGTTGTAGGCTGGTCAATAAAGTGCAAATGAGGAGACGCGTGACCTGGCCAGAACCACGCTTCCACACAATTCATTCAATAATACCAGGGTGGGTGGGGGCAGGCAGCTTTGGGTTACTGACATTGATCTAACACGAACAAATGAATGGCAGCCAAATATTCGGAATACTCAGAAACCAGAAAATACGGAGGAATGACGGGAGACAGAAGGTGAGATGCAGTATGGAGTTCAGCATTGTCAGTCTGCACATTGTTCACCTTCACCTGAGGCTATTTACCATAGTAATTAGGGTCAAATTAGTTCCAAATCCCTGGGCTTTGGGATTTCTCAACCCACTGAGCTTAATGTGCCATTTATATCTGCTCATCACCACCAAAGAAAGATCTGTAACATGATTAATTTATTCCAGATAAATATTTCAGTAGACAGAGCAGCCAGAGTCTATTCATTGGATTCCAAGTCCCAGAGATGAAAGTCTCCACACACCCCCCCTCCAGCCATTGATAGTGTTGAGCCAGAGGGGGATATACATACTGCCTCAATCTAAGCAACAGTAAAATCATCCATAAATTGCCTATCAGATCACAATGTTGTAACCAGAACTCACAAAAACAACAGGGCAGCTGCAGAATTAATCCCCCTCCCTTTGCGGCTCCATCTGGCTCCCCATAGGCTCAGACGGGCTACAGTGGGACGGACAGTCCAGGGACAACACAGGCAGCTGGGGCTTGCTGTGACATCACAGGGATGGCCTGGCCTGGCTTAGCTTAGAGAGGATCTACAGGGACAGAAACCTTTCCACTGTGTGCAACTTTATGAATGGTAAAAGGGAAGGGCATATGGCATGCAATTCAAAGATCTGAAAACAGGAAATAGACCTTGTCTATTGCAGAGCTTTCGCCGTAGCCTACGTAAGTGGCCTGATGTTTATACTTGTGCACTGGTGTGTGCGTCGAGCCGGCATGTGTGTGTGTGTGTGTGGGGAGTGTGTTTTAGAGCGAGGAGGAAGTGAGAGAGTGACGGCGATTAGCTTCGGAGAGAGTACTGACTCTAGAGTCATAGTGAGAGAAACAAAGTGTCTCCCCTGTTCTTTCTGACCACGGTGGGAAATCTGGAGCAGGAAAAGTTAACCTTCTCCTTGATATCATCTTGTTTATGGAGAAGAAGAACCAGGAAATTAGTCTGGGGAATTGCAACACTACCAAGCCAGGCCGAGCGACGTGCGGCGCTGCGACGTGTAGTTAAATTTTTCGAGAGGTGCACGTCAGGCTACCCTACGCCGTCAATTCAACGCAGGACCATAAAAAACCCTTTATTGTGAAAGGAAAAGTAAGGATGTGGAAATCTAGAGGGAAGGATGTGTATATTAAGCATTTAACTTTCTCACTGGAGATCAGGAGTTCACCTCATGTTTCTTTACAAACATTGGTACTTTTTAACAATGAAGGCTATCAGAGGCCACTGTGTTCAATAGTTTTTCTTCCATTTATTGTGAATTTTTGTTAATCGTGGTTGTATGTTGTATTTGAGGCCACGTCCACACGTACCAAAACAATCTTTTTTCACGCTAAGGCAGAGCGGAGTGTTGCAGCTCCGGCGGCACTTACTCAGCTGTTTTCCCGTGTGCGCGCGCGTGTGTGCGTGCTGAAGAAATGTCTGCAGTGATTGAAGGGACATTTTTTTGATTTTGAGCTAGGACAGAAAGCCAAACAATTACTGATACATTCTCTAAACATCTGTGACTGTTACGTAATGGCGCAATTTTCAGTTCATAAAAGCGATCGGTGATCGGCCCCAAAAATCCTGATCGGAGCACCCTTAATCAATACGCAAGTATGCAGCGTTTTCAAAAATGCGTCTTCAGGCAGTGTGGTTACAGGATTTGTTTGGACGATCAGCCAAAACAATGCAAAACGTGCGTTTACACCAAAAAGCGTTTCCGTGTGGCTGGTCTCTTAATGTATTGTGGTTTTGTATGGCTGACCTACGACTATGCCTTTACATTAGTCCCAGATCACAAGCGTCTACCTATTGAGACCCAGAAACTCTCAAGTGTTATCTAAAGACAATGGCCCTCATTTATGAAATGTGCGTACGACCTAAAACAGGCGTACGACGGGCATACGCCGATTCCTACGCAAAGCTCTGCATTTATCAATTTGAACGTAGGCTGCGATCAAATCTCGCGTCTGGTCTGAACTTGTGTACGCAAGTTTTTAGGTCAGTGTGGCCTTGCAGTGCAGCATATAATCAGTTTAACCGGAGAAGGAGAAGTCATCAGTTGATCACTTCAGCAATGGCAGATCTGGCTCTTTTAGGAGACCTCTATATGTGCCAGTACAACAGTGCACATGTACGCGCACGGGCCACGGTGGAGCGCTCCATCGGATTGATTAACAGGATGTTATTCAACGCTTTTAAAAGGTATAGTGTTATGTTTGGCAATGATATTCAATACAGGAAACATGACAATGCACAACATTTTTATTTATTCTTCAGGTTTTCGTTTCTCTTTTAAAGGTTAATGGTCACAAGTGAACGATTTATTTCTGCAGTTGACCGAGTTATTTCAGCTTGCTTTTCCAGCACCTCTGCTGTCAGGAGACAGGCTCGGGGTGGTGGTCCAGCACGGGGGGGCGGAGGACACGCGCTCACGGTTGCCTGGCTCTGACTCATGAAAAAAACACGAGTAAAATAAAAGACACTGCATAAACTCCGCTACTGTGTGTTTATTTAAATATAGGTAGGCTACACCATGTAGGCCTAAGAGATTGCAACATAAGTATATTACTATTAGGACTATAGTATACGTGTGTCAAGTATATATATATATATATATATATATATATATATATATATATATATATATATATATATATATATATATATTATATTATATTATATATATATATATATATATATATATATATATATATATATATATATATATATATATATATATATATATATATATATATATATTAAATGAACTTCAGCTCGAGTCCGATTTACTACGGCAACTGTTGACCGCATCTCTTTTCATTCCACATTCTACTACAGCCTTTAATACCAGTTTTTCAGGCTGCCAATTACTACACACGTTAGTGCAAATGAACCTGAGATATCAGGGTTTCAGTCTCCACCTCTGAAAAGTCCCGCTTCTTAGCCGGATTACGTCTCACCATGTCGTAAATTGTAGGGGCGAGGCCTCAAACCGAGAATATATTGAGGCGTGATATTTAAATTACGATCATTTCCAGCCGCTGCATTTATCAATGTACAACCATTCTTACGCTCTGATTGGTGTGATACGAACGTTTCATGAATCACACATGAAGCCTGCCGTAAGATGATATCTGCGCTCATATCTGCGCTGGTTTCTACGATAGGTTGATAAATGAGGGCCAGTAATCCTAACACAGTAGTATACAGCAGCATTTACGGTATTTCAAAAATGCTGTACTAAATTATGGTGTGTATTTAGTTGAAGCAGCACTGTGGCCTAGTTGGACACAAAAGTTGAGATGGGAACGAGGCCATAAAATGCTCGACATCTTGAGGGTCAAGAGCAGCAAGAGTTTTATCTTCCCAGCCATTGATGGTGTTGCTTCCCTGTGGAGTGCCTGCCGACACCTTTCCATCTGACCTTGTCATCCCGCTGTGACACGATCACATTGACTATCTCTTGGCACGTGCAGGCTTGCTGCATTTTCCTGCTGCTATTGTGTGTGTGTGTGCATCACATAGACAAACACAGCCAGGCCAGAAACAATACACCAGCAAAAAAAGAAATTATGATTGCGGATACATTTTCAGGCCTCTTAGTGTCTAATGCTGCTTTCATGAATTATTTGACGTTTGGGAACAGGAGGTGAGAACAGAGCTACTGTACATCTTATGAGCTGATGGATAGGTTGAGGAGAACGGAAGATTTATCTCCTACGAGCATGTTTGCAACGCAGTTTTTCAGTGGCTCGTAAATAAGGTTCGATCTGAGAGACATTACTGAGGAACTCCAGCTGACCTGCAGATCAGAGGCTTTAAAACAACTCCAGAAAAATGTATAGTTTGGGGACTCTTGAACCATTCAGAACATTAACAGTAATTGAGTTTAGGCCTCAAGTTAGTGTCTCAAGTTTCTTTTCACAATCTTAAAATATTTTGGTAGCTAATTAGCTAACACATTAATATAAAAAAAACAGAAAGATACAGTGGTGCTCATAAGTTTATGAACCCTTGCTAAAGTTGACTAAAAAGAGGAATAAAAAAAATCATCTTTTGGAAATTGATCTTAATGCCTTAATTTAAAAAATTAGGAAAAATACAACCTTTAAGGACACCAATTTTCTTGTTGCTCGCACAATTTTCTTGTTGCTCGCACAGCGTGCGAGCAACTTTTGGCCAAGCTTGGATTGATACCAATCCTGAGTATCTGACTGGCGCACCCCTACCTAAAAGCACGTTTTATTAATGTTACTCTGAGTGAGCAGTTTTACCAGAATTTTTGTTTTGATTCACAATTAAGGTGGAAAATAAAAGTTTTGTTTTTAATGTATTTTTGTTGATGTTGAAATGGATTTTAAAATATATGGTATCGGAAAAAGTATCATTAAGGAACCGGCATCGAAACTGATGTATCGAAATTGGCACCGGATCAAAAGATTTTGAACGATGCCCAGTCCTACTGCAAAGTTCTCACTCATCAGCTCATAGGTCTTCATTGTCTCAGATCGATATTACGACATACATGAGCAAACATTAGAATAGGTTCAGTGTCTCTGCATCAGTCTCTGTGTGGACACGGGCACATGAGCATTTTCATATCTCCCCCTCTTCCCAATGACCTGTCACATCCACTTTGCTTTGCAGACAGAGAAGAATCATTGAGGTGAGGGAAATTGAGTATCTGAGGAAACACATATTAGACTGGCTGCAGGTTAGTGATGGAGGCAGGACATTAAGTGGAAAACAGAGGAGAGGAGATGTCCCATGCCGGCACATAGACAGAGTAGAGGGGCCTGGGGGGACTTGATATGACACACCAGCAGCCCCAGACAGAGGATTTAAGTGGCGTGTTGGGCTTTTGTGGCACATTATTATCAGCCAGTGATCCGCCAGGCACATGGGCAGCTCTCGATTCCCTTCAGAAGGGAGCACTCTATCCCCCTCCAGACTCCCTCCCCATGCTGTTCCCACTATTCAGACAGACTGAGGCTTAGCTGGTGTTATTGAAATGCTACGGGGCAACATCCTGCTTCACTTACACATGAAAAATAAAACCTTAAGAATGACAGAAAGGTAGACATAATGCTTAAAGAAGAAGCAGTCTTTTCTGTGACTAGTATGTGGGTAATCAGATGCTGAAGAGCATCTTCCACGCGTGGTGGAATCAGCTGGCATGAAAAGACAAGCATTTGGTCTACTGATAGATTCATCCTCACAGGACAGTCTTACCTGCCTATCTCCACCTTTGGTGACAAGTGTGAGAGCGGATTTTGTCTGCCTGCAGATAAGCATGCAAGCTAAGACAGCAAACAGGATGCTTCTTGGCATCTGTCTAGCCTTAACCTGCGTGGCTTCTGTCGATCAGCTTTCCCATCTAGACAGTGGGAAGTAGGTACTATGCACCTTCCTGCCTATCAGGGAAATTTGTATTGGAAAGATCAGCGTCTGAAGGTCCTTGTCTGTCATTGCAGGATCACACATTAAACATGCTGATGGCTAATGACGTCACCTGCACCCTATGTGTCCTAGATAAGGTTATTTTGGCAACACATAAAGGCACAGACTGGCAGTGATGTCGGATGTTTCCACAGCACAGCAGAGAAGAGTGACAAGGAGTGGAGCGGCACGTGGTGGGCAAGACTGGGGAGTGTGCAGCATGGAGAGCTGACGGACAGGCCGCTGATGGATTATGCGGTAAGCCGGGCCGAGGGTTGCCCTTTCTAGATGGAAGCCTGCCTGATGCAGTGTGATTAAAAAATAAAACTGAAGGGTGCAAAGTGTGTTTAGGCTCTCATAAAAGCAGGCGAAAGAAATGTTGCAGAACAGACGCCGCAGCAGCATAGGTCGTCAACCTGGCACGGTACAGGAGGTGATCGAATCCTACTTTCAGAAAGATGCCTGCAAAGAAAACATGATACTGTTTTTACTGAAGCAGGGGGATGACAGCGTACGCTTAGTGCTATGGAACCAAGTGAAAAACAGCTAAATCGTTTGCTCTTTATAATCTAAAAAGGTACTGCGTGGTAGTTGGGGGTTGGGGGTGACAGCAATAGCTGCTGCATAATTCATGTGTTTGCTCTTGTGACTGCAGCAGCCACATTGGTCAACAGTTTTCTATGAAATCTATTAGTATTTAATTATTTTATATTTCTACCAGTAAGATGGATGCAGCCTTCAGTGGCATAGCACTAGGATTTCTGTTGTGGTGCACAGGATGAGAAACTGCTTTTTAATCACCAGCTCTTAGGTGGCATTTTAAAACCATGTCACGAAACTACCACCAAACACAACCACTTACAACAAGTGTGAGATGCACCCTGCTCACAAAAAAAGAACTCAATTTAATAGCAGAGAAATTTGTTTTACTGACATACTTGTATCTATTTTTATCTTTGAATTTGGGCAAAACCAGTGAATTTTAGTAGTCAGCTTTAATTATCAATGTATTATTACTGATCGTACATAACTGTCCTACAATGTGGGCAAAACTTTTGGTTTGTATTTGAAATAACTAATTTATGAGTTAGAAACATTCTCTGACTCTACAAAAACAAAGTCCTATTAATTGTCTATGGTGTAGATCAATGTCTGGATGGTAGAGACGCTTAATATTAAAATCTTCAGAAATCTAATAAGCAATAATGGTCATTTAGGCCAACATTACTACCAATATTATTCATTACGCACCTATATATATTGACCTGTCAATCTGCCTGTCTAGATACATATTCATAATATTATCTTCTTTTTGCATTTTTTCTACAGTTGGTAAATCCCTTAAAGCTTTTCTGTAAAATTCTGACAATGACACTATTGCCTTAAGTAAGTATTTACAAAAATCAAAAGAGTGGGTATTAACTTTATCCTTTCAGAACTGACTAATCATTTAAAAGAAAAGTCTTGAATCATGGCATTTGTAATGAACGGAGCTGACCAATAGATTGTGCACCACAACGTAAGGGTTTCACAGGTTGGTCTTAGTTTTGTGCTCCTCTGCAGTAGCTTTGAGACAATACTTCATGTTCACAAACACTGAATTTTTAAATTGAGTCGTATGTCTCTTTAAAAATGATTTTCCCAGTCATAGCTACTTGGAAGAACCTCGCTCATGAATACTTCCTGTATGCACACACTCATTCAACAACTAAAATGTCTCATACAGTGAAGTTTCTGCATTACTAGAGGTAAATTAGATGGCAGAATGTGCATTGTAGACATTGTATTAATAGCCTTAATGAGCAGCACATATTAGGTATGCAAATGTGCCTTATCCCCTTTGTTTTGGGAACAATCTATAGATATATAAAAATACAATGAAGAGGAAGTTTATTTTAATTCACTTTATTAGTCCAGACTGCTTGCTAAGCAGCCAAAAACATAGTCCTGCTCAAGAGCAATAACTCAGATTGAGATATTAGCCTTGGTCGCAGTTATAAATCAAACCTAAGCAATCCCAAATCAAACCACAAAGTGCCACTACATTTAGTGTGCCAATCTCTAGGTATGGCAAAGAGAAACACAAACTGCAGTAAGTACCATAAATAATACCAATACCATATGGTATTGATCTCTGCAGATACATTTTGCTCCAGTCCAAAGAGGTCAGAGGTCAGGGTGAGCCACAAATAAGTGATGGGAGAAATTTAAAAGAGAGGAAACCATACAGTAATAAGCCTGTATATGCCCAGCCATAGGCGTTCTCCTGGATAATCAAACAGACCTTAACACCCAAATCTACTAAGCAGCTTTGGAGTCTTTGGCTCAAAAAGATCCCCTTTTGAGCATTCACATCATTTGAGTAATGTGTATGTATCTGCATCCTATTTCCCTGGAAAACACAACTGAGATGCAGTGGAAAGTTACTGGTGCAGTGAAGGAGTGAGGGTCCGGGCTGAATTACAATGGCTGCGTTATTAGACCCACTCTACTGTAGATGCCTTTGGCTGGACACTTGTTATTGCGCTGTAAGACTTGTGGCTACTGTAAGCATCAACTTGCAGTATTTCTGATCACTTCACCTGCTTTCTGAGATGATGGTACTTTTGTGGTTGGCAATGCATAGCTGCGGGGGGGGATCCCAGTCTGGATGGTTCTGCTAGGTCAGACATTAGTTTAATTTTAAAGAAGCTTCATGTAGACCACCCATTTGATAAAGCCTTTGTCTGGGAAACCCCATGTTAAATCTGCAGCTGTGGAGATGACAGCATACTCTCACATAAAAAACTACATTAAAACTACGTACATTAAAACTGAACGATTTGGTTTACTGAAAACTCCTTCAGAAAACTCTCAAGGCCCCCGGAGTTTCCTTGACCTCTTTTGAGGCACCGGTAATCACAGCGTTAGCTAGCAAGTTACTGTCCTGTAACGTTACGTCCAGGGAGGTACAACACCGGCCTACTTTCGGTAACGTTAACAAGAAAATAGCCGTGGACCTGATTTCCAAACATTTTTGTAACACATACAACGTAGTGAAATTGTCTTAACATACCCTCCGCCCGTGTGCGAAGATCAGACATCGTTCTCTGGACGGGCGGCATCTCTCCACGCAGAGCCGGGAGACGGCACCTGTCAAGCGGCCGCGGCTTGTTAGTTCTGCTCCCTGTGGATACTGCTGCTGCTGCTTCTTCTCAACCGTCAAAGAATTAAAAAAAAACGGCTAAAATTGAACAGAGGGCTCTATCTCATGCGGACAGTGCTGCTGTGTGTCTACTGCTAATGAAAGATACAGACGACATATAAACAACATTAAATTCCTGGTGGTAACAGAACCATGGCCAGGAGCCCACGGCTGCATGGATCCCCAAGCATCACGGTTTACACGGCGGATTTTAAAGCCGATAGACGCCTTCGGTATAAGCAGGAGTGGACACGGATTTACCATTAACTGACGTGAGGGGGACTGTGCCGCTTCACATTATGGACCGTACCACATTCATCCGCAGAGGGAGGGGGTGACTTAACATAATAACTCTCAAATCAAAGCGCATAAGTCATGAACATTGTATTTTTACGAGGATATAAAAAACACAAAGTGCTGGATCGGCAGTGCCAATAATGTATAAGGCACCGTTTTTAAAATTGGCCAACACGTGTTTCGTTGGTGTGGACGCCTCCCCCCTCTGCAGTAGATGTTGTTCACAGCTTGAAGACATAACAATAGTACACTGGGTGGGAGTTGGCTTATCACATATTAGTCTTGTTTATGAATAAATTATTGTTATTAATGTATTAATAGTTATTGCAATGTCAGCAAATGACAACCTCCGCCACTTAACGAACTAAAATATGCTCAAACATTAAAATGTAATACATTAGAAATATAAAATGTATGTATATTGACATGTCTTTATATGGTGATGCTTTTGCAAAATATCAAAAAACTTTATTTTGCAATGTATTATTAGATATATTCCACAACACACTATATATTGCTGTATGTTACATTTTTGTTTAATAATAATTATTTAATATGGATATGGCCATTTAATCACTATCAGCATCAAAGACTTGATTTCATAAAATAAAAAAACACTAACTCATTTAATCCAATGAATAACATTTCAAATAATCTTTTGAAGGATTAAAAACATTTTTAGGGTGATTGTTGTGAAACAATCTGATCACAGCTGTTTTGTAGGTCAAATCCTATCATCTACAAGCTTGACCTCTGTGAGTTGATTCTGAAAGCAGTGGCGAGCTCAGAGATCAAAGTGACACGAAGCAGGGGTCAGTTCACAATGTTCCAGAGGTTTAATGAGACACAAGGATATTTTCTAACAATCGTTCCATTCTCTTAGATGACGTGATTTGTAGCAAAAATCCTTGGTGTTCAACAAAATAACCTCTCTGACCTGTACAATAGACCTGTACAACAGACAAGTGATTCGAAAAGCAAAATCCATTTTGTCAACCGGCGTCCACCCCCTTTCACTCAGAGTTTCAGCTACTTCCCTCTGGTTCCCGCTTCAGATTTCTGCCAGTCAAGAGCAACAGGGACAGACACTCATTCATACCGCCATCTCACTGCTGAACTCAGGTCTGCCCAGGGCTGTCGGTGGTGATGGTATGCTTGGGTCCTGATGTAAAAAAAAAAATGATGATGGTCATGATAATGCAGAAAAAGGCAATTCTGGTTTGCTAAGCTATTTATTGGTGGGATTTTCATTTTTATGGTATTTCTTAGTGTGTGTATATATGGCATACAGGTCCACTTTAGTCTTATATTGATTGGTTTGGATCTGTAGTGATTGGTTGTAGTTTTATTTGTGATAGTACTTGCTGCTCAGATTTTATTAGTGATTAATGATGGTTTTTATAGATATCTGTGTTATGTATATGTTTTTTTAGTAGTGCATTAGCACTTTATGATGGGGAACTATTTGAGGTAAGATTTTAACTATTTTAAATTATGTGAATTTATGGTTGTGTTCCACATGTTCATTATTCAGTGCCCCACTTCATGTGAGTCTCTTTATTTTGGTTTGTTTTGTTGTGCTTTGTGTCTAATTGTCTTGCATGTATGCCTTGCTGCACCACAAATTGCCCCTCAGGCACAATATCATTGAAGTTTAAATTGAAGTGAGAGAAGTAAGATAAGAACAAGACTCTGGATGGACAGGAGGATTGGTTCAACGTTAGTTCACGTAGATTCATTTTTAAGGAGGAACAGTGTTACAATTTATGATACAAATGATAAAAGCTTGCATACTTTAATCTTTAAGTCCTCAAAAAGAACTTGTACCTTCAAAAGTACATATACAAAATAAAACTATCAATTAAAAATACAGTCACAGTATAAAGTACCAACAACATTAAAATAATGAACCATCCAAGAATCACCTGACTTGACCAATTCCAACAACCTCACTCTGAATACTGGACTGTTTTAAGATGCTGTTCAGTTTTATCTACATGGACATTTCAACAGGCCATTTGGCTGCAGACTCCAACATCATTTGTTGCAGAGACAACTGTAACATTACACAGCAATTTCTCCCACTACCAGGCAACTCTCCTCTTGTTTTTGAATGTCTAACATGGTAGAAGTAATGCCACCTTTCTATTAAGGACCTTTTTTTTATTCACTAACATTAGACCAATGAATCAAAGTATCAATCGTATCTATAAAACAGTGGTTCAAGTCTCGGGAAAACTAAACTAATAAACATGTCAAAGATAACATCCTGGACAGCTACTGACCACAACAATGGACTCTAGCAGTTGTAAGTAGACACTAGTATCAGTCACCATGTTATTGTCTCAAGACAAGCTAATCCAGGTGCACAGTTTCCTTTATATCCCTCATCAGTGTGTCACTATCCTGTCGTGAATCTGATCTAACCTGGACCCTCAACATAAATATGACCCATAAATAGGAATACACATGCAAATACAAAGAAGAAAGCAGCAACAATGCCGTCTACTGAGACAGTCTGGCTGTACAGTAAATCAAAGTCTCATTCTCACTGCAGTTAAAATGCAAATCACACCGGAGACGCCATTTGTACAGCAGCAGCACCACTGCAGTTCCCTGGGAGAACTGCAGTGTTACAGACGCACTAGTTGTCTGATGTGAGTATTGCTCTGGCAGTATTTTCATAATGCAGTGTCCTGCTTATGTGCATGTATTTTTACAGAGAGATTCCTTAGTTATTGCTGTCACTGCATAATAGTTTAACACTCTTCTTTAGGAGTGATTTAGGCGACTGTTTTGATCAAATGTCTTTACTGTTGTTGGGATTAAGGGAAGATATGACAATGCTTCTTTGTGTGCGAACAGTGCAGATGCTGGAAGGCATATCTGTGTGCACATTTCTTTGAACAAAAATAATCAGTATCTTAAGATTTCGGTACATGTTTTTTTTTTTAATCCTAGTGCAACAGTAACTCCTCTTCTCAACAGCCAAAAAAAGCCAAAACAAAAACACAGAGTGATGGTGTTACATAGGAACTCAAGATTCACTACATCCAAAAATAAGAAATGAACACCTGAACATCGACGCCTCCTCCTGTGCCTGCTAGAGACACATCTCTCCCAAATATTTCCTTTTTTTCCCCCACTCCACCTAATTCAACATCAGCTTGCCACCACAGGGATTTGGCTCATGTAGCTCCCATGGTTGCTAAGCAACAGTGACAAGAAGCCTGCCTTTTGATTATGTGTGTGTGTGTGTGTGTGTGTGTGTGTGTGTGTGTGTGTGTGTGTGTGTGTGTGTGTGTGTGTGTGTGTGTGTGTGTAGGTGTGTGTGTGTGTGTGTGTGTGTAGGTGTGTGCATGTGTGTGTGTGCTGATTTTGAGTTTCACAGCAGATCCAGTCCAAACAATGACTCATTCAGCAGCCGTAACAATTTCTACCACTATCCAAATCTGTGTCAATTACAAACAGTGTTTTTCTTTCAGTTTATTTGTTCAACCTTTATCAGAGTGACCTACAAAGATTTTATTGACACTCCCTCCAAACACCTTTGTTCTTTAAAATCGATCGCAGTGTAAATATACATTTTAAACAGGCTGTTGAAAAAATGCACATAAAAGATCCAACACCCAATGTAAGAAAGGCAAAAAAGTATAAAATATAATTAAAAATATATATAGCCTATATTTGATTGAGATCCGTCCCAGAAATGCATTTTTAGCTCAGTGCAAAAACCCATTAACTGCAAACATCAGTCCAATTATTTATTTATTTTATTACTTTTTGTTTGCTTTTGGCCTGAAATTCTCAAGCTTTTTATGTATTAATAAAAAAAATGTAATTCCTCAATTTACTTAGGAGGAGTTTTAAGGATACAGCCTGACCAATGTAGTGAATTTTAACTTTTGTTTGTCTGTTGTGCTTTCTTTCAGCCCTGGATTGTTTTAAGGCTCTAGGGTTGACTGTGTCGGTCAGTCGGTCACCACCTTGGTCCAGACCATAGACAACAGTCTGTGGTCCACACTGAAATGTCTCAACAACTATTGGAAGATTGGATGGATTGCCATGCAATTTTGTACAGACATTCATGTCTCCCACTGAATAAATTGCAATAAATTGGTAGCAAAGATGCTGCAGTAGAAAGTAGAGATGTATCTCCACATTGCTTGTAATTTGCAGTGTCCGTCAAAGGCCTGGCTGTATAACCAGCCTGCAAATGATGATGTTTGTAAGCCTCTGTCTGGGATCCCTTTGCCTCTACAGGAAAACACATTGAACCACTTTACTGCTTTTGAGAGAAGAAATACTAAGGCAAGAAGTAATGCAGCTTAAATACTGCAACAAGCTTTACCGGATCCTATCCCAGATGCTTTTAAAGGGGTGTCCAGTTGACTATAGAGGATGAAGTACTGACTACTTCCCTTACTGATATCTGCTATTGTGAAACCTCTCCTAAATGTAACCTTGATGCATTAGAGCTTAACAATTTAGCATCATTCTTTTTAGAAGTAAAATCCTTACAAAAACAGCTTGATTCATACATTCATTGCATGTTATGGACACAATAATTTGGCTTTTATGCTCACCACAGAACTGAGACAGCACTTAAGCTATACAAAATGAAGATAGGATGAGACCATTTCTCAAGAATGGCTTTGATATTCTCAACAAAATAAAAACATAAATGTATTCACCACACCTGTGGCTGTAAACCCTTTGAAGGTCAGTTTGTAAATCTTTAGCCTGGATATTTGGTCTCAATCTCTTCAGGATACATTAATCCTGCTCTTCTCACTTGGGTTTACTAAATTGTTATTGATTTTATCATTAATCATTGAGCCTTATCTAAAGACTGATTAAACCAAGCTGGATGCAGCCTTTGGGCTTGCAGCTGCATCCTTCATTCCTTGCCTACAGCTCTTGAGGGAACTATTGAGCAGCAGTGACATTTAACTGTAACTGTGATTGAATTGCACTCTGCCCCCTTGTGGATGTTAGTCTGTAGTCAGGGAGGGTGAGGTGGTTTGATGTCCAGCTAACCACAAATGGTGAGTCACTGCACAGTCATTTCCCCTAAACCATGTTCACAAGTTGATTAATGTGTGCAGATCTTGTCAAACCTGCACAAAGACACATTTCATAGTCTATAAGTAAATACCATTTTCTCTCAAGCCCTAACTGTGGATCAGTCTGATTCGGCTCAAAAATGTACTGCAAATCAGTTGAATTTATGAAGTTAACATACAAATCCTGCTGGTATTTCATGAATACATCTGTATATTCAATCTGCACAAAATTAAAACCATTCATCACCCTGCACTGTTTGACTTCTTCCACTCAGTCACAGCCGAGCCAGCGAACAGTTGTGAAATTAAAGTGCGTCAAAGTATTAATCTTTTCAAATGGCTTTTTTAATAGCAGTTGATGTGGCTGGCGAGGCTACATTAGCACTACTGATGAGGAGGGCTGAGAGATAAGCTCTTCAGGTTGAATAGACTATCACCATCTCAGTGGTCTCTGAACTAAATGTGCTAAAATGAGATAAAATGGCTGCTTGACTCAACATGGTGTGGGTGTGTTTCACTGAACTCTAGATAAGCATGGCCTTTTTTACAGAAGGCAACAACATGGTGAGCTTGTTTTCCCAGATGTTTTATCTTAATTCATCTACTGCAGTGTCACTGTAGTTGTACCCACGTGAACTCTCATTCTGGAATAAAACAGCTGAAGAGGTTTTTTAACTGATGATTGAGAAACTGCTTCTCCATGATATAAAAAACACACTAATTAAAATGAAAATCATATGTAAAGACCATGACTGATTTATTCCAATTATAAGGCAGCGTAAAATAAGCAGCTTTATCCAGACACTGACTACCAAATTCAAAATGTAGGATCTCTAATCCACCCAGCACCAGTAAAATAATATGCTGTTGAAACCTTGTGTAGTATCAGTATTAAGTATCTTTCATTTTGAGCATTTTCATGCTCAAAAGATATTATTTCCCTAACAATTGGACTCTTATCAGACGGCAAAGCAGAAACAGTACCATTCATGTTATATTAAAACTCTGCACTGAAACAAAAATTGGTTTGCAGCTTTTAAACCAGCATGACCCACTTGCACTTGTCAATAGCCTATTCATTAACACTAATGTAAAAATAAAGAGTTTATTTACAAAAAAGGAAAAAGAAAATGCTGTAACACTGTTAGAAGAAATATTTTGACCAAAAAAATCTTACTGGAACTCAAGATCCACTTATTTCCAGGTTTATCTGACAATAAACGCAATAAAACACACGTCAATACCAGCGAAGCCTTTGAAAGGTGGAGAGACAATGTTGCTAATTAGCCTTTTGTCTTCTGCCTTTTTTGAGTAGGTCCCCCACAAGGATGCACATACATGCAGTATACATACCTGCCAGTGGTTTCACACTAATCCACTTATCTACAGGTGGCAGTGATGCACCAAGAACAACAGAAATGCACCAGTAAACGCAATGAAAAGGAGGGCTGCTACTATGTTCACACAGAATTCAACAATCCAAGTTAAAAAAGCTTTAAAGATTTAGCTTTGCAAATGTGTTCTGAGGAAGTAAATGCATTCAACATGTTTGTTTGACCTCAAGGATACACATAATACACAACACACAGTGTTATCATAAGCAAACAACCAAACAACTCAATCAGCAGTTTTAAATCAAATGTGGCTAAATTCCACAGAAGGCCCACAGAAATGCATTACATCAATTTCCCCAGATAAAACAGCACAGACAGAAATCTGTCATGCCTCTCATGTTTATTAAGGACCCCCATCATGCAGTAAGAGGATGATTGAGAAACATTTTCAGAAAGGTTTCCAGGGCTTTTGAAGACGGGAGTGCAAGAACTGTTAAAGATCACAAAATTTAGAAGAAGAAAAAACAGCTCAATAAAATTAAGACGAGGTTTAAAAAAAAAAAAAAAGTGATCAAGCCACCCTCAGCTCCTCAGGCAGTAATTTCAAAGTCTAGACACCTTAATGGCATCTAGCATTGGCTATTAGCAGCAAAAATGTACAACGAGCCATATTGTAAAAGCTGTTGTGATGGCTTTATAATAAAAGACAGTTAGGGTCACTTTGGATCAATAAGACTTGGAACCAGAGCCATTTTTACTACAGTCTCAGGATGTCACTAAATTTTAGTTTGACATATTATACTTTCTCAGATGGAGTTTATCTAATAATCAGCACAATGTGAACAGGTGATGCTGTGTGTGTGTGTGTGTGTGTGTGTGTGTGTGTGTGTGTGTGTGTGTGTGTGTGTGTGTGTGTGTGTGTGTGTGTGTGTGTGTGTGTGTGTGTGTGTGTGTGTGTGTGTGTGTGTGTGTGCGTGTGTGCATGTGTGTGTGCATGTGTGTAGCTCTTACCTCAGAGGCCAAAATGTAGCACTCAAACAGAGTGGTGCTGTCAACGCAATAAGCTGACGTGTCACATCTCCAGGGAGCTGCTTCATCACCTGTGACACAAAAAAAAACTGGCCCAGGCGTCTCTGTGGACACGTTGCTGAATTGTGTCACTGTGACATATTATATGGTCTGGTCCTCTTCTGCTTTGGGCGGACGCCCAGTGAACACCTGCACTCCCACTTTAGCTGTAACACAGTAAGCAGTCAAGTAATATCCGCATACGTCATGCATTCATGTGTCTGGATGATGATGTCACCCTACATTATTACTTTACTTTACTGTACATAGTGAATAATAATAAAGACGTCACAATGAAAAAAAAAGTTGTAGTATGTTACTAAAATTGGAGAACAAAGTTTTCAGAACAAATGAAGTTTCCGCAGAATCTTGATTTAAGTCGGCCTACTTGCATACATTTGGAGCCAATTTGTAAACACAGTTAGGCTTCATATCCTCTTACTATCACTACCTCATTGGTTTATTGTCTATTCCGTACATTTGTTTATCATTATACAGTATATAGCCTAGGCCTATCTATAGCCTACACACTTTTGCTACTCTGTCCTATTTGGATAGATGCTAAAATGCATCATATCATACTGGTACCATGTGTAATGACAATACATCTCAATTTGTTCAAGTTTCAAATGTATGTTTATTTGTCATTTCAACTGTAACAAATTCAGTTAAAACGTATATAACTGTCAAACATCTAAGAAAACATATATACACAAAGCACTGCTGAGGCTGATGGGAATGTTGTTAATTTTGTGGGTGTTTGGTCACTAGATAAAAGTCAGGGGATGAACAAAGTGATTAGGATTCAAAGTCGGAGAACCATTAATGTCTGTGTTAAATTTCACGGCAATCTATCAAATAGTTGTTGAGATATTTTAGTCTAAACGAAAAGGGCGGACGGTGTGTTGAGTAGGTGAGAAGTATTGTCTTCAGCAGTCACACACTATAATCATTATTCATGTTTTTAAAAGAGGCGATATACCTAGCTGTATTATCATAAAATGTAACTGATGCAGAAGCTGTTTTTGCCTCACAGTCAGTTGTCATCTTTTGCCAAGAGGGAGAGGGAGATGTTTGTTTGATTAAAGTACATGAAGTCAGGCCATTAAAAGTCTTCTGTTAAAGCTTTGGTGAAAACTGTGTAAACTGTGATGAATAATTCAAAGACAACGATCATTTTACTTGAGATTAGCTTGGTTAGGTTGCCATGGCAGAGATGCATGTATTATTTACTGGCGGTGTGAGTCGGACTGTAAGGCAGCTTACAGGCTCTCAGTCGTTTTTAGATCTGTTCAAATGGCGAGGATTACATGTGGTAGTAATCCATGAGGGACAAACTGGTTTGTCTGAGCTGAGTGTCTACGTCCGAATGAGAAGCCAGGAGCTACACTGCAATGTTGTGGACCATGTAATGTGGCAGGGGGTTTGCAATGGAGGGGACAACGCTGATGGCTGGACAGGAGAAGCCACAGAAGCGGGTGAGGTTCCGTGTGGCTTCGGGGAACAGCGGCCGGGTGCTGAAGGAGATGTTCAAGGATGAGGGGCCTTCAGACTCCCTGGATTCAGACTGCACCAGCAGTTCGGACGCAGAACGGGCCAGCACCCCCTCTACAAGTGGAGATGGGCACCTGTATGGATACCTGGGCTCCGAGCTGGACGACAGCGAGTGTGAGCCTGATGATCTGCTCATGTACGCAGGGGCCACCAAGGACTGGATGTTCACCACCAAGAGGGTCAACATACTCAGTAAAAATGGCACTGTGAGAGGGGTCAAGCACAAAGTCAGTGCAGGTCAGACGCTGTTTGAAAACCTTCCCAATTCCAACAGTGTAAGTGAATCTGTCAGAGCCTGTTTTCATTCTTATTGTTTAATACAATCTATGTATTACACCAGTTCCCATCATTGTCGCCTACGTCCTCAAGTCTAGTTACAGGTAGGAGCATGTTGGCGTGGGACTGGGATAGAAGCTCACAATAGAGGACAAGGTCACAGAGCAATTAAAGATTAATGATGCATTTCGTTAAGTGTTTCAAGAGAAACTAATCAGGTTAATGAATTCTCTGCACTTTCTAGTATCCCAGCAGTAAGAAGTGTTTATTATTCTGAGGTAACTCTTTGGCTTGTGTGCTGATGCAAAGGTGATGCAGAGGGTCATATCAAAGAGGCCAGTTCTCGGCGAAGTGGTATTAGGTGAACAAACAGCGTCACTGTAGACTCGATAAAGCTGCTCATCATGATTATCTTTATTTTAGGGTAAAGTTTAAATGCGTATCACAGTCTGATCTTATCCCAAAGGAAGGTTCTGGTGTTTTTGCATGTTTTGATAAACATTAAAGTAACATACACATTACATTATCACCGCAAATATTTTAAAGCATGCCATAACTTCTTACAAGATTTTTGAATGTTGTTGACTCACTTGTTTGAGCCTACAATGAACATGTAGCTTTATTTATTTAAATAATATACATGTTAATGATGTGCAGACTTTGCAACTCCATCTATACTTTCACCAGTCTCTGTACAGTTTCCAAACTTTGTTGAAATGAATGGTAACCAAAGGCTGCCTGGAAGGGAGGATAAGTAAA
This sequence comes from Gymnocephalus cernua, assembly GCA_023631565.1. Classification (NCBI taxonomy): domain Eukaryota; kingdom Metazoa; phylum Chordata; class Actinopteri; order Perciformes; family Percidae; genus Gymnocephalus; species Gymnocephalus cernua. The sequence continues at coordinate 29,513,421 of CM042435.1, forward strand.
AAAAAAACTCTATTGTATACTTTTGGAAATTCTTGAAATAATATCTAACTGATGTTGGGGATTTCCTCCTCTGTGTCCCCCCTTTTGGGACAATGTGTCTGACTCCAAATAAAAGACTTATATATCCCCACGCTTTCGTTAAATTGGAATTACATTGATCCTAAGCAAGAGCCAAATAAGACGATAAGATAAAGTCAAAATACATTTGTTTAATCAGTCAAGCATCGGAGTTTCAATACACAGATCTGTGGGATCACAAAGCAACAGACAAAAAGCCGGAGCCGGTCCACTTATATCTCTAGACTGTCAGACCTTGTGAGCCCTGTTCTATACTTCCCCTCATCTCTTATACTTTCTTTCTTGGGCCCCATCTTTTCTCCAGCACAGGGAGTGTTATCTTCACACAACACACGCCAGGGTCGAGGCCACTGTGCTGTGTCTCGTCTTCATTTTGCTCCTGTTTCACTTGTTACTAACTACCTCATAGTTATGGCTTGAGCTAAATAAGCATACACCAAAACACACTTGGTCTCTTATGGAAACCTTTTACATTGTTATTATATTTATCTGCCAATTGTAAGAACATTATTCTACAATGACCGCAAAGCAATACAGAGATTGGATAAAGGATATTTACACCGGGAAAAGAAAAAGGGAAATCTAGGGAAATCATTAAAGATCCAAACCAGCCGGATAACAGCCTCATCTCCATGTTAAGGTTGGGTAGAAGGTACTGGATACACCAGGCCAGCACTGAGAGGCTCAGGAGGAGCTTCTACCCTCAGGCCATAAGACTCAAACACAAGGCCTAGGAGGGGATTAGTTGCCAAATTTAGGATGTAATTTGGTTGAATCCTTACTTCACCTTGAAGAACTGTACATCATTTGAAAGCCTCACAATTCTACCAATGCAAAGCATTTTAAGATCCCAGTACGACTGAGACAACGGCTGCTTCATTTGTAACAGGACTGCATACAGAACTGAAAACATTTCACTCTAAAAATATGTACTAGTTTTGTGTCAAAGACTTTTTGGTTCAGTATTGTTTTTAGTGTTTCTGACTTTTTGATGGTAACATTTCACAAGTTCCCTTTAAGAACATTACCTTATACATTACATTGTCATTTAGCTGACACTTTTATCCAAAGCGACTTACAATTGCTACATTTGTCAGAGGTCGTACACCTCTGGAGAAACTAGGGGTTAAGTGTCTTGCCCAGGGACACATTGGTTGTTGTATTGCAGTGGGAATTGAACCTGAGTCTCCCACACCAAAGGCATGTGTCATATCCACTGGGCCATCACCAGAAGAGCTTAGGATCATGATCACAAAACGGTTTACTAACATCAGCCATTTTAGTTTGAGTTTGTAAGTTTTTAGCTTGTGAACAAAAAGGGAGCTCTGTAAATCAGTTATGTAAGCCATTACAACATTAGGGTTCCATAAGGTGAAAAAAATCTTTTGTCTGATGTTTGTCCTATATTTGGTGTTAAAGCAGTTAGAAATGTTGTTGTTGTTGTGGTTGTGGTTGTTTATTAAGCATCTGTTGCAACTCATTAGAAAAGTGGTACCAAACATAAGAAATGTTCCTATAAGTGAACATAAGAATGGAAATATGTCAACATTCTACTATTAGTATTGATACAATTAGTAATGCACTTTCCTCTGAGAGGTTTTTTTAGAGGCTGATCTCTGAAGTACATATACTAAGATTTTACATCAAAATCCTGCTGCTAGGACGCATGGTTTATTTTCTGCATAGTTCATTTGAACCTTACGGATAAAAACAAATACAAAAAACTTAATCATGTGATTACAATTAGGATTTCTTTTTCTCCCTCTTAGATGGAGTTATCTCTTGAATTTGGGCGGATAGTGATCTACACCACGAGTTTCCGTGTGGTGAGGACAACCTTTGAGCGCTGCGAGCTGGTCCGGAAGATCTTCCAGAACCACAGGGTGACGTTTGTGGAGAGGAACATCGCCCTGGACATCGAGTACGGGAAGGAGTTGGAGGAGCGGTGCAAACGTGTGGGAGAACCTTCTTCATTACCAGTCGTGTTCATTGACGGACACTACCTTGGGGTCAGCTCTTAATCTTAGAATAGAATAGAATACACTTTGTTATCCCCCGAGGGGCAATTTGTCTTGGGCATAGTGCTACAATCTGTTGCTTCACAACACCAGTCTTGTATAAAGTACTTGAAAGCAATACTTGAGTAAAATTACAAGTATCTTACCAGAAAAGGACTTTGGTAGAAGTTAAAGTTAAAGTATCTGATATTTACTGTACTTAAGTATCAAAAGTCATTTTCTGATATTAAATGTACTTTATTATTAGAAGTAAAAAAAAAAAACTTTGATTATGAACTATATTATGGCTACTTTATAGTAAAGCATCATATTCAGGGTTTTCACTCCTTAAACATTTTAATTCAATGTCTGACATTAAAAAGAAGAAAAAACAAGGAAGAACCTTTCACTCCAACATACGAAAACATTTCTTGCAGTACAGAGTAACTAAGATGCTAAGGGGCCATGTAGTGGAGTAAAAGTATACATTTTATTTAGGAAATGTAGTGGAGTAGAAGTAAAAGTTTCCAGAAATATAAATAACGAAGTATTTGTACTTTGTTACATTACAACACTGCACAACACAAACATGTAACAGAAAAAAAAACATTCTTAAATTGACATAAAATCAACATAAGATCAACACAAGACATCTTAGAACATGAAGGGAGGACACAAGACTGTACAGACAATACGACATCTTAAAAAGTAACGGTAATAGTTAGAGTGCGAAGTCCAAAAAGTGCTGGTGTATTTATTGCATATCTTGCTCCTTTCTAACCTCTGATGGCAATATCTTGTACATGCACACACTGAGTTCATTAAATATTGAATTGTGTTTTGCAGGGTGCTGAGAAAATACTAGGCATGAATGAATCAGGAGAGCTTCAAGATCTTCTGACAAAAATAGAGGTTGGTTTTCAGCATTTGCATTGGAAATCCCATTCTGAATAATTGATGGTGGTCAAATAGATGATTTTCCTATGAATAAGGTTGAGTAAACCTCTTGTTATGACACATGACGTTTAATTAACCATGTGTTTTCATGCGTAGCACATATATCAAAGCATGAGGTAATTATAAAGTCATAATAAATTAACGCTTTGTCTTTGCCCAAAGTCACTGAGATGAACTCAGTGCAAACAGGATCAGTCATTTTCCCTCACCAGTTGTGTCATCAATAAAACATGAGCAAGCTGCAATGTGAAAGATGCATGCACGTCAATAAATGACGATCAATAATGGAGGATGTGTTATTGATTCGGCCTCCAACACATTTGTTCTAACACACCGACGCAGAGCACATCAAACTGAGAATGGTGTAAACTAATTCTGTTTTTCACTGAGCTGCAGAAGTGTCTGTCACACAAGCACTGGCCTTTTCTCAGGCCTTGGTTGTAATTTGGAGCCAACAAGAGTCTTCATAAGCGAATACAAAGCTGTGTTGACAATGACATTTAAGTCATGCATTCCAGTCCCTGCAGGCTATTAGTAGAAAGAGCATGCATCTCTGAAAGGTCATGCATACATTAATCAATCCAGAACTGGCCTGCAACATGGCTTTATTGTGTGTTTATATCTGCACAGTTATGCTCCAACAAAATCTGAACTTTGGATAGGAAGTTGTGATTAAAGCAATAGTTAGACATTTGGAAAATACACTTTCTTGATCTTCTTATCTAACTCTCAACAAAAAAAAAAGCAAATAAGAGTATTTCCCAAAATGTCAGACTATTCAGACTATTTGTAAGTTTTAAGTTAGTTATTCGTACCAAATTCAGCTTATTTAAAATGTTATCTCTAAAAATGTGGGCTTTGGGAAGACAAAGAAACCCAGTCCTGTTTTGCTCAAGGAATGTAGATCATTTAGCTGTCAATATTAAATGTTGGATACCTTATCTGGAATGTAAATATTTATCTATCCATTTTTCTAGAGGGTACAGCAGCCCCAGACGTGCCAGACCTGTGGGGGCTTTGCCTTCATCCCGTGCCCAATGTGCCATGGCAGCAAGATGTCCGTGTTTCGCAACTGCTTCACGGATTCCTTCAAAGCCCTCAAGTGCACTTCCTGCAATGAGAACGGCCTGCAGCCGTGCGTGAGCTGCAGCCACTGAGGATGTTAAGTGCCTGAGCCAACATCCTTACTTCCGTCTCTGGGACATTCAACTGGACTTTAACACAGGCAGCAAAATGAAACACAGCAGGACTCTTCCATGGCCATTGTTAGTAAAGAGAAAACACATTTGTAATAAAATCTGTGAATCTGCTGTTTATGTTCAGCTCTATGTAATACATCATAACAATTCTTTATGATCCAAAAGCAAATAACAGCCGGCTTCTCCCTTTAGCTTATTCAAAACTCATTGAAAAGTTTCTGTCTGAGTCTGTAAATACACACGTCCACCAAGAAGCCATGAACTAGTTTCACCTGTGGGAAAACTTAAGCGTGTTATTTAATTAGTGAGGAGGCTCCGTAATTTAAAATGCTCTCATTACTAATCCCATATCAGACAGAGTTTAGACACAGGACAGAGAGGGAAAGTTAAAGGGCTCAATGTGCAGCCAGTAGAGGGCATGGAACCTGACCTTTGTTCACACAAAACATCATTCAAACCTCATATCAAACTTAATAAATGTAAGATTAGTTTTAGTTAGGTGTACCTAATATGCTGGCAACTGAGTGTGAAGACAGAAATTCAAATAAATCAAGGGAATCAAACAGATGTAAACCTTTTTAATAGTACATTATATATTTCTTAGTTCTACATTAGAGCTGAAACGATTGGTCGATTGAAAGAAAAATAATCAGCAACTAAATTATTTTGATAATCGATTAATCGTTTGTGCCAAAACGCCCCCCTTTAAGCTTGTCAATTGTGAGAATTTTCTGATTTTCTTTGTCTCTTCTTGGTGATAGTAAACTGTTTATCTCCAACTGTTGGTTGGACAAAATGAAAACATTGTAGGATGTCACATTTGGCTTTGGGAATATGTAATTGTGAGAAATTGTGATATATTTTTTTTTTTAGTAATCGATAATGAAAATAATCGTTGGTTGCACTCTACAGACATACATACAGTACAGTACAAACATACAGTATTCCCCAAACAAACAATGCCATATATGCAGTTTGTGCCTCTCACGTTTAAATATGTGTTATCGTGCAGCAAACAGAATATGTTTTCATCCCGATGGTTAAAATAGTCTTAAACGATTCGGGGAAATATCGTCTTATAAAGATCATATATATATATATATATATATATATATATATATATATATATATATATATATATATATATATATATATATATATATATATATATATATATATATATGATATATATATATATATATATATATGATATATATATATATATATATATATGATATATATATATATATATATATATATGATATATATATATATATATATATATATGATATATATATATATATATATATGATATATATATATATATATATATGATATATATATATATATATATATATATATATATATATATATATATATATATATATATATATATATATATATATATATATATGATATATATGATTAGAGAAGCAGCACACAATGCAATGGGACTAACTGTTTCAATAATGTATCGGCTGCTAACGGGATTTAGGTTTGCATTGAATAATTCAACCCACTGAGAACTTAATGTGCTCCAGTTTGGTTTTTTTTAACCCTAAGAAAAGCAATGCATCTCAGTTTTTGACGACATGAGCGTGAACATTAAAAGACAAGTCAGTCTACCGCCAACAATCCTCACATGCAATAATCGCCGTTTAGTGGTTTTAACGGATGATGTCATGTGCTGGCCGCCATCCAAAGGGTCAGAGAAACGCAGCGCCCGAGCAGCTCAGCTCTCTATGCTGTCATAGCCCTGTACAATGCTGCTTGAACATGATTAGACAAGGCAGCACTGTAAAGAGGCTAAAAGCGTAGAGCAGTGTGATAATGGTGATGGTGATGATCATCCGCCATGAAGACCTTTCCTGCCACCACCACCTGGGTTGTTCTAGATGCTCCTGCACCTGTGATTGAAACAGCAACCAAATCGATTATTAAAAAAAGAAGAAGACATAGGAAAACACACACAAAAGCAACAACAACAAAAAAGGGTTGATGAGGTTTTTTTCTGCCTGGTTAATGGAAGATGATGACATTGCTGAACAAAATCTCGTTTCTTTAATTCAATTCCGCAGCGAGGAGTAATGGGGGTTTGGGATTTTGTAACCGCAGGCTTGTGGTGATGGAGGGGAGGTTGCATGAAAAATCTGACACCCCAAATGTGCGGGTTTACTGCGCCCCCATCTGTGGGCTGCTGGAGACGAACATACTGGAGACAGAAGAAAAAAAATCGGGATGGATCGAATATTATTCCAAAACAAAACAGCTACATCTTCTTTAAATCCGCTCACAAAATGAACCAATGAATGCTACTGAAAGTGACGGTGTGATGTGCAGAAGGATTGAAGATGTGTTTGGTGATCTCCGAACGTGACAGGCGCGTCTCGACGCATGTTTCCTTTATTAAGAATGAAGCCAAATCAGCCTGACGATCAGCTTCTTTTTTTTTGTATCAACGTGCACAAGCGACCCTTTCTTTCTCTGCTGAGGGGGAGACATGAAAGGAAACAAGATGGGCAGCGGCACTGGCACAACTGACTTGGGAATGGTATGACGAGACATGACACTGATATGCGCGCAACACCCAAAATGTTAAGACAACATTCAATGGTGTAAAAACCTGCAATGGAGTTTGTCCGTATTGTCTCCGCTCTCCGGGCTCGGCGAGTAGTCTAGCGTGGCTCCAGCCGCGATGCTGTGCGTAATGTTTTGAACGGTCGGTCAATGCGCAGACTGGTTGAAAATGACTGTTTTTATTGACGTCAGCGTACAGGCTAGCACCCCCCCCCCCCCCCCTTCTCTCATCCCTACAACTGCACCATCTAATGGACTTGAGTTTATATTCCAGTCAACCATCCGAGTTTAAAACAAGAAAACAGGCCTGCAATCGGAAAGGCAAGGATTGAAAATGCACCTCTTTGCTGTTCCAGATGCGATCACAAGGTCTTGAATGCATCCACGGGTCACATGGGGGTTACAATCCAGGTAGGAGCTCCTACAAAACCTCCAACATCTTGAGAAGCGTTGTCCTCTATCATGCTAACCACACACTACACATGAAGCAGTGCTGAAATTGAAATGAGATCAGACCACATGACAGAAAAGGAAAGCAACATAATTTAATAAATTATTTCAAATTTATTCTCACTCCTTCAGCAGCGGCAGCCTCGTTACAGCCAACAGGGGAAAATATTACACTATTAACACCATCAAAGATACACATCCATCCACAGAGATGCAATGACTCGGCCGGCCTCCTGAAGCATAGTAACAGGTTTAGCAGGAAGGTGCGTCCTGTGCTGCAGCTGACTGACTAAAGTAAAAGCTGAATGAAAAGCAAAAGCAGTCACTGTATGTTTCACACCAAGTAGGAGATCATTTGCACTGTACATGGTGACATCCTGAATGATTAACAACCAGTTTGAGATGATGATGATGATGGTCCAATCGTTTGGTACATTTTGTCATCATGGACCACTTATTTACATCCATCCAGTACCTCATCTTTGGATCAGTACAGTCACCTGCTGATCAGCTGCCAAACCCCACGAGATAAAGTTACTAAATTTGGAGAACATCAAAGTTTGGAGTGTGAAGCTGAGAAATTAAGTGAAAGAGAGGGATGCCACTGCCTATAATTTAATTTCTTGGCTTAGAAGGATGTTCACTCTTTCCATTTGACCTTGTGTAAAGATCAACATGTCCAATAAATGGTTAATTAATGCATTTGTTAGTCAGACTTGTCTTCTTAATATCATGGAATATATTGATTTCACGTGACAACACCGTTTTCTAATATTTAAGTTTTGCATAAGCTGATGCTCAATAAGTCCTACTGTTTTCTTAGTTCACTCTTCAACTCTAGCATACAATCAAATGAAAAGTATCAACAACACCTTTCAAGTTATTTTTCTACACTGTAATAGCAATACAAATCTATCCATCACAAACTGTCTTTATTAGAGAACCTGCAGAAGCATCGTGGCGTCTTCAGTTCCTCCGTTTTCACATTAAAAGAAAAAAAACTAATGTTGTCTCGCAGTTAAATAAATCTTGTTTGAATATGTAGCTCTCAGGTTTCCTTTGTACTAATGAAGGAAACACTATCACTGTGGTTCAAGCTTCTTCACATTACAGTACAAGTCTAGTAAATGATACTGGTCCTGATTTCAACCGAATCCAAACACATTCTATGACACAACAACTGTCATTGATGTATGTGAACTGCAACGGAGATTCAAACTTCTCTTAAAATCCAAGGAGACTAATGACAGTTCTTAGTCTTAAGCCAGGAACACTTACACTCAAATGTGAAAAGTGGATCTCTGGCAGGTTGAATTCCCAGCTAACTGAAGTTCAACAAACACAAAGAGAGCATGATCATTGCCCAAACACCGTCCTCCAGTATGGCTGTGGACTTTTCTACAGTACGGTAAGACTTGATGAGTTGTGCAGAGACAGATGTGGTCAGGATGGGGGGGGGGAGCAGATAGCGGAGGCAGGCTTGGCCCTCCTTTCACCTTTTCCTCTTCTTGTTACAGCACGATGACCCGTAAGGTATTATAATATCTCCAAGTCTACATGACGAACCTCTGGGTTCCGTTGCTACGGAGGAAAAAATAAACTGGGTTACATACAAATCTTGTCTTTGCTGTGCAGATACATTCCAATTAGTAAAAAAGCACCATGAAATGTTTAAAAAAAGGCATTTTTAGGTATTTTCTAGACAACAATTTGAGCAAGTTTAATATTTCAGAACCTTGAGTTCTTTCTCCAGGCGGTCCACCTCAGCCCCCAGCGTGTCAATGATGTTCTCCCCGTGTTTCAGCATGAAGTTCTCCAGCTCCTCGGGGGTCTTCACCTGCTGAATTTCCTGCAGAGAGAGAAAAAAAAACACACGCTTAACTTCAGTCAGTAAAGATACAAGGTGAGCAATATAGATGCATGTTGGATACAGCAAAAGCCAAGGACACATCTGAGGACAAAAATATCACATTTTAATGAGGCGCTATGCAGTTTGGGCCATTTCTTTGCTGTTTTCTCACTTTTTGCTCGCAGGTTTCTCTATAGAGCTCCCCGTACAGCTTCAGAATTGATATTTGGCAACACAGTGTAAAAACTTGCTTGGCCAGTCTGCCGTTTCCTCTTTCTCTGTTCCTCCGACAATGCTTTCCAAGCTTTCTGCTTCTTTTTTGCCGGCTAAGCCATGATGATAGTGTGAAATACTCCGGAAAAAGTCACATAACCATTCCAATGACTCCGAAGCTGTTCAGTTAAGGTAAATTAAGCTAAAACAACTGCATAGCTCCCCTTTAAGAGATTGTTTTTAAAGAAAAAAAGTTCAGGTTTGTCCACATTCCCATTGCAAAAGAAATTCAAGCTTGGTTGGGACCACTTCAACTGGACTGAAGCTCAATCAGGAGACGACATATTCAACCTTCAACGCCTGCACGTTAGATAATCTAGAGTAGCTGTTGTGGCCTGCGTTACTGTATGCTGTAGATACCAGTGCATCATCCATATATCTGCTGAGGGTCATTTATGATTCATTTTAAATAATTACTATACTGTATACTATGGATAAAACCACAACAGTTTTTAATGAATGCTTCTTCCAATGTGACATGAATGCAGCAAGGAACCAATATTTAGCTAAGTAAACAGAACATCACTGAAGTGACATGTTGTTTAATCCAAAATGTCCCGATAATAATCAGTTTTTGTTGTTAAAAGTGACTGTGTAAGCTGCAGTGTAAGGGGTTGTTGTGTGTGTGTGTTTTTTATATATATATTCTTTTAGACATTTTATTCTTTATTTAGATTGTGACTGTGAGAGAGAAGGGATGACATGCAGCAATTATAGTCGGGAAAATGACAAGATGTTATTCGCTCTTTCACGACTCATTAACTGTGATGATGGCATAAACAAGAAAGCGTAAAAACTGGAATTATCCCTAAATGACTGAAAAACCTTTGTTTTGAATTGATCTGTGATCTGTTCAATGTGTCCTTAGCAGTTGTTAGCAACATATGGATTTATTATGTAGTGTTCAAAAGACATGTTTATTGCCTACTATACGCCACAGTAATAAAAAGTAGTGATCAAAAAATATTAAAGATAAAGGAATCGAAGGGAGTGAAAAAAAAACCCAACTTACATTGAGGATTTGGTCAATGTCTTGTTTTTCCAGATAAGACCGTGTCACCACTCGGCCATCAAAGTCAACTTCAGCCTTGAATCGCACTTTGCTCAATCCCAGATCGGTGGCCTTCACATCGTGGATGGCCCTGATCATGATAAAAACAAAGCAGTTCTTTAGGTTAGGAAGGAAGAAAAATGATGACACTTAAAACTTAGTCAGAGAACAAAACATGTTACAGGATACTTTAGTGGATTTTTGCTAAAAACAGGGTGTGTTTATAATGAGTATGACATAAAATGTAGTCTTGCATTGCCAGACCTATCTCCACAGTGCTGCGGAGGAAGGTCTGGCCCTTCCACACAACATTCCTGGATAGGAGAAAAACATGCTTTGGTGTATTGGCGTTTCTTTAAACCAATCACAATGGTCTTGGGCGGCGCTAAGCGCCGGACGGAGCAAATGTGCCTCTGCAAAATAACCTCGGGAAGGAACTTGTTTTTGGTGCAACGGGCACATTTAAAAGTTGTTTTAATCAAGCAACAGAATACACAGATTCAACAAATGGTCCAGCTAGCTGTCTCGATTTACCCTGCAGAGATCTGAGGAGCAGTTAACCATAGTCCTCATAAATCGTCTGGAGTTTAGAATGCCAACACAAAGAAAGCAGAAGGTGCGGGACACGCGGCTGAAAATGAGGGGCATCCGGTGGTACTTCCGGCGGCACCGGAACTATCCTGTAAACAAAGCGTCGTCGATATAGACTATGTACAGTGAAACTGGTTACAAGACCACAATGTTTAATTTCTTAAAGTTACTCGCATGTTCATACTGTGACAGAGTAATTACACTAGATCACTTTGCACTGCTCTGTGTACAGCTTGCTCTAAAGATGAGTTGCATGTAAAGTTAGGTAAGTTCATGTTATTTTAACCTGAATGTTGTCCCATCGACATCAGTAGATCTATGGTCACTGTTAGACCATGTGGACTTGAGCTGGGATTATTTGGATACACATAAATGATTCCAGACCCAACATCAAGACCTGGTCCATGTTTCATGGCCGTGGAGGTGTGTGCACTAGAGTGTGCCTGCTCATTTGCTGACCTTACTGCAGGGTCGTTCTCCAGGAACTCAGTAAGCTTCTGTACACGTTCCGCCTGTATGGAGCGACCCAGCAGAGCCTCTGTGTTAGTGTAGATGAGGAAGGCTGAGACGGCGCCCAGCAACGTGCCCACGCAGATAGAACCCATGCTGTCATAGAGGGGGTTACCTGGGGTAACAAAAACACGAGAGAATGATTATCCTGATAGTACTTCATCAATTGAAGAATAATAAGTCATAGTACTGGTTGAGAAGATTAAACGAAGCAATAAACATGAACTCATTAACCGCATGACTAAGGGCAATAGAATAGATTGAAACTGATTGACTCCAATGATCCAACAATGTCTCCATGTCTCTTTGTTTACCTGTAAGTGAGGTGAGGCCCATGCAGCCAGAAGCCATGATGACTCCTAATACAGCAGCAGCATCCTCCAGCAGCACTACATTAGTACTGGGGTCTCGACTCTGCATTACTGCACACATTAAAAAAAACAACGCAAGACCACAATTACACCTGAATTTTCAAGCGATATGTATCCACATTACACCAAGTCTGGATGTATCAACATAACATTTACATCGGTTGTCAGATATGTGTCTTTGGTAGATTTATGGTTGATGAATGATCTGATTTACTTCTTTCCTTCACAATACGCAAATCAACTCGGACTGAACGACAGTGTCTGTGTACAATGACAGGAAACACCTGCTTTCATTTACACCAGAGGTAAGATTCATTCATTTCAAACTGACAGGTGTATTTGGTCATCCAGGGTCTCTCTCTCTCTCTCTCTCTCTCTCTCTCTCTCTCTCTCTCTCTCTCTCTCCAGTTTTGCGTCTTGTGTCGCCTATCTGCTTTCCAGGTTACATGGTGGTGAAGAGGTCATGCAGCTCAGGTTCCGTTTGGCGACACCTGGAAGCTGCTTAACATCCTCCTGGATCCATTTTCTTCCCATATGTTCCCACTCCATGTATAATTTTTTTATCCTGGCTGTCTATACTGTAATTTTATTGTGTTGGCATCTACATCTACCGTATGTTTGTCCGTCCAGGAACCCTTTGCTGCGTGTCATCCCCCATCTCTCTCCCCCTTTCCTGTCTATCCACTGTCACTTCACAATAAAGGGAAAACCCCCAAAAGATCTAAACATAAAGATCTCTGTATATTCTTACAGAGATCATACAGTATAATGTGGCTTGGAAAAACATTTCTATTTACACGTTGCAGTCGCAGTCTTTTAAAAACACTGTCATATGTGATTTCAGCTAATTAAATCAGAATTTCATCCCCTCCTCATCAATTAATATGAAAAATATTTCCGTTGTACATACCATATTCATAAAAAGACAGTCCATGAAGTTGGGCGCTCCTCTTTATCTCATTTATGGCTACTAGTAATGTGGCTGAGAAAGGCAAACAGAAAGAGATGTTTCAGTACAAAATGATACTTTCTGTCCAAATGTCACCAAAGATCAAAAACTTCATTTCAATAAACTACCTCCTTCAGACACCAGAGAGCCCGCCAAAATACAGTACGCCTGTAACACAGAGAAGTGACGTGTTGGGTCATTATTATCCTTGATACATCTTGTATTACAGACACAAGTCAACACGAGACACTCACCCATAACAAAGATTCAATGGGCTGTGGGTGCAGCAATCCCATGATGCCATGGTACCAGGAGAGGCCTGCTCCCATCATAAAAATGCCCACCCCGCTGATGAGGGAGGCAATGTAGCGCATGTTGGAGAAGCCATACCTGGAAAAGACATAGGGCCTCTATTACAGCTGAGAGTATAATTTGAAAAAAAAAAAAACAGGACTGGTTCTCTTACCCATCAACAACATTATTTTTCAACAACCCCATTATAGGATACACATACCTACCCTCTGCAAAAACGCTGTTTGCAAAAGAATTAAACGGTACTTCTGCAAAATTCTAAATATGTAAACTTCAACCTATATGTACTTCTACCCATTTTCCTTTGGCAACAGCTCATGTTCCTCTCATGATCATTTCCTTTTTTTTTTTTTTAACAGTACAGTAAGGTGTGGTGCTTACGGGTGCCCAGCATCAGGGTTGCGGACAGATTGGCTGATTCCCAGGGCGAGCAGAGCCTGGTTGCAGGTGTCGGCCAGAGAGTGGATGGCCTCTGAGAACATGCTAGCCGATCCAGTGTAGACCCAAGCCAGCAGCTTGAAGATGAAATTCAGCCCATTGCTGAGGACAAGGAGAAATAAGTAGATGAAGCACTCAAAGGGCATTGAAAATGTTTATCATCTACAACATAATTTAATGGTTAACAGTAGTTCTGACTTCGGTGGTCTACAGACTTAAAGGTGCTCTAAGCAATGTCGGGTGACGTCTTTTCTTGTTGACGTTCGAAGTATTGTCAAACAAAACAGAGGCTAGCTCGGTCCTCCCTCCTCCTCCTCGCCCCCCCCTAAAACGCCTGGCATTGCTTAGAGCATCACTTAATAAGCAGCTTGTACTGGACAGAAAACAGTTAGCTATGTGATAATGGGGCTGTTAAGTCCAGACAAACAAATTTGGCTGGAGGACAAAGCTAATAACATACGATACGACTGCTCCCATTTTACTCAACTATTTTTGTTTATTGCAAAGTATTTCAGCTTTTCTGTTTTCATGCCCCAGAAACACAGAATTCACACCCAGACTGGACCTCTCCTCAACTCAATACTTAACCAATTGAGTCCTGTGAGTCCTTGTGCATACTAAGTGAAGGAAACATTTTGCTGTTCATGTGACTGCACATGTCCTGTAATGCAATCACCCTAATCCAACAGGCCACATGATCTCATGTGAGTTAAAGCCCATGCAGTTTCCAATACAGATTTTCACATCTCTGAGATTGTTTTTGAGTGGGTTTTTCTTCTTTTTTTAGAATAAAAGATGAAGTGATAGTAGGTCTACTGTCTCCTAAACTCAACCGACATACTGTAGGTAGTAACCCTGCTGAGAACAGACTCGTGGTTCCTCTCTAATCCAATACCTCCCACTGTGTGTGCTACAGCTCAGCAAAGTCACTGAGTACAGAAACACTTTACAGCGAAACCAAACAAGCAGTCAGAAACAAGGGCGAGAGTATAAAAACTTACATGCAAATAGCGACCATGACCACCTTCCCCGGCCCTTGTAGGAAAGTTGTCCTCTGGCCTGATCGAGGCTTTGTGGAATAAAGAAAAACAACTACAGTGAAATTTAGCAACCGACCTTTGATTTAATATACACATGATTGGGAATGTCCATCTATGTCGTCATAACAGATGTATACAGTTACTGTTATCTCGTGAAAAATACTGGGAGAATACGAGGAGGAACAACAAGCCAGCAGAGTATAGAATACACCATGCCATACCAGAGAAGTGTAGAACTGTACAGTACAGTCATCAAAATAACATCACTGGACTTCATAAATGACAACAGACAATGACATTAATATACACGTAGACGCAGTGACCTCTGTAACAGAGAAAAAGGTCACACAAATACATCACTAATGTCCACTATCTCCCTTTCACACATACAACATTTCAGAATTAGTCATATTATCAAACTAAATGGCAGGACAAAAATAAAAGAGCTCACCTTAGTGTTTCCCCAAAAGTCTTTGTATTCCTTTAACAACTGTTGATTCCTAAAAATACCTGGAGGTCAACAAATAACAGATACAAATAAAAACGATATGTCCAACGGACAAAATAATCAATTAAAAGCTGTTAAACAATCAGATTAATTACACAAATATTCACAAAATGTCTGTATTGAGCATTAATAAATTGCTTTCAGGCTGAGTTTGATGACAAGATTGTTACCACTCTCACTTTTGTCTGTTAAATATAATCCTACAGACTAACAGCCTGTTAGCTTAGCTTAGCATAAAGAATAGAAACAGGGGGAGACAGCTAGCCTGGCTATGTCCAAAAGTAACAAAATCTGCCTCCAGCATCTCTAAAGTTCAGTAATTATCATGCAATATCTCGTGTATTCATACAAAAACCAAAGTGTTAAAAAGACAATTCTAATTTTTACGAAAGGTTATGTGTTAGACTATTTCACGAGCAGGGACACCCTGGAGCTCGTCACCTTGTAACTGGTGAGAGGTAAAAAATAGTACACTGAAAAATCATTGTTTTTATTAGACTTGGGTTTCGAATGGGAACGAGATATTACATGTTGAACTTTTGCTTTAAGAGAAAAATCTTAAGCATCATTACATGTTCACAAAGGGAAAAATAAACCTACTTTCTTCAAACTCTCTCTCCACTTCTTTCCTGAGATTTCTCTCTCGGGCTAGAGCTTCATGGCTTCCCCATACCTCTAGTGCTCTAATAGTCACAGAAAGAAAGAAAAAAATTAATCACAAAACATAAGAGACACATGAATGAAAACTGATGATTTGAGCAATCATTTCTTGGAGTACACAAAGTGTTTCTATTCTTTATATCTCTTGAGGTGTAAAGCAAAAAGGTGTAGAACTAACTTGGCCTCCACATCTGACCGCAAAAAGACCGTGAAAGCCTCTGTGTCGTCGTGAGGGCTGCGTCTTCTGATCTTTCGAAGCTGTTCCAGATCACTTTGAACACATAAGGGGACGGGAGTAAGAAAAAGATTTAGGAAGACCTGAGTTAAACGATGTTAGGCAGTCTTATTATGTGCTAATCACAACAGCATGTTTACTTATTAACTCAATGAAATGTGTGTTGTGGTCTGCCCGCATCTCAGCTACCACTGAACATGGTTACACTGAACAGATGAGCATTCACTGTTAATTCAGCTTTGGGCGCAGTGAATATATATCAAATAAATGAAACGTAACACAATTTGTTTGGGAAACTGGGGTTACCTTGGTTTGAGGCAGAATTCATTCATGGCTCTGACTGCTGTGATAAAGTTGTTCTGAGTGTACTTGGTTCCATATTCTCTTTTCTTCAGGACTGCTCGAACTGCATATGACAAAGGGAAATGATGACGCAGGGTTTCATCTGCATTCATTAGTCCTCATACATGTGCAAGTCATCAAATCACACCCACATTCGGAAGATACTAAGAATATAGGTAAATCAACAGAAAGGCAGTGTGTCTGATTTAAAATCTGTTTCATGTGAAGCATGCATAAACATTGTTAATTACCTTTCACTTGAATTGTCTCAGCTTTAGTCAGTCCCTGAGGTGTTGCACCTATAAGAGCAAATATTGAAATGTAATCAAAAACTTAAAACTAAAGTGAAATTCTTCTGGGGGACTTTGGAATTTTCCTAAACATCTCAACTTACCAGAAACATCTTCCGGTGCTAATGTTGACAGGGCATGCAATAACACAACAGTTTTAGCAGTTATAAAAGGGGAAATGGTAACCGTTAATGTACACAATGCAGTGCCACACAAAATGCCAAGAACAGACAGGCAGCAAACATCTCAACAACTTCTGAATCTGCGGTATTCTGAAACATTAAAGTTAGTCAGCTGGTGAACCTGGGGTGGCTTTTGCAGCAGCAGACAGGACCTTTTCTGCTGTTGGTGCATCACCTGATGCTGATTTTGGGGGACCATCTTTACTGTTGCCAGAGGTAGAGTAGTACTGCACCTTGCCCAGCCCTAGAGAAGCAACACGGCAGTCTGGGAGGCTGAACCACACGTTATGTATGCCTCCACTCTTCAAACCTGTGCAACAGAAAGTATGATAAACGTTTCTTCAGTTGTACTGCACTGTAAACTATGGTTCAAGAGAAAGCACAGTACTAAGAGCCATAATGTGTAATGAGTCCTCACCGTAGCACAGCTGGGGGATCCTCGGGGACCGTTGTGACAGGGGCGCCCTGTGTTGCAAGGAGAGCCTGCAGAAGATATGCCATGGTCTGTGGGCCAGGCTGGGAAACATCCTCGCTGTAGCGGGGCTTGGTACCGAAGTGCAGGAACTTTCTATGCGGAGTCACAGATAGCACGGTCACTGTTGTGTTAGCTTGTCAACTGAACAGATTAACGCCAAGACATGACCTCTCAACATCTGACAGTTTCATCAAGCAGTAACGTTAGCATCGCTATAAAACAAACACAAGTGTTAAACACAAGTGGCACTGGTGGCTAACTGAAATGTGTGTCATTGATAATCGGTTGGATAGTCAAATGTTTGCCGTAGTGACGCTGCTGCAGCGCCTCCGACACCGGCTAGCTAGTACCTTAAGCTAACATCGTTAGCCGCCGTAAGTAATAAGTACTGTGTAACAATGTATTTACTCAGAAACAACTGCAACTGAATAGCGAGTACATTTAGATTAGGTCATTTAAAAAAGACAGTACCTTTCTATTGTGAGGTTTATTCTGCATAGTCTGTATCCATTTTAGATTATATGTTCAAACTTTGGAGGAGGGTCTGGCAAAGCGAGACTAAACTACGCTGCAAACAACACACACAGTGACCACCTGACCTGTGACACAAAAGTGACGTTGACTGTCTTCTCGCGAGAGCTTATTCAGTTCAAGTTTTTTTTTCCTTCGCTTTATTTGAAGAACACAAGAACATCAACACCTCCATGATGTACATACTTAAACTGCCGAACAAACACAAAATTAGTCTTAATTGCCTTCTCTGTTTAAGGTATCTTATAATGTTTCCATATTGATGCAGTTCTTCATAAAAATGTGTCCAATGTTTGGTTTGGAGTCCGCCCATTTCTTCTTATGGCATTTCCCCAATAATAAAATTAACTGTACAAAAAAAATCTTCATAAAAAAAGATTTTTCCCTATCTTGTGACCTTCAAAACATATAAGAATGTCTTTATCCTGAAATTGAATTGTCTGCCCAGTTCTCTTCTTAAAAATGTTTAACATTAACCAACACTATTCTGGTATACAGTATTAAAATAAATGGTTTGTTTTTCTTATTAGTTCAGAGAAAATGCAAGAATATTCAATATGAAGTCTGAATCTCTTCAATATCTTTTTTGCTGGAAACCTCTTTAACTTTGTTATGACAGAATTTGTCTCCAACTAGCCAAATTTCCTGCCATAATCCAACTAGTTCTGCAATAACCGCTGTGCAAACTAGGCCATTCATATTCATATTATATTCTTATCCCTGTCACCCTCATGGTGAAGTTTACATCCAACTATTTCATATACAGTTAGGAAGAAACGTTAAAGGTTAATTTAATTAAAATACGTTTTGTTAAAGTACCCAGTATTGGAAGATTGTTTAGTCAAGTAGGCTAAAACAGGTAATACCACAATATAATAATCTATTACACGAGTCTTGCATGTTACATCTTACTGTAGTAAAAGTACAGAAGTGTTGTCTGAAAAATCAACATGAAGTACCTAAAGTAAAAAATACCTAATTGTGCAGCAGAATGGCCTCTATGTGTATCAAATATTAACATCTAAATATTTTATTGTTGTTGTAAATGGTTGACAGAGTACATTTAGATTACGTTATGTCATGTTGGGAAGTTCAATCTATAATGCATCATATTGTTTTATCTTTTGAACTGTTTTGGAGTAGAAGTAAAGAAAGAATCAGAAAGTAAAGCAGGCCTACCTCAAAATTGTACATGCAGTACTTAAATAATAATTCTAATTTATACTTTATTAATCCCACAAGGGAAATTACAATGTTTTCAGTCTGTTATTATAATACACATTACAACCCTCTGGTTCCCAACCCAACTCACTACTGACTGAGCTACCGCCACCCCATAAATAACTGTGTTTAGTTACTTATCACCACTACAGTGTTCCAAATAAATTCATTTTCACTAGTTTCATAATCGATCTACCACACTAGCGCATCTGGAGAATATGCATATAGTTTGCCTCATTGCACTACACAAAACAAAACATCTGGGTAGTAAATAGCAGGGTTATTATTCTGCATTTTTTAGCAATGAAATAGTGTGCTAGTTGTCTTAAATGCAGCATTGTCATCATACAATTTTACCTCGGAAGGAGGAATACAGCACCCTCTGTCCAAATATGAGAAGTACTTCATTAATTGCTCAACCCATGTCATTTGTAAATGCAGACAGGGCAGGGCTAGTGGGGGAAGAGTGTTGCAACACAGCATCGAAAAATAATAATAAAATAAAAGACGTAGTCAGTGAATGAAAAGAAATAAATCACAACAGTTAAGAAAAAAAGTCATGCATGTTTATTGAATCTTTAAAACAGTACAGTCGATATATTATGACCTTGCAGTAAATAGGTGCCTTAAGGAGCAGCAGTGTTTGTCATATTCATCTAACAAATAACTGACAAATCAAACACATACACTAGGGGAGAGTCTTTTTGATTTCCCATGCAATCACTTGACATCAATACCTGCAGATCCATCCCTTCCACTTTTACAATCATTAAAATGGAATCCAGAATACTCGATCACTATTCAAGACCCATAGTACAGTTTAGGGAGGCCATAACTTAATCTTGGTCCATTTAGGTAAAAATTAGAGAAGTTGAAACACTGTGCACGAATAAGGTCACTTAAATGAGAGAGAGAAAATGGAAGTATGCCGTTTTAGAAAGCAAGTCGTCAAGCTGATGCGAGAGTGGTACAGAGGAGCGCCTCTGTCCTGGTATGCTTGTGTGGGTTGCAAGTTGTCTAGGGAAGCAAGGGGGTGGAGTTTGTGTTTGCATTAACGCATTGTGACAAGCTCCTCAGACGAGGTGGGGTGAATCGCAATAGTCTTGTCAAAGTCTGCTTTGGTAGCACCCATTTTGATGGCCACAGAGAAGCCCTGCAGCATCTCATCACAGCCTAGGCCCTGCATGTGCAGGCCCACCACCTGGGGATAAGAGACAAGTCAATCTTTGAAAATCACTGCAGTTGTTGATGTTCACATGAGCCAAAAACAGGGGCACATATCTTAAGGTCCTCTCTCAAACATTTCAAATCTACTACAGAATCAACACTTGAGTCAAATAGAGTTCAATGCAAAAATAGATGGACTGTGTAATGGCAAAATTATATTTTACCAAATTAATTATGTCTTTTCTGTATGTGCTCTTGTTATGTCTCCCCCAAGGAGAAGTTAAATACATTTGTCTGTGAGAAAATAGCCAACCTAGGTTTACTGAGATACAACCGTAGTCACAAGGTCTCTACAGGTTATACGACACAACATCCCTGTGAACCAGACAGACCAGAAGGTCTATCTTCATTTGTTATTAGATTGAATTGTGTGCTTAAAGCGATGTCACTCCCTCTCTCTTATCTGTGTATTTAAGCTGATGTTCTTGATGTGTGAACTTTGAAGACTCTTCCACATGTTGCTGCGTGCATCTTGTGAACGAGTTCTCCTATTCTGCGCAGAATATATGTACTTCAATAAATTACAAAAACCTACATTGGTTTCAGTCTACTATTTCTTGTTACTTGTTTCATCTTCAATTATTCTAAAACAGTTAATTAATCTACACCTGCTGCACCCTGGGTATTTTCCACCACAACTGTCATCCAAAAACATAATACACATAAACCGAGTTGGTCCAGGGAGCAAGTAAAACATACAAAAAATAAAAGGTATTTCATTAGGCCATATTTGTTAAAGGCTTTTTATTATTGTGATCCACATGAGTGCCTGGAATAAGGTTTGTTAACCACACACTAAAGGACAAAGTCATGTGTTTTATTTTTTTATTTATTTTTTTGGGTTTACAGATGATTAATGATCAATTTAAGTACAACATTTAGGTTTTTAAGCAGGATTTAGGGTTTCAGATTTTCATAATCTATCAGATGCAGAGATAAGTCTAAAGCCGCCTACATCTGATTTAAAAAAAAGCGTTGGCTATGCCATTGTTTTACTATGGGGAGAGCGGTGGAGACAACTCGGAGGAAGTCCTACCCTTGGCATGGTGTACCGCACGAAATTGCCGCTGAGTGCTGTACTCAAAGTTCAAATTATTTCAACTTTGACCTCGGTGCCGCTGACCTTTCAAGGTGCAACCAAAGCCCGAAGCTATGATGACGTAAACCTGCGCTGCACTTTGCCTCCCGTGCCTGTTACATGCTTTGCGCCCTACCTCGCGGTTTTAACTCTGAACATGTGGCTTAACTGATGTGTACCTTAAGAAACAGTGACAGTAACGGTTCATGTTGTTGTGATTAACAATAATTATAACCGTTACAATAATTTAAATGGCATTAGAAAGTCAGAAGAATAATTACTATCAATCTATCAATGTATTGATGATATTTGATCAACAACTGTAAATAGCAGATGACTCCTACCTTCTCCTCCTTGCCCTCACACACCAGCTTCATGATGCACTGACTCTTCCTGCTCGTGATAGCGTGATACATCGGAGTGAAAGAGGTCTTGTAGATCTTCACATTCTCCTTTCCTCTAGATTTAATGGCCTCCTCTGTGACAAGCACAAATTAGGCATTGCAATTCTCGTCCTATTGAGTACTACAAAAGGATTAAAAATACAGGCAATTTCAAATCATGCGAAAGTTGAACTTTGATTATGAAACTACTGCTTACCTTCTGTGAGGCCCACCGTTGCGATGGGTGGGTGGCTGAACACCACTGTGGGGATACTCGAGTAGTCCAACTTGGAGTCCTTCTTGCCCTCAAACAGTCTGTGTGCCAGCTTTCTGCCTGCAGCAATGGCAACTGCCCCGACATACAACATAACATAAGAGCACAACTCTGCCTAACAGTAAACGTCTTAAGAAAACATTTCAGTGGCCCACAAAGAATAAAACGCTTTATTCTACAACCCCAAATCAGAAAAACAGTATGGAAAACACAAATAAAAAAAGAAAGTAGTGATTTCTAAATGTACTTTGACTTGTATTTCATTGCAGACAATACAACAGCACATAATTTATTTAATGTGTTCCTCATGATTTTATTGTTTAAAAAAGAAAAAAAAAAAAAAAAAAAAAATCCTATTTTGGTTCTTGGCAACACATTTAAAAAAAAGTTGGAACAGTATAGCATTTACCACTTTGTAATGTTCCCATTCCTTTTCACAACACTTAAAAGACATTTAGGGACTGAAGACACCAAGTGATGAAGTGTTTCAGGTGTAATTTTGTCCCATTCTTGCTGCAAACAAGTCTTAAGGTTTTGCATTATCTTGTTGAAATATGCATGGACATCCCTGGAAAAGATGTCTTCTTGAAGGCAGCACATTGTGCTCCAAAATCTCTATGTACTTTTCAGCATTAATGGTGCCATCACAGAAGTGCAAGTTACCTTTGCCAAGGGCACTGACAACCCCATACCATGACAGACCCTGGCTTTTGGACTTGTTGCTGGTAACAGTCTGGATGATCCTTTTCTTCTTTGGTCCGGAGCACACGCCGTCCATTTCTCCCAAAAAATACCTGAAATACTGATTCATCTGACCACAGTACACGTTTCCACTGTGTGATGGTCCATCCCAGATGCCTCCGAGCCCAGAGAAGTCGACGGTGCTTCTGGACACTGTTAACATAGGGCTTCCTTTTGGCACAGTACAGTTTTAACTGGCATTTGTGGCTGTAACTACGTATTGTGGTACTTGACAAAGGTTTGCCAAAGTAGTCCTGAGCCCATGTGGTGATATCGCTTATAGATGAATGACAATTCTTGATGCAGTGCCGCCTGAGGGATCGGAGATCACGGTTATTCAGCTTAGGCTTGCGCCCTTGTCCTTTACGCACCGAAATCCCTCTCATTCCTTGAATATTTTAATTATGTTATGCACTGTTGAAGGTGAAATGAGCAAATTTCTTCCTATCTTTCTGTGTGGAACGTATTTGTTGGCAAACTGGCGATCCTCGGCCCATCTTTGCTCCTAAAGGACTAGACTTTTCTTGGATGCTGCTTTTGTACCAAAATCATAATTACAATCACCTGTTGACATCACCCATTTCAAATCACATCATTATTTAACCAATTTACCTGATTACTAGCCCTAAATTGCTCCTGTCCCAACCTTTTTTGGAATGTGTTGCAGGTCTGAATGACAGGAAAGGATGCATATTTACAAATTAAATTAAGTTGACCAGACAAAACATTAAATATTTTGTGTTCACATTGTCTACAATGAAATACAAGTCAAAGTACATTTAGAAATCACTACTTTCTTTTTTTATTTGTTTTTCATACTGTCCCAACTTTTTCTGATTTGGGGTTGTAAAACCAGAAAAACAACGTACAAAAGATCACTTCACCTACTGCAACTGTGCATGGAATAGGGAAATAATAAACAGTATTATTATTATTATTATTATTATTATTATTATTATGATTATGCACCTGAGAATTGTGCAGGAAAAATTACATATAATTCTATCAATGATTTAGCATATTCTACTGCTACCTAATATCTTGTTTAAAGCTAAATGTGAGATTTGCACACAAATCATGGTCTGAATGTTTTTTTGGAAGTTCAACCACACCACCACATTTTGTTGGACCTGAGCTGCAGCTGAAAAGCTTTCTTTGTTGTGTTTTTGCATTTAGTTTATACCGCCTAATTACAAGAGTTACACTAAGAGTTTTTAAACAGAGCAGACATGGTTTTCTTATTAAAATACCATCTTGTTGTACCCTTACAACTGTACACAACACAACTTGACTAAAAAGACACTTCCTGGCAGTTTGGAGCCTCTAGTTTTTAAATGTAATTTTATTTCACACTTGCCTCTAATAGACACTAAATAAAGTCCTTACCTGTTTACACAAAGTGACTAAAGTTCAACTGAAGACCTCTAAAATGTCTCTCTCTTTTTTTTAACCCTACTAATACTAAAATACCTTTTAGGCATAAACACCAAATGTATAGATAGTCAACATGGACAGAAAATATCACTGAAGTCTTTAGTCTATCAGCCTTCAAACGCCCATACTGGGCAAGCTCAAATGTAAACATGACTGTATAGTTTTTAAACAACCTCCACAAAATTATTTGAGTTATTAGTGCAACTACCTACCAGGTGTGAGAAGAGCTTTGCCACAAACGTCCCCTACAGCGTAGATCCCTGGTCTGCTGGTGTTCTGAAACTCATCCACAATGATATGGCCTCTTTCATCTGTATCCAAACCCTGCAAACAGAGAGAGAAACATCCCATCTCAAGTCTTTAGTCTTCAACGATTTTCAGGAAAGATACATTGTGTTGTTTGGGGGTCGGTATTTGTATTTTAGGAGTACAAACTTTATGCATAAGTGCCTTATGTGCAACCACTATGTTGCTGTTTACCCAAAGCCTTTATGTCAAGGTGCTGGTATATACACATACACTTCATTTTTTTGTTTTCTATAACAAAATGCTGAACATACTTATCAATGTTATACAATCCATAGATTGTTAATATTAATGGACAAATCATCCGGTTCAAGTGCTGCAAATGCGGAAGTGCCTTAAACCTGCATTCTATCTGAATTCTAGCAGGGGGCGACACGTGTAGTTGCAAAAGTCTATGAGAAAGGGACCCACTTCTCACTTGATTTATTACCACAGTAAACATTTTCATAAGATGACAAGCTTTCCTTCAGATTAGTTTGATACTTTCTAAATAGAAGTCAGTGGTTCCCTGAGTGTTGAACTGTTGCGGTGACATTTCACTCACATTCTCCTTCATATATTACAGGTTAGACAATAAAAAGAGAAGCCAGAATGTGTGGTATTAGTTAGGAAGAAGAAAAGAAAAGAAAAATGACTTAACTTCCCCATTAATCTGTTATTAATGTGCCCGTTATCCTGAGCTAACAAGCATTTTACTCTTCACCTCTAAAGAAACAACGTAACAAAGACTGCTAAGTATGTTGTCTGTCTTGTTTCCGGATTATCCCTAATCGCCGATTTAAGATGATCCCATGACTGGTTTATTTTGGGCTCTATTTTTTATATAAAAAAAGTGTTAAACTATGAAACCTTTTATCCAATAGTATGTTATTGGATTTAGGTCTTGGTTCTTTCAAAGCTGTGTGTAAAGACACCAAATACTTCAAAATGATCTGCAGTGCTGCTATAATCTACGAGGACAGTTAAGCAGCCAGGATGAAGGTGACACAAGAAAATCTGTGCAGAGCCAAACACTAATTAATTCCCTTTGCGAACTGACAGTGGTGATAAGCTGTAGTCACCTGTCTTAAATGCACTATTACTATTTTATTGATGGGTGATGCACGCTTTCCAGCTGCAAAATGAATTGCCTCAATAAAAAAGGAGAATAACTACTCAATTATTTTAGGACCATCTGCCTGTTTTACCACTGAGTTAAGACGTAACTCTGCACATGTCAGCAACTAGTTTACAGTAGACATCATAAGTAGACCATTACCATCTGGCCGATGTTCAGTCCAGAAGTGTTTGGCTGCCTGCCGATGGCCCAGAGAAGGCAGTCCACTTCCTGGATGGTGCTGATTTTCTCCTCGTCGTTCTTCTTCTCGGGGTCTTGGGTGACAATCGTCACCTCCAGTCCCTTGTCGGTTTTACAAACAGACTTCACCTGAGAATTCTTCCACATATCCACACCAGAGTTTTGCAGTTCTTTAGTGCAGTTTGTGCTTATGAAGCTGTCGAAGTTCCTTAAAACCTACAGAGAGCATACATGTATTTCAATTACTGTATGGCTGCACACTCATGAAGATCATCATTTAGTATTTAGTTGGGATTCTATGGGTTTCTTACTCCAGTCTGTCGAACAATGATGGATGTTTTGGACCCCAGGGTGGAAAGGATGCCCGCCATCTCCACTGCAATATAACCTGCACCCACTATTACAGAGCGCCTGTTGGGAAAGCAAAACTTTGAATTATAGGCAAAAACATTACACATGGTATAAACAATAAAGAGACTATACAATAAGCTTACTTTGGCAGAGTTTCAAGTTCAAAAAAGCCATCACTGGTAATGCCAAGACTTCCCCCTGAAGTTATCAATGAAACACATTTCGCACAATTTTTGCAATTTCATTTAAGTCATCTGCTTTTAATTAACAGATTAAATAAAACAAACTTTTCCAAGTCAAATCTAAGTACAGTATGTCTTACCTGGAACTTCAGCATCACTCAAAACAGTAGGCTGCCCTCCAGTGGCAATAAGGATATGAGGTGCTGTATATTTCTTTCCATTTACCTCCACAGTCGGCTCAGAATCATTGGTAAACCTGGCCTGGCCTTGAATAGTTTGGATTTTAGCCTAGAATGGATCAGATGTCATTATTGAAATAGTGAAAACATTTTATAGACATGACGTAAATATAGACGTATACAGGAAAGAACAACAAACACACTGAAATAATAAAGATGTGAAATGATAAACATGAACTTACTTTGTCAAGATTGTTGCGATAAACACGATTTAGGTGACTAACATAAGCATCCCTTTTGGCCTTGAGAGTTCTGCAAACACAGGAAATGATGAGAAATAAGAAGTGTTTTGTTTTTTAGCCACATTCACACAAGGAAGATACGCATTCCAATGATGTATGCATCTCAAACACTTCTTAAAAATCATACATTTAAATGGGCGCTATGCAGTTTTGGCCATTTCTTTGCTTGCTTTTTGCTCGCAGGTTTCTCTATAGAGCTCCCCCTACAGCTTCGGAATAGATATTTAGCAGCTCCTATGTTTACTTGTGTCTGACTCCTCAGATCGGTCAGTCTGCCGTTTCCTCTTTCTCTGTTCCTCCGACAATGCTTTCCTAGCTTTCTGCTTCTTTTTTGCCGGCTCAGCCATGATGATAGTGTGAAAAACTACCTTGTTAGCCAGTTCCTGAATGGGCGTACATGTGCCGTGAAGCAATTCGTTACATCGCGAGACCTGATATCATGTGATACTTCCTGACGCGAAAGTTGCACGGGTGGTTTTTCCGCTCACAGGCGCTAGGGGGGAGCGAGATGACCACCATTCAAATCGAAAAAAGTCATACAACCACTCCAGTGACTCTGAAGCTGTTCAGTTAAGGTAAATTAAGCTAAAAACCTGCATAGTTCCCCTTTTAAAAAAAAGGAACATACACTTAAATAAATGCTCTAAAATACCCGTACATCTAAGCAGATTTTTCAGGGAACAGTCCCAGATCTGAGTCTATTGGCGGTAGGGCTGGGTATCGTTAAAAGAAATTCAATACTTGTACCGATACCAATACCGTGACTTTGATACCGGTTCCTAAACTATCCTTTTTTCGATACCAAATTTATAAGACAACAAAAAATAACAACATTACAGCACACATTTTTTTGTTTATATTCAGCTCTACGTGAGCCCAGTCTCTGTGCGTAACGTCGAGTTTTTCCTGCATGCTTCTACGATGTGTAACACTAAACAGCCAATCACAAGCATTATTAGATCTTGGTAGGAGCATGCTGAATGCTTATTGGTTCACTGACGCTGATGAGATTTACTTCTTAGGTATTGAAATTGGGTATTGAATGACGAGGCATTTTTCGATACTCGATACTTTAGAGGCAATTCAGTCGGTGCCTAAAAAGAATTGAATTCGGTACCCAGCCCCAAATAGCGGCCCATTTACTGTTTAACCAGGACACAGATACAGTAGGTTGCCCTATGTTATGAGGCTGGTATGCACAGGGAGGGTACATCTATGGTTAGTGCTGAACAATACTGTGCTGGGATCTTCATAAAGTACATATGTAAACAAAAAACGTGCAGATAAAAAAAACAACACTGGCATTAAACTGTTCTGGATAACTGGAGTTAAAAAGAAAAAGTTTGGCATTAAAACTGTGTTCAACTGTGTCCATACTTCCATATTGGAGTCTAAAAAAGAACCCTAAAAACTGCTGCACCCCTAACCAGAATTCCCTGCTGTAACTTGGGATACAAACCGGCAACCTTCAGCTCACGTTATAATAAACACTTGTTCTAATATGATACTTCTGTTTCCATTTGCAGAAGTTGGATGACTTTGTATGGATAAACAAGTATACACTAAGAGTTATCTATACTCTTAAATTCAATATGCATTCAACAACACATTTCATGTTAGAGAGAGACTACAAACATATCATAATATTTGTTTTGAGCCGTATGAAAATATTTGATGATAATCTGTGGTTGAATTTACACTTTATGAAAACTAGTGTATTTTCTGTGTTGTACGCAAAGATTTTACAGGTTTCCTTTATATTTTAATATATATACACACTGAGCTTTTTTCAATAATGTATTGACAGTTGGACACACTTTTACATAAATATTTGCAGGCACACCTAAAATGATCGCCCAGCCCTGACGTATGTTACTGTTTTTTTTTTTTTTTTTTTTTTTTTATCCCTGACTAACATTTCCTGGTGTTGCAGGCAGCCACTCCTTTCAGAGGTTAAACTTTAACTATCACCTTGACTAAAATAAGTTGTTCACAGAGATAGAGAAATGGGCTGAAGTGAGGCAACAAAAGACAGACTGGGAAGTTGTGTTATGAAATGGACACCGCTTTGTTCCAGGAAATCTCATAACAGGTTTCAAAAGAGCTTGCTGTAGTTGCAAACAAAAGGTGAAGACACCAGATAATGTAACTTACTCCCAACTGAAACGAACATTTCCAACGTCAAAGCCGTAATCACTGTGGTCGTGAAGATATTCAGCATGAACGGCTGCATTCCACATAACCTGTGAAGACAGGAAAAGGTGCTGGATTAGACATCTAGTGAATTTTGATACAAAATGATTATGTCTGATAGGTAAAACTTGGCTCATCACAACTCCAAATGGAGAGAAAAATTGTACCTTCTTAGGGACACAGCCAACATTGACCTGAAAACACATTCAAACAAATTAGTTCAGTGTAAGCTTGATGAAATAGCATCCAAGCTCATGTTACGTTAGTAATAAATATTTCAGAACACTGCAGAGGTCTGAACTCTATTCGTTTGTTGCAATGTGTTGTAGTGTTAAAGGAAACTTAAAAGGTGAACTGCAACCCAGAGCAAAACCTTCAATAACTAATTTGTTATCTTGAAATCATTAAAATTGACATAAGAATTGCACATCAGATTTTTTTTATATTACACAATTACAATAAGTACAATCATCAAAATGGTACAATACCACTAGAAATCAATATATGCTCAAATTAATACGCACTTTAAACTGTTATTATCACCAAAAAGGTGGCATTCATAAACTACATTTGGGTGGCTTTGACCATTGCTTAATCCCTTGTTATGTTTTTTATACACACAATTATTATAAAAACATTTTTTTATATGAGCTTATTTCTTATTTTTTACCAACATTTGGAAATTAATCTAAGTGGCTTGCCTTTGTGCAATCAGGATGTGGTTTTAGTGGTTTAGGACACATCTGCTTCATCATACCAACTTCCCATCTGTTAGGTCAACTGAAAAGTTAAACTAGTAGGTGAACAAAATAAGATGAACACCTACAATATGTAACGCTTTCCAATTGTTATAATAAAAACTGAAGCTATATGAAGCAACTTCCTCACATTGAAGCCCTTGTGCACAAACATTTATCTCAGCTTACAACTAGGCTATTTCTATTCCTATTTAATGAAGGAGTCGATGAGGGGTGAGTTGTGTTTTTTGACCTCGTCAACTTCATTTAAATGTTAAGACTTTGTCTTTACCGTTTTATACATGGTTGTTAGCTTCAGTAGCCTATGTCAGTGCTTATAACGGCTGGGACGCATTTAAACTTCAAACAAACCAACAATGTTATAGACTACACAAAAATACTTCACAAAAGGAGTCCGGAGGCTTCGCAGTGAACCTGGTAACCAGAGTGTGGTGTAAAGCTGCACAATTAAGCGACAGCACGGTGACTGTTGTCGGGATGGATAACAGTGCTGTTTCATTTGTTTTTACTCACGCAGGTACCTCCGAGTTTGTGACTCTCGATCACGGCGGTGGATGCTCCGAGCTCCGACGCCCTCCGAGCACCAGCTAGACCTCCGGACCCGCCGCCGATCACCAGAAGGTCGAACCGGGTCGTCTCTGTTGCCGTCGGGTCTGAGGCCATGCTGCGACGGATGACAACTCCGTGTCTGCGAAAAGACGAGAAAAGTTGCTTTCTGAGGATAAACCAGCAGGGAGCTCGCATCCGGGTTAGCTGGATTAATATTGCCATAACGCAGGCGTGTGTGTCGGACGAACAGGGAAATGGGAGGGTCAAGTGAAAGCCACTGCTGTGTCATTATGAATTGTAACAATGGTGTGTAAATCCCAGAAACTGTTTTCACAATTAGTAGAGGTCACCCTCACATGAGCTCCAGTACGGGGCAATAGGCTAACAGGTGCAAATCAGAGCTAATTATTTACTAAAAAAAAGTAGGCTAAATAAAATGGCCTAAAGTTACATTTTAAAATTGCAGAAAGCATGATATTTGCTTTATAAAGTTACTGCACTCACCTTGCCAGTGACGCTGGCACAGTAGGAAGCAGTCTGCAGATTCTTATAAACAGCATGTTTTTATTCGTTTAAAGGGCATTTTAATGAGATGCATCCACCGCGTGTCGACTTTGTTTATATCTCTCTGGTGCAGGCCTGTCCTTGGTTTTAGGTTTTATCACGCTAAATACAAAAGCTTAAACCACTTCCTGTGTCACTGGGTGAACCCGCAGACACATTTGTAGGCCTGCGTACGACGACACAGTTCCCGTCTGTCTCTAAAAACAAATAGGCTACAAATGTTGCGTTCGGCGATTTCCTAATAAAACTGAGTTTAACATTTGTAGGCCTGTTGCCATATAGAAAGTTGTTAAGGGGTGTTGATAACGTAGATGGCAAATCAAAGCATTACGTGTTTTGTAGCAGATCAAATCAAATCAAATCAAACTTTATTGTCACATACACATACAAGTACATGTCGTGAAATTTCATCTCTGCATTTAACCCATCCCTCCTTCTACAGGGAGCAGTGGGCAGCTATAACAGCGCCCGGGGACATAAGATAATACAAACAACACTGGAAGAATACAGCATAACAAGAGGAAGGGTGGTGGGGGGAGGGAAATTTTTTTTTAGAAACTATAGTGTAAATAATCCCAGGGAATCATATGCAGGGCATGAAGGAGGTTTGCGTGGTAGTTCTTCAAGAATAGCAACTACACTATACACCCATCTTTCCAGCTGTAAAGAAAAACATAATAGAAACGTGAACTTCCGGTTACAACTTTCAAAATAATAGCTTACTTCACTCTGCTAGTGGTGGAAGTATTCATATCTTTTACTACTGTAAAAGTAGCAATACAACAGTGTGAAGATACTCTGTTACAACAAAATATATGCATTCAAAAGCTTACTCAGGTAAATATAGCCTACTTAAGTATTAGCAAATATATTGGAAAACTGCCAATTTCATCATCATGTAAATCACTTTAAGTAACAGCTGGTAAATGTGGGGCTAATTTGAATAGGCTTTTTTCACAGCAGACATTTTGACTTGTTATTGTAGGAAGAGCACATAGTTATGATTCAAGTGTCCAGTGAGAGTGACAGTGAGACAGCGTCCACGATACAAGGAACCTGAAATCAAAGCAGCTAAATAGAATTCAGACATCTTTAATGTCATTATTTACACCTATGAAAAAGACCTATTACTTCACAGAAGTCTATTTTGAAAATACCTATATATTTCTGGGTATCTTGACATATCTCCATTTATCAGTTAATTTATATCATGTATTAATAATCTAAATCTGCAAAGTAACTAGTAATTGAAACTATCAAACAAATGTAGTGGAGTAAAAAGAATGAAGTACATATACAACCCCAAATCAGAAAAAGTTGGGACAGTATGAAAAATACAAATAAAAAAAAAGTAGTGATTTCTAAATGTACTTTGACTTGTATTTCATTGCAGACAATGTGAACACAAAATATTTCATGTTTTGTCTGGTCAACTTCATTTAATTTGTAAATATACATCCTTTCCTGTCATTCAGACCTGCAACACATTCCAAAAAAGGTTGGGACAGGAGCAATTTAGGGCTAGTAATCAGGTAAATTGGTTAAATAATAATGTGATTTGAAACAGGTGATGTCAACAGGTGATTGTAATTATGATTTGGTACAAAAGCAGCATCCAAGAAAGGTCTAGTCCTTTTGGAGCAAAGATGGGCCGAGGATCGCCAGTTTGCCAACAAATACGTGAGAAAATTATTGAAATGTTTAAAAACAATGTTCCTCAAAGAAAGATAGGAAGATATTTGCTTATTTCACCTTCAACAGTGCATAACATAATTAAAAGAGTCAAGGAATGAGGAGGAATTTCAGTGCGTATAGGACAAGGGTGCAAGCCTAAGCTGGACAACCGTAATCTCCGAGCCCTCAGGCGGCACTGCATCAAGAATCGTCATTCATCTATAAGCGATATCACCACATGGGCTCAGGACTACTTTGGCAAACCTTTGTCAAGTACCACAATACGTAGTTACATTCACAAATGCCAGTTAAAACTGTACTGTGCCAAAAGGAAGCCCTATGTTAACAGTGTCCAGAAGCGCCATTGACTTCTCTGGGCTCGGAGGCATCTGGGATGGACCATCACACAGTGGAAATGTGTACTGTGATCAGATGAATCAGTATTTCAGGTATTTTTTGGGAGAAATGGATGCTGTGTGCTCCGGACCAAAGAAGAAAAGGATCATCCAGACTGTTACCAGCAACAAGTCCAAAAGCCAGGGTCTATCATGGTATGGGGTTGTGTCAGTGCCCTTGGCAAAGGTAACTTGCACTTCTGTGATGGCACCATTAATGCTGAAATGTACATAGAGATTTTGGAGCACAATATGCTGCCTTCAAGAAGACATCTTTTCCAGGGACGTCCATGCATATTTCAACAAGATAATGCAAAACCACATTCTGCACACATTACAAAGTCCTGGCTGCGGAGGAAGAGGCTACGGGTACTTGACTGGCCTGCCTGCAGTCCCGACCTGTCTCCAATAGAGAATGTGTGGCACATTTTTAGCGCAAAATGCGACAACAAAGACCCCGTACTGTTGCCCACCTTAAGACTTGTTTGCAGCAAGAATGGGACAAAATTACACCTGAAACACTTCATCACTTGGTGTCTTCAGTCCCTAAATGTCTTTTTAGTATTGTGAAAAGGAATGGCAACATTACAAAGTGGTAAATGCTTTACTGTTCCAACTTTTTATTGAAATGTGTTGCCAAGAACCAAAATAGGAATTTTGTTTTTTTGGAAAAAAAAACAAACAATAAAAATCATGAGGAACACATTAAATTATGTGCTGTTGTATTGTCTGCAATGAAATACAAGTCAAAGTACATTTAGAAATCACTACTTTCTTTTTTTATTTGTGTTTTTCATACTGTCCCAACTTTTTCTGATTTGGGGTTGTAGTATGTAGTAGTAAAGTAGCCTATGAAATACAAGTAGCCTACCTCAAAATTGTAGGCCTATGCAGGCTACTTGCTGCTACCTGCCCATTTTCACTATTGTTTATTGTATACTATAATTTGTATGTTTTAATGGTGTCTTGTGTTACGTGTTTTGTAGCCTATGTGCTGTAGCTTACTAGGAAAAAGCCAAGACAGATTTCCACTGAAATAGAGTCAATCTATCTAGCTATGTAATTCCACCACTGCATAACAGTATGTACCAACATTTCGTATTTGTAACATACAAATAAGTCAGGATTTCGAGAATACCCCCTATGTAGGCTACTTGATTATGGTTATGTTTAGTAATAGTATTTTATGCTGTTATTTTGAAGGCAACAACCCTTTTCCGGAATTGTATCAGCTAACGTGAGCTACGACCAGCTAAAGCAAAGCGGCTCGGTTGGCCGCCTTGACAAGAGATAATATACCGTCCACAGACAGGAATTATTCATTTAAAAATATATAACGGATCGAAACACAACACTCTTATAAGGTATGTATGTGGGATTAGACTCTGTCGCGAATATAAACAGTTGAAATGCGGGCCGTCGCCTTTGCGACCCCCCTTGTTGTGGTCAGGTAACGGGCCTTTTCCTTGTGTTCAAAGGTAGACCGCAGGAAAATGTAAATAGAGATGACTACACTGAATTTAGTGAACCGCGTTGTGTCTTCTGCTCGCAATCCGTTATCTGTAGAGCAAATCGTAATAGCGTAAAAAAAAAAAAAAATAAAAAAAAAAAATGTGTGTGAGAGAGAGGGGGAGGGGCTCTGTGGGCCTTGTGTTAATGTCAGCACTGTAAGGTTCATTCAGTGATTTAACTGCTTTTTTCTCAAATGCTTTTTACAGAGAGAAGACGTCTCACGTGTCAGTTGACGGTTACCTCTTCTCTGTCTCTTACTCCACTGTATGATCGCAGCCATTGAATTAGTGGGACCTAATAATACCTGCAGCCAGATGACCAACGGACCTCACCGCTCAACATGAATCCTGTCAGCTATCAAAGCATGCTGTCGTCTGTGAACGGTGGGCATCCCAATGTGGTTTTGGATCGTGTTCTGAACACTTCAAATGTGAGGTGTTGTCAGAAATGTGGATTCGCTTCTACAGATGCTGCGTTGTTCAAGAAGCATATGATCGAGCATAGGGGGACAACAAGGTTTTACTGTTTTTATTGCAACAAAGTCTCATTCAGTGAGGCAGAGTTAAACGCTCACCTGAAGCAACACAATTCAAAGTATCCATTTAAATGTCCTCACTGTGGACAGGGCTATATGAGGAGGCTGTGCCTTGTGAAGCACATTGAGCGTTTGCATAGTTCAAGCGTTAGTAAAGAACCTGGTGACCCTGGCACGACAAAAAATCAACACGTTTCTGTTTCCAGTGCCTTATCAAGTGTGCCCACTGCTGATCCATCAACACTTCGACCAACTGTTCGAGTAACAGTACCTGCCCTGAGTACATCTGCAGTCAGACTGGGTAAAGATGAACAGAGAGGAAAACCACTGGACACAAATGTGTCAAATGCCACAAATGGTAATGCAGAGCTTTTGGCTCCTTTCAATGGACTCATTCAGCACAACAGGGCTCTGACGGTTTCCCTTCCAGAGGAAGTAACGATCCCTGCTGGCTGTTTGGTTGAACTTGTTGAGGTAAAAACTGTCAATGGGACAAAGGAGCTAAAGCTGAGGCTCGTCTCTCAACAAGAAAACAAGTCTGTGATTAAAGACACGAGGACCACAGTCTCTCAAAACACTGCGCTGGGAAAGCCATTCTTATCTGCATTAAATCATCCAAACACCGTGAAGTCTATGAGTATGGGAACGTGCACAGTTAACAGGAAACAGTGTGACACAAAGACTGTGAATGTGGAGCGTCCTGCAGCTGTCCCAGTCAATATTTCCAAAAACCTCCCGAATCAAGTAAGCAAGGAAAAAGGTGGATTGAAAAGAACATCACAAGAAATAATCAACTTGGAATGTCACGCAGTCGTTCCAAACAAGGTTCCCAAAAGCTTCCTCAATCCTGTAAGAGAAGGAAATAGTGGGATCAAAGTTACACAGAGAGAGCCCGTCAACCACAATTCAGCTCTGCCCTCTGTTATCTCCAACACGGTTGTCAACAGGTTGACTCACACCCTGCATTCAGACAACATGGGAGCATGTGTTTCTCAGAGAGCAATGGATAAGAGAAATAATGTAATTCCAGAGCATTCTAAGAGTATCCCACCCAGGAGGGCAAGTGACATAAAAATCATTCCTCAAGATGTGTCAGTGGCTGTTAAGCAGGAACCTGGGGAGGTGCTCCTCAAGAACACCACTTCTTTAAAAAAGAAGAAAGAGTCAGTGGGCTTGAACCAGCCAAAATCAACATCTCCTTCCTTGAGTGTTCTTTTAGCTGCAGCGGCCCAAGTGAGACCTCCGGCGACTTTATTTTGTAAGGATAATGTTGTCACAAATCCATCTTCTTCAATGCCCAGTACTCTAAATGAGCCCCCATCAGTCAAAACACAGGTGCTTTCCAACCGCACAAATTCAAAGATCTCTACTTGGACCCAGGAAGTCAGATCCAATGAGAGAGCCGGAGAAGGAGACATGCTAGAGCCCGAGGGTTTTCCCATCATCTCTTCTGTATTTTCATTAAGTCAACAACCAGAGGATGTCCAAGGCTCCATGCAGCCACTGGTTATGGCTCTGCGTGGTATAGTGATGAATAAAAGTAACAGTTCTGGTAGTGCAACTCAAGATCACATCAAGATGAACAGCACAGAGCAGGTGAAGGAGGCGCCAACACTGGGGTTCTGTGCTCAGGCAGCCACAAAAGATGGATCCATCATCCGCAAGCTTTTATTGACAGAGCGGACCAGCGAGTCCGTCAAAGTAGAGGAGCAGGATAAGAGTATTCAACACCCTCCTGCACTGACCCACAACCATGTCCATATCATCAAGGAGGAAAAAAATAGCACGACGCCAACAGACAATAAGAACCGCCGTCACACTCCTGCTTCACAATCTTCAACAGATGAGGAATCTGTTTCCCAAACTGCTGCACATGTAAGTGCACCTGAGACTGCAGAGCCTCTACAGGAAATGGCAAAAAGTGAGAACGACATCTCAAAGTTCCTGACTGTCTCTCTGAAAAGGGTACAAGTAGGCGTGTGGAAGAAAACCAAGAAGGGACTGAAACTTAGAATATCCAAGTATAAGACTCAGATACCCGTGGGCAGTCTAACGGATTGCACAGTTATTTACCCAATGCCACTGAAGGTGGACCAACTGGTGAAACGGCCGGGCCCCAACCAGCCTGTGGTGGTGCTCAATCACCCAAAGCCTCGGGCCTCCATTCAGGGAGCAAGAGCAGACACTTTAGCAGACACAGGAGCCTCTAATGGAGCTCCAAAGTGCCAAATCTTAAAAATGAGGCTGAGCAAAGTGATGGGGCAGAAGTATGAGGTGATGGGGTGCACGGTTGGAGTCTTTCCATGAATTTATCAGACAATGTGTCAGTGGACAGACGTGTACATTTATGAGAAAATAAGTAGTATTACAATGGGAAGATGTTGACTTAACGTTATTTTTCTCTATGGGAGCACACACAAAAAAGAGTGGACATCTGATTATCAGTGAACATTGTGTTGTACGTATGTTAATATAGGCATGGGATATGGAATATTTAAGTGCAATCAAAGGGAACATGGACCATCTACTGTAGTAGATTGCAGTCAGTAATACACGGATGTTAGATTACTGTTTTAAAGACGTTTGAGAAACCAGTAGATCTGTCAGAGTTGAGGCATTAATGCATGCTGTTTACTTAAAAAGGATAACATACTGTATTTATTTTTTTGTTTGCATCAGTAATGTTTTGGTGTTCATCTGGCTCCTCTAAGATACAACCTGAACTAGGGAAAGTACACCTGAGAGTATCAAATATTTGTGTATAAACAATGTCATGAATAAATACACGTAACATGCACAGCTCCCAGTTGTAATGATGGAAAAATCCGTGGTGGATATTAAGTTAGATGTCGTAGATTGTGGGTAAAAGCTCACTTGAAATATTTAACACAAACACTATACAATGAAAAAATGTCTTATTCCAGTGTGACTCCCCATTTTCCCCCATTTTACTCAGATTAACGGAACAGTCGAAAGGCAAGAAAACAAATTAATTTCCCGTGATCATATATAGACAGAACACTTGCAAGCCTATAAAATGTTTTGCTTCTTCGTTGGTTTGTTGTGTTGATGGCTAGTTGTTAGACTTTTATGCTGCATCCCAATTCAGGAGCTGCATCTAAAAAGTTAACATTTCAACACTGATTGCCTTAAAAGTGGTCAATAAGACACGTCCCATTTCAAAAGCTCCTCTAAATTTGGAGCAATGGGGCTTTCGTAGAGGTCACAGCCAGTGTCATGTGCAGCACTCGGTATCGGTCAGTAGTGTCGTGGTGCATTTAGGCACTCTTTGCAACTCTTAGATTTGGTAAATATTGCGTGGCCATGTCGTATTGATCAGATGGTCAACAGTCACTGGTAAATTCATCAAATGAACTGGACCAATGAAAAGGAGGATGCAAGGTGTAAATAATGGTAGCTGGGCATGCACACCACTGTTTGTTCTCGTTATTAGTTTGGATGTGTTGTAAATCACAGGGTGCTGCGGAGAAACGGACGTTATGTGTGCCAAAGTCGTCCTTAGTGTGTTGTGTGAAGTGAAATGTCACAGTTCTGTAAACTTGGAATGTGCCCCAGTTTCTTACCTGTATTTACCACTTTGCCAGCCATTTTCAGTGAAAAACTTAAATCTTTAGTGCGTAACTTTATGATATTAATGAACATCCATTACATTCAAGCCATCGTGGTGC
The DNA here is from genome assembly GCA_023631565.1 of Gymnocephalus cernua. NCBI lineage: Eukaryota > Metazoa > Chordata > Actinopteri > Perciformes > Percidae > Gymnocephalus > Gymnocephalus cernua. The sequence goes on from CM042435.1 coordinate 29,552,130, forward strand.
AGTGAGCGAGCTTTGGAAGGCTTGTATCATGTGGACGCGCCAACAGTTTTGTTGTCATTACTTAGAATTCCTCATGGGGCGGGAGAAACTACGCACTATAGCTTTAAATGTTTTCTTACTTTGCCAGTTGACGAGGAGTGCCTGAATGCACCGTTAAATTTAGCCAAGAGCTACAATTTCCACTATTCCTAATAGTCCAGATGGATAAGAACAGTGAACTTAAAGGAGCTGTACTCAATATTCAGAACATTAATATAGTGCTATGTAATGATATAGTGGAGGAATGGCGTCCTGAGCAGAGAATGAAGTCACACTCCCTCTGTGTGTGTTGTAATCAGATCTTCTCTGTTCTTTGTTTTGATAGCCTGTCTGGCAGTGTGTGTGTGCATATCAGTGCATGTGGCCGTGAAAAAAAACATGGGCATTTCACGTATTGGGGAACGCTCTGTGAGAGCCGTGTGGAGGCAATCCCAGCACGCAGTTTATTCAGTATTTCGAGTACAGCCCCTTTAAAGTCTTAAAGAATCCTTCTGTATTTTTATTTACTTGTTCAGTCTTATGTTATCCTTGATTTGATAATATTAGTTTTTTTTATCATTCTTACCACATTAGATGTTTGTTTCATGATGATTAAATGTGTTATTCATCACAGATATTTTGTAATTAACTTATGTAAGGGACCAGTCCCAGAACCAAGTGTTAATGCCATCTTGGATCATTGTTACTCCTTGTGCCACATGTTTTTTTTTTTATGTGACAGCTTCCATGTATAGCCTCTTTCTAGCGTCTTAAACAGTAGTGCAAAATGGAGCTGATAAAATCAGCCAAAACTGGTTTATTACTTTAACAGAAAGCCACATAATATAATATGTGTATTTTGCCATGTAGGCCAAGTACATACTTGTGTTTTATTTCGTGTAAATACTGACTGTTGTGATTCTAGGGAACCTGCTAAAACTTGTATAGTTTTTTCGAAAACCATCCAAAGGAAACGAGCAATCTTCTTTCCTGATACTTTGCAGATCTGTTTCTCTTCTTACGACAGCATTACAACATTGTTGTGTTCTTGTTTGTAATGTAACCATGATGTATGAGTTGCCAGACCTATTATTCAATTAATAGGTTTTGGTTGCCCAGTCTTTGTATATATTTTGATCACCCACATATTTTATTATGTATATATCTATAAATATAACGTGCGATAACTGGTGTTTATACTCAGTAGGGAATGGTTATCATTCCACAGCCTCTTCTGCAAAAGAAGTTATGTTGTGCTTTACTCTAACACTGCGGTGTCTGAAGCTGCCGTGCTGTATTATTTGTCTTAAAGGTGTGCAAGGGCGTGGCGGTTCTTTCTGAATGCTTTGCTTTGTCTTTCATTCACTCATTTGTGTTACAGTTACTCATGTTCCTGGTATAGCGGCTTTTGGTTTTACTACCTTCTCAATGTTTATTATCATGTCCCATGCTTTTATAATGACAATTGTGTAACTCCTCTTTTTCTATTAAAACATGATCCCAGTTTGTATGGCCTATTCCCTTTTATTTAACAGAGTTTTTCTCGGCACCAATTTCAATCAGGAAATACTTCATTTAGAGTCAATCAGTTTTTATTCAAGATCATGTTTAAAAAGAATTTGAGAAGAGTTTTTTGGCAATTAGACCCCATTATGATGTAGAAGCTATATTAAGGGGGGGGGGGGGGGGGGGGGATATATGATGAAGACTGGAGGTGAAGGGGGGGGGGCGCATCCGTTGAAACTGAAATGACAAGTGACAGCAGCAGAGAGGAGAACGGTTTTAAAGTTGGACAACGGATATGTTTGGTTAAGAGAGCTTGTGGCAAGATTTGATTTGACTATCAGTCCAGAGTGAACACAGACACAGTATCAGAACGAATGAGTGAGGGCGTCTTTCTGGTTAAACTTTCTTTAATCATAACTCCCTGACTCTTTGTGTGTCCTTGTGAATTTTCAAAGTAACCTTTTTTTGTCTAATACAAATAGCACTGTTACTAGTATATCCAACTGTATAACATAATTAATGAATTGATGTCAAAAACAAGGAGTTCAGTTGTTACAACCTGCCAGGGGCGGATCTACAGGGGGGCAAGGGGGGGCAGCTGACCCCCCGCTGTAGGGCCTTGCCCCCCCAGCTGCCCCCCTAACTTGGGTAACTTTGGTTTGCTGTGCTTGTAAAAACAAACTGCCACTATGTCCACACGCTTCTAAAAACATTGAAACAAACAATTAATTCATATTAAATAATAATATTTATAATAATTGTAGATGTAATCTTAGCCCCCTGCCCCTCAAATACTTAGCTACGTCCCTGCATCAAATGTGTAGAGCGGCGTTCGCATCGCACAGTCTGGCTGCACACAGCGAGTCTGCTGCGGTGTGGAGGCCCTGCATCCCGGCAAAGACTGGAGCGACTGAGCTGCCCCCCCTGTGCCTCTGAAGGTGAAGTCGGTTTCCCCAGGTGAAGTTTAAACACACGTTTAATTTAAAGTTACATTTGTAATAAATGTAATGGCGAGTCAGCATGAACAACAGCGCGTCTATTACGTTAGCCAAAAGTCAAATCGCTCCCTCATGACTTGTAAGAGCATTCGGCCCTTTGATTATTGTAGTTTTGATTTTAGTAAAGACAACAACAGTATAATACCAAATATTACAAACTGGCATGTTTGAATTCATAACATTTACAGAGGGTCCAACACACTACACAGCCCTGCTGAGACCGATCATTTGTATGTCATTAGTTAAGGAGTACTATACAATCCACTTCCTCTCACATATCACGGCAATAAGGCTGCACACATTAAACCAGGTGACATCCTTTACTGTTGTTGAGAAAAACTAAGAGACGTGTTCTTGGATCTTTGAGGAAGGAGAAAAGGCCTGGGAGCAATTGGAGGATTAAGAGAACATTTAATTAAACAGAAGGATGAAAGCGACATGACAAAGAGCAACAGTTACAATTCAGCTGACACTGGACAAACAAGACAATACAATACAATACAATACACTGCGAGCAGCGGACAGCAAATATGTTTCCCCGGTGGAGTCACATTTTCACTGTCTCGATCATTATCAGTTTCAGAATTATATTTCCCTGGACCCGGAGCTGATTCTATTCCCATTGGCCCGTCATTGCCATGATGTTGTGTTGAACGCATCTCATTGGCTTTCTTCGCTGTCCAATTAGGAAGGACATGCTTTAGCCCCTGTCCCCTTGAGGTCATTTTCAGTCATAGATCAAAAGATTCTAACATGTAGATGACAACTCTTTTCAAGTAAAGCAGGAATCAACATTATATTGTCTTAACCTTGCTTAAGGCTTCAGGGTGTTGGAGACAGAGGAAGATAGGAGGTTATTTCCTCCTGTGTAACAGAAGGTGTCTTTCTATATGTTAATTGCTTGGTTTTGATCTAATCTATCTACAAGAGACAGGAAGAGAGGGGGAGAGCAGGGGACAAAAGGGTCTGTCTTTGACCTAGTCTTCACAGAGGTAGGGAGTAAGATTTATAACAGCATGATATGGAGTTTGCATTGAATTCAATCCTATTTTCTAACCCAGCTGCAGCATATCATTTCTTACATTAAACATAAAACATAAAAGCATATAATATACATGGTTATCAAGCATCACCATTATTGAAACTTTATTTAACTCAACAATACTGTCAAACTGGGAAAACAACAAATACAATGGGAGTAAGAAGGCTAGTCTAAACATAACTGTTGTGTGCATGTAATAAATCTCTTCTGATGTTATGTTTGTTAGGCTACTTATTAGCTACAGTGCCCTACAGCGTGATGTAATACAAGGATAACCAGAGCTTTTCACATCTTGACTTTTGCAGGCCAGAGTAGCTGGAGATATTAGCTGAAGCCTAAAAGTGGGGATATTGCCAGCCAAGAAAATTCTGAGTAGTGCACAGGAGGAAGAGGAGGCAAATGAAGAAGGAGAAGGCAGTAAACTGGAGAGACCAGGCGGGTCAGAGCGGAAGACCACAGAAGGAGATGCAGAAATAAGTGAAAGAGGGAAAGGAAGAATTGACTGTGAGGGATGAAGAGGAGGCTGCAGATTCAGAGAGAGGGACAGAGGCAGGGAGTGATCAGGAGGAGGCAGAGGAAGACAGGGAGGAAGAGGCCTGCAGTTACCCCTGGACCATGTGGTATGTTTATATTATCCTTCCATATAAATTGCAGTACAGTCACTCAGTGACATGACATGTTTTCAGTTTTGGGCTATTTCCATTTGGTTGTATATGTTATACGGAAGATTTACATATATATATATATATATATATATATATATATATATATATATATATATATATATATATATATACAGTTTCTCTATCATAGCATTTGTTTGACCTTTTGTTTGATCATAATTACTGATAAAATAAGACATTATGTTCTGTTCTATTTGTCTGTATCAGTAAATATGATCAAGCCATTTAATTCAATTTCAGCTAAATTCAATTTTATTTGTAGTATCAAATTGTAACAAGAGTTCACTCTTCTCAATACACTTTACAGATAGAGTAGGTCTAGACCACACTCTATAATTTACAAAGACCCAACAATTCCCCCAAGAGCAAACATTTGGTGCAACAGTGGCGAGGAAAAACTTCCTCTTGGGCAGAAACCTGAGGGGGGGGGGGGGGGGGCATTGTAACAACATTTCAATCAGAAGAGACTTTGTTGCAAATATGCAAAAGGTTTATTCATCAAATATGAGTCTTTGGCGATTAGACTCCATTGCTATGTAAATAACCCTTTAGGGAGGTTCTCTGAAGGTAACACCTTTAGGGAACCTTCCCAGATAATATAAAATATTATGGAACCTTCAGCTAACCTTCCTGGAACGTTCTCTTAAAGTTGTTTTAGTTGAACTTTTAAAGAACCTTTAGGGAACGTTCCCTAAAGGTTCTCTTAAGGTTACATTTTTCAACCTTAAGCTAACCTCTGAACATTCCCTAAAGGTTCTGTAAAGGTTAGTTTTGTAGAACCTTGAAATAACCTCCAGGCAACGTTCCCTGAAAGTTCTCTTAAGGTTGCATTTTTTTTACCTTCAGCTAACCTTTAGCATGATCCCTTAACCCTTTTTGACTGCAATTATACTTGTTACTGCGATTTGCAGTAACAAGTATAATCTTTAAAGAGTATGATGTTTTCATTCCTCGATTCAATATCTGACCCAAAAATACACAGATGTAATGGTCATGTAACAAAAATAAGATGTTGTAACCATCCAACCATGATGCATAGCTAAATATGGGATGTCTTTATACTCGGAAGAAGCAAAATCAGTTGTGGGAAGGAAATGAAAGCTGTAATACAGACTAGAAATTAAATTCAAATTAATTTTATAAGGGAGTAGAGAAGCCACGAGTGGGCAGGAAAAATCCCCCGATGGAGTCTAGACACTGGTGGTGGTGGTGAAGGGGCCTGAGGACTGGATGGAAGCACGGGAACAGGTCTTCCGGAGGAGGACGCAGGGTGCCGTGGATGATGATGCTGGAGGTGAATCATGAGGTGAATGGGGTGGAGGAGGGTTGGGCAATGGGCTTTATTTTGACAGGACAGCAGAAGACATGAAAGGGGAGAGAGAGGGGGGAATGAAATGCAGCAAAGGGCCGCAGGTGGGAGTCGAACCCCAGGCCTGCTGCGTCGAAGACCTCTATATAGGGGCATCCTATATCATCGCCAATTCTGTTGGTTTAATGGAAGCGTGAACGCCCTGAATCAGCTGATCAGTTTAGGAAAGAGAGAGAGAGAGAGGTGAATGAAAGGCTTCATGAGTGAGGAATTCAAATTTGAGACCATACCACAAAATCAAGTGGTACGCAAAGAACAAAAATAGCTCACCACTGACTTTTCAATCAATCATGACTGTAACCAACAATAATCCAACCCAATTTTTTGGGCTGACGAAAGTGCTGTACAATCAAATATACTGAAAACCACAAAAGAACACAGTAAAAACACAAAGACCAGTTTAAAGACAAAATGATAACAATAATAGAAAGGCATGTGTCATAGTGTGTTAATAGCATGACAAAAAAAGATGTGTTTCAAGACGGAATTTAAAAACAGGCAGTGTAGGGGCCAGCCTAACATCTAGAGGCAACCCTATAATAGATCCATGGAGGCTACAACTCAGCCTTGATCTTGGGACCACAAGGAGCAACTGTTCAGCTGACCTGAGTGGCCTCGAAGGGATGTAAGGTTGTAAAAGGCTGGAGAATAATGAGTTGTTGCTGATACTTAAAAAATTGCTGATACTTAAAAAATTAAGAAAAACGTTCTTCTAGAACATATGCACTATATGTGTTAGGGCTGCTCTCTTTATGGAAAAAATCATAATCACGATTATTTTGGTCAATACTGAAATCCCAATTATGTAACGCGATTACTCATTGACTTTTGGAAAGATGTTGCAAGTATTGAACGTAAAAAAACCTGAAAAATCAACAGTGAAAACACCTAGAACTGTGAAATTTCCCTTAATGTTTTTCCCATTTGAAAATTTTTTTTTATTCAAAACACAAGACAAAATAAGAGTTTACTTGCAAAACTGTGCAAATTAATAATTTTTATTCGGTTTTTGTGATCATTAGGAGCTGAAATCATAATCACGATTCAAATTTTGATTAATTGCACAGCCCTAATATGTGTATATCTCTATATGTGTGTGTTTTCTGTTGTCTATGTTGTTGCAGGTCGCTAGGCGAAGCAGCTGGCCAGTCTCCCACGAGTCTTTAAAATCTGTCTCAACCTGCTCTCTTTCTCTCTCTCTCTCTCTCTCTCTCTCTCTCTCTCTCTCTCTCTCTCTCTCTCTCTCTCTCTCTCTCTCTCTCTCTCTCTCTCTTTATTCTCCTGGCACCACATTTGGTTGACTTTGGCCTTGCTACTAGTTTTAGGTTTTACGCTGTACAACACCTTTCACTCATCACCTAACCACACAACCATCTGCCAACACATTGATGACACTGACTTAGATTCCTCATAACACTATACAGTAGGCTATTCCTGTATGTTCAGTAAATAAATGTTATACCTTAGTTGAAAACACTATAAGTCTTTTTTTCAAGGCTAATGAGCTATATGACAATATGTACTGTATATCTACATGCATATGTGTCATTAGGGGTTAGTTGTAAGTACATCAGATGTATAATCAATCGAGGGAATTTATTTTAAGTTTTTTTTTTAACTTCAGGATTCTTTGTCAGAAGACTTTAGCAACACTCACACATGTTCACAATTTGCCCAGCAGATAGCATTTTTTAAATTTTATTAGACCGTGATAGACAGGAAAGGATGGAGCGAGAGAGAGAAGGGGGATGACACGCAGCAAAGGGCCGCAGGTCGGACTCGAACCCGGGCCGCTGCCAAAGACTCAGCCTACATGGGGCGCACACTCTACCAGGTGAGCTGGAGAAAAAAATGTATGTAGCCTATAGGACCTGTTGATCATTTTCTTCTACACTATCTCTTGCTTTGGATTTATTGAGTCATAGTTTTGCATTGCCAGACCTTCCTCCCCAGCGCTGCGGAGGAGGGTCTGGCTAGTCCACACAGCATTCCAGGATCGGAGAAAAACGTGCTCTGGTTTATTGGCATTTCTTTAAACCAATAGAAATCGTCTAGTGCGGCGCTAAGCCCTGGTCTCAGTGACGATTCCTCTGCAAAATAGCCTTGGGAAGTGGAACGTTGAGTCATAATTTTGATTGAGTAGCCATGAATCTCACAATTTTGAAAATGAATCGTCAACTATTCTGATTATGATTAAAAAATTAAAAGTTATCAAGAAAACATGATCATTATTCTCTGCTTCCAGCTTCTCATGTGAGAGTTTGCAGTTTGCTTTATTTTGTATCATTGTAAAGTAATTATCTTTGTGTTTTTGGAATGTGGCACACTAAACAAAAAAATAATCATCAGATGTATTGATCATGAACATAATCCTTAGTTGCAGACTTAGATGGAACAGTTTTTTTTTACACAAGCAAACACTTTCACAATTGGTATACACTCTCATCTTTTTCCGAACATGCTCATGGTGAACATTATTGGATGTTTTTGGGTTACGTACTGTAGGTAACATACATATTAGTGTGACAAACCAGATGAGATGGAACAGATTATCGTTGCTGTTATATTTTATGTGTTATTGCAGCAGCTGGTCAACATCCCTTTTCGTTACTGGACAAGTCAGCACACAGTTTTCTGGGCATTTGCTTCCGGGAGTATTTCTCCCACTGACGAGTATTATTGGGAATATGGAGTGAAACTTGATGATGTCTGCCACAGAGTCAAACATCTGAGGAGAGATAAGACGTGAGCTTCAGTAAATATAATGAATGAAGAGAGTTCTTGTTGAACTATGTTTTTTAATTTGTCTACTTACATCATTTGATCGTTGTCCCGTCCCCAGGGCGTACTTGGCGGTGCTCTCTATGAACCGGATTTTTACATTGTAAACCTTCTTTTCGTGATACACAGCCAACACCAAGGGCTCACTGTTGGTGTTGATGGAGCAGTCTCGTACCAAAAATGCCCCGTCCTAAAGTGTGAGAAACAAAAGAAGTTTAGCTTCAGACGTATTATAGGCTATTAGTTATATTTATTAATGTCTTAGTATAAGAGACACGGGACCTTGTTCACCAGGTGTAAGGCGTGCTCAGCATCTGCTCGAGTACAAGCCCCAACGTACCAGTCTTCTTCACAGGTCTGCCAAATATTATCAGAGGTGGATGAAGTATTCAGATCTTTCACTTAAGTAAATGTAGCAATACTACAGTGTTAAATATTCAGTAACAAGTAATAGTTCTGCGTTCAAAATATTACCAAACCATTTCCGAATCATATAGATTATAGGCTATTATATTACTGGATTATAATTAGTGATGCATTCATTTGTACATTAATGTTGCAGCTTAAGGTGAGGCTAATTTGTATTACCTCATATTGCTGAACAGTTTAACCATCATTTATTCATGAATTCATATTTTGAATTAATAATCTAAATATGCAAAGTAACACATAACTAAAGCTGTTATATACATATAGTGAGGTAAAAAAAAGTACAATATAGTGTAGTAGAAGTATAAAGTAACAAAAAATGGAAATACTTAATTATAGGTACCTCAAAATTGTACTTCAGTAAATGTACTTAGTTACTTTCCACCAATGAATATTATAGAGTTCAGTGAATAATGACTTTACACCTATAGACTTTTTAAGTATACCTGTTGAGGCTTTTCCATTGGAACAAAGTCATGTTGGTCAAAGTCTTCTTTGGTTTGAGGCCACTCATGGTGATGACGTTTTGATGGCACCCTTTCTTTAAATAGACGTTGTTGTTGTTGTTGTTGTTGTTGTTGACATGTTGACTCATTTAATCAATAACTGTGTAATGATACTGATGATTTATAACATTACTTACCTAGATATTGTTGTGACCTAAATAAAAGAAGTAAGAGTAAATAAAACATGACATAACATGAAATAATTGCCCCGATATACCTGAGAAATTAAAGTCACACCTTGTTTCGAAATTATGAGTTTCCAAATCCAGAGAGTGTCTGTGATTGGCGTGAAGTGATGAAACACTTTCAGCTCTCTGTAGACCTAAAAACACATTCAACATTAAAACAGTCTGGCTGTTTCTAACTAAAAATGTTACATTCACACTTATCTAACTCTTACCTGTGGTAAGGGAACTGGAGTCTGCCTATTAGAAGTATTAAAAAGACAATTAGATTTAAAAGTTTGTCAAGGAGTCGTTTCTAGTCAGGTTACAAGTTTAATTGTGTAGAATACAATATAATGTACAAAATTATAATGAAAATAGCTGAAATCTGAAATGCTATTTCATTAAAATAATGCTGTATGCTTGACTACTTACTTTTCTAGTTGCTTTCTGTCCACTGAAATGAAAAAGGGGCATTATTTAAACATAACAACAACAATATGCTTCATCTCAGAAAGCCTCAAATCGTTTCTGTTATTATTATTCTAACCAGCAGATGGCGTTACTGCCCCACCGTGCAAACTGTAAACTAAGAGGGCCTCCTTTCACTTTCCACCATTCACTCACAGAGGAAAGGGTCACATAGGGTCAACTACAGCAAAATAAGACAACAGGCGATGGTCTGTCTACCTTCTTTGTGCCCTGCTACAACAGTAACTCACTCACTCTCTCCTGCAGGGTTCTTGTAGAGTCAGCCCGGGCAAGTGTTTCACTAACTCCGAGGTCACTGGTGGAAGTGGTGGAGAGCGCCTGGAAGTACACAGACTTTAGCTGTAAGTCCATTCGTAACCCATTTAAACCCAACAATGATTAACTTGAATAGTAGTTGAGAAAATTACCTGTATGAGTGCTGTGATATTAGAAAGAGAGAAAAGTCATCACCTATTTTATTAGTTGCAATTAGCACAGTTTATTGACACAAAAACAGAGTCAACGATATATGTATGTGGCACAGGTGTTTACCTGTTCTGCTGGCGGCACAGGTGTGACCCTCTTATCTGTAAGAGCAACATGTGAATACGTGTGTTCTTCTCAGGCCAGAGGGTGGTGAAAGTAAAGTAAAGTAGTTACCTAATTTGGCCTTTCTTCTGCCTGGCTTCAGGTCTCTATTTATAGCAGGTCCTGTGTTTAAGATACACAGAATGCAGAAATAATTAGGTATAGTGTACATTTACTAAAGTAGTGCTCTTAAGTACAATTATGAGGTTCTGTTACTCCTGGTATTTGACAATTTTTAGTAAACTGCAAGGCTGTAGTTACAGTTTACTTTAAAGAGCCCCTGTTATACTCCTCTTCGGTGTCATATTAGTACCCTTGGGGTCTACTAGAATAGGTATTCAAAAAACATATTATGTTTCTCATACTGCCCATTGCTGCAGCTCCTTGAGCTCTTGGACCGCCTTCCCAAGAAGCCCAGTCTGCTCTGATTGGTCAGCTGGCCCACTGTTGTGATTTGTCAACCAAATTCAAACAAGCCACTGGGCGGGCTGTGCTTGCTCAGGCAGCACCTACTGTATGGGCAGCACATATGAAAAACCTCATTCATTGAGGAATTTCAAACAGGAATGTGGACGAGGCGTTTTTAGGCAGTTGAGAAAAAGTGCTGTCTGTGGGAGAGAATGCTCCATTTTGAGTGAAATGGTTTTTTTGTACTTTATACATACACAAATAAATATATAACACAGGGAAAATCCAAAAAAAGCATAATAGGGGCTCTTTAAAATAAAGTAATGCCACTGACTTGAAAGCCATCAGCTATAGTATATGCATTATACAAATCACATTTAATGCTATAAAAAACATTACATTTGATTTGAAATGAGACAAATATCTGGGTTTTTAACCCCACCACTTATTTATTTTTTTATTTTATTTATCAGGGACAATGCACACTAATAATACATAAAACAAATATAAAATGTGCCAGAATTAACCTGGAGGCTATTTTACATCTGCTGTCCCTGGACTGGTGGTAAGAGGTCACCCTAAAAAATGTACGTTCACTAGCTAGTTGCTAACTTAACTGCCTGCCTCTAGTAGTGTACAGGGGATTTACCAGAGCTGGAAACTGGTCTATGAAGGTTGAAAAGGCTGACCCATGCAGTAAATGTGTTGTAAAAACAATATAATGAGCTCAAAGAGACTTACAGCAGGGTTTTTCGGATTTTAGTGTTTTCAGTACCATGCGTGACCCCTCTAACATTTCAAAGAGACATTTAATTTTGTTAAATCTTCAATAATGCCTGTTAAGTCACCCTGTGTACATTTTTGCTGAGTAGCAGCCTGTGGCCAAGTACTGAAAAGATTTTAGATTTTTGAGTTTTGTCACTTTACCTGAAGTAAATGGGATTTCTCCTGAGAGGATGTTGTTACCCTGACAAAGTGAAGAGCACATAAAGTATAAGCAGACAACTTACAGCAGTACAGTTGTAATGGAGCATTCATTTTTTAAAAAAGAAAACAGAAAGCTTACAGTGGAGAGTGATACAAGGCTCTGAGCCGATGATGACCTTGTAAGATCCCTGTCTTGAAAGTAAAAGACAGTGACAGCAATGAAAGTAGTGCCAGTTGTTTCTGTAGCTTCAGTGTTTGTTGACAGTTTAAACACTCCATGAGTTTGTATCATTGTTGTAACTCGGTCGTTGCCAGTCCCAGCAGTACACTGCAGAAGCAGCAGCAGACTGCATTGATTACAGAGGGAGAACACTCCAAGTGTGAACAAATTTAAAAGCCACATTCAGTATAAAGTTGTAGACGTGCAGCTGTGAGGCCCCTGGCTGTGGGCCACATCCATGCAGGAGAGTAAAGGGAGTCTATTCACACTACATGCTTCCCTCTCCGCTTTTGGCTCCTGGATAATTGTAATCTCCCGCTGTCTAACTCAGCCAACAGATGGCCCTGGAGACCCACTGGCAGATCATGCTCACTCAGCAGGAGCTGCCTCTCTCTCTCTCTCTCTCTCTCTCTCTCTCTCTCTCTCTCTCTCTCTCTCTCTCTCTCTCTCTCTCTCTCTCTCTCATATACACACTGCTTTCATTCTCACCACAGTATCCGGTGGAGCTGTTATTTTTGTGCCTGCGTTTCATTCAGCTTCATTCTAATTATGTTCACCAGGGGTGCCTGGGTAGCTCATCTGGTAGAGCATGCGCCCCATGTACAGTGGCTCATTCCCCGCTGTAAGCAGCCGAGGTTTCAATTCCAACCTGCAGCCCTTTGCTGCATTGTCATTCCCCCTCTCTCTCCCCCTTTCATGCCTAAGCTATCCTATCACTTAAATGCCAAAAAAGTCTTTAACAAAAACAAAACAAAAATTATGTTCACCAGATCTTTTCTGTGAAATAAAGTGAAACAAACTCACCCTCAATATTTCGACACAAAAGCTTCTTTAAATTACAGTTTGGGAGTTAATTCTTAGGTTTATGGATAGAGGTTTATGAACTCTTTATCTATTTTTATTGCTATATTTTTATACATTTAAGGCAAGCATGAATAATGACGACAAGAAGGGGACAAATATTAAAGGTCAAATTCACTCCTACAGACGGACAGAATTACTCATTCTCAGCCCACTGAGCAGGTTACAAAACAGAAACAAAACTTAAACTAGACATTTGTGATGACAAAATGATTCAGATGCAAAACCGACGCTAAAATCTAAGTAACCTAAACCGGAACAGAAAACAACAAAATAGGAGCTTTTGTCAATGTGAATGAAAAGTCATTGTTTTCTTCTCTACCTGCATACTCTCTCTCATCATGTATGGGCCTTGCAGGAAGTATGCGCACATGCGGCTCTTCCTCCTGGTCACCCACCACGTCGTACTGAGGTTCCACGACGCTGTTATAGTTACTGCATCTTTGATTTCTCTTCCTGTCTGTCCTGTTGCGATCCTGTGGAGAGAAAATTGCAGTTTCTTCCGATTGGAGATACCAAGTGTGCAATAGACAAACTTCAGCTTTTAACACTGTGTGTGTGTGTGTGTGTGTGTGTGTGTGTGTGTGTGTGTGTGTGTGTGTGTGTGTGTGTGTGTGTGTGTGTGTGTGTGTGTGTGTGTGTGTGTGTGTGTGTGTGTGTGTCACACTAAGATTTAAGACAAGAAAGACTGCTTTTGATCTCATTCTGCATTCATTTAGAATATATTAATCTGCCTTTGAGTCTTGCTGCTTCGTACAGTAACAGACAGTAATATATTCTGAGTAGTGTTAGACCCGATACACGAATACAACACTGATAAGCACAGGAAGCTATAATGAAGTGTTGCAACATAACCCACTGCTTGTCTCTGAAGGGATTTCCTTTTTAAAGCTTTACTCTTTGCAGTCACACAGACACCAACATGCACACATTTATACTGAAAAAAGTCACGGTCTGTTAAATAATAAACATAGTCTATTTCTGTGAATTAATGGCATATGATACAAAGTGCATTGTGACTGTGTATTTTTGTGCACATGCAAAGCTGGAAAAATGGGTGAGATTAGGATGAATATGTTATAGGTGGGTGCATCAATCATGGTCAATCAAACCAGCTTCTCTCATTCAATTTGAAAAAGCATTGTGTTTCACATCAGAACCAGTTCTTTTGTAATGAAGAGGGGAGTCCAGATTGGCTTTTCCTGAGAGGCAATTGATGTTTTTGTCCGGCATGTGCAGTATCACCACCAATATGTCACCAAAAGCAGGAAATTTCTTTCTTTGGAAGCCCAGGTTCCTTTGTTTTTATGAGCAATGATGAACTCTGAGAGTTTATTTTGAAAGACAATGATTCCTACAATAACCACTTGTTTGTTTGTGTATATGCACAAATGGGGGAAAGTTCTTTTCCAAATAAAGCACAATATAAGGTTCTTATACTGCAAGAGGTGGTTGGACAAGATTGACTCAATGTACCTTTTAGAGCTGAGCAATGTCAATATTTTTACATCATGATTTTAACTGTCCCTAATTGGCTGAAAATGTATAATAAATAGGCCCATTCAAATGTAAGTAAAAGCACTAAGAGATAGGAGTGGATTCAAAACTTATAAGAGGACATTTTAGAGGATGATTGGGGTAATATTTGATATAATGCAAATGTTCTTATTGAGGAATGTTTCAATATGCATAACTTCTTAAATGTATAACATCAATAAACATATGTTTACAAAACGTAACTAAAAGTAACCGTACTCTATACCTGCATTTTAAGTACTGTGTTAGGTTACTGTGTAAGATTTTTTTAGCCATTGTACACCCACATGAAGCATTCTTGCCCAGAGTGCTGAAAATGTCTAACTTATCTCTCTATTTGGGGGCTGCAGATGATGCACACTTGCAATCTTCAGACGGCTAAACGGATCTAATCGACCAAAAGGGAAAGCTGTCATCATCCTGCAAGCGGATGACATTTACTGGTAGGGAACCTTTTTATTATTATTTTTTAACCCAATAAAACTCTGCCGTACTACTACATTTATAACTTTAAGTTTTCATTTCTGATTAGCATGCTTCTTGCTAAAGACAGAGAGAGTGAAAGTAACCTAAAAGGAGTTCATGTGATTTTGGAGTCAATGTGAGGGAGTCTAAATCCAGAAACATGATATCAAAGAAAACACTTTACATTTTGTGCCATTGCTCTGTGCTGCATTTCTGAAAAGCATCATGAGCCAACAATGGAAAGAATGTATATCATAAAAAGCATTTAAATGAGATTGCAAGTTTTCAAAAAACGGTGTAACTAAAAACAATAGATGAGGATTAAGGTTTCATTAATGTCATCAATGCTAGTTCCCTGTCTACAGCACATTTGCAGGTAGTATTCATAACCATAATAAGACATGTATGTGGAGTTAAAAAGAAAGACATGACTTGTTTTCATCTTTTATAGATGTATTCAAATGAATACATTTAAAATGACATTAACATATCAATTTAATGGGCTTTCGGAAATTTGAGAGATGATTATTCTATTAATAAGTAAGACTAAATAAATTGAAATATTATTACATCATTTAATTGTATAATTCCAACCAAAACAATAGTTATGAATCATAATCCTGGTCTGCTCTGTGTTGTTCTTGCTGTGCACTAACAATGACAAAGCAGAATCTCACTCCTTCATCATTTCTGTGCTAAAAGGTAATTACACAGGGGGCTGCAAACTCCCAAAGTTTCCCCTCGGAACATTCACGTGGAACCATCGGGGAAACGCTGTGGACACGGGCGCCATAACTCACCATTATCACAGCAGCAGACTCATAGCTGTTCCCTCTCTCTCTCTGCAGCTAACGAGGGGCTGAAACAGAAATAAAAAAACATCATTAGTTTGGTGTTCTGCTGAAGAATGTGGCCTTCCAACACAATTTGTCCTTGGATTTTTCTTCCTCAACACTTACACATGCAGAAGAACGAGGTCTTTATACACAACAAAACAGAGCTGTTTGTGGCCCCACACTGTTCTCACCGGGCTCCTCAGTCTGTTGATCTGAATTCAAGTTTTAACATGTAGTGGAAAGAAACTATAGCTGAATTTATTGTGGAACACATTTTTTTAAATATTGACAAATTTGTAATTTTATTTTTTACACAAAATGGACAGATGATAGAAACATATGAATACAAAAAAAATGTATATAATGTGTTAATCTTTACAACATCCCACTGAGCCTCCAGGATTAGTCAGTCATTCTAATTTACTTAAATTTATGTCAGAGACCCAGGTTCCATTCAGCCCAAGATCATTTGTTCTGGGAGATTGGTCCATCCTAAGCAGGATGGATACGCACATGAGAAGCTGGGTCCAGACTAGTTTAATGATAGCCAGAGAGATTATTTTAAGAGGATGGAGGACTGAAGGGGTGCCGTCAATCCAGGAGTAGGCCTGTGAGCGTGGGCGTTTTGTCGATTTTCTTTGACGATTTGTCAGATTGGATGTCTATACAAGAAAATGGGGAAAGTAACTGAATTTTCTGGAGGACTCCTAGGAAGCTTTGTGCTGGGGACAGACGTGTATGATGGGCTTATGGTTTTGTCATGTATACATGTTTATTTGGTTTATTGTCTTTTTTGTTGCTATTCTGTTGAATGGTTTTGAATATTGTGGTTACTGTGTCATCTTTTCTTGATTTTTGTCTGGGTGGGTGCTGATGACGAGGGAGGGGGGGTGTTCATGTTGTGAGTTGTATGTTTTGTATTCTGTTAAAAGGGTTGATCACAAACAAAAAAATACGATACAAAGCTATCGTTAGTCTGAGGAGTTTTATGAAGTAGAAACCCACTAGTATTCATAAATAAGAATTAGTAAGATGCTCACAGAGCAATTGTATCAGATGCTGCACTTAATTCTTCCCAGCATAACACCTTGGTATAAGTGTCCCAGGATTCATCTCAGATAATCTCTCTGTAAGTAAGGGGAGCAGTGCTGGTTTCACCATTTTCTCTTCAAAATGTATCTTAAACCCAAATCAATCAAGTGAATTGTCAACAGCTGCAGATCCAAACAATGCCCAATTTGTCTTGATATGTGCAAACGGTCTACAACACGCTTCGTAACAAAGCACAGAAATATGTATGCAATGTTTCACCTTGTGTTGCTTTAGTTTTGGTTAGTGCAGACAAAGTGCCAGACTTTTAGTGCTCCACAGTGTCAGGAATATGATTTGAATCTGAATGGTGAAAAGAAAGCTGAGACGTATACTCCATTCATGAGCATTTTTAATGACATTATTTTATATGTATTTATGATATCTTAAAATCATGTTTTCAGGGAGAGAAGCAAGAAGAGAGCTACTGCGTCAGGACCAATCAATCACTCTTTGATTGACAGTTTTTTTTGCTTTCAATGCTTTCGGCTGTGAAGGAAAACAAAACAGGAAGCAGGAAGGAAACCGACCTAAAATAGAAGTGAGGATTGTGAAAATGCCAGGAGACATTACAGGTTACCAACTCAGTCCCAATAGGGAGAATCACACTCAGTATTGGATTTGACAGTGTGGTCCAACACTCAGCGGGGCTGTCTTTCTACTTTGCAGAGCTTACTGGGCCATGGGAAGTGGTGTTGGATGAGACGTATGAAAAGGAAAGAGATTAGGTACTTGGAGCCAGCGTCTGAGGTTGAGTAGTTAGTCTGGAAAAGAAACTTCTGCCTCGTGGAAATTGGGTGCAGAGACTTTGTGGCAACTCAAAGCACCATACTACTTAAGGATTTTTGACCTAGCTTTGCTACGGGCATCAAGAAAGTATTAACTGCAGAGAGCGAGAAAGAGCTCAGTCTGAGGAGCAAAACAATATCAACAGGGATCAAACTGGGACACACAGTAAATTGTCATAAAATGCCACTCACTGTTGTTGATATCATTGTCACTGGTGTTGATATTTATGTGTTAAATTAATCCTCTGCTAGTTTGTTTTGTGGCAGTTAATATGTAATGACAATAAGTGTATTTTGAGCCTCCAGGATTACTCAGTCATTCTGATTAAATTTATGTCTCTATGTTAAGTGCTTCTCAGACTGAATTAAGGTTAATAGGTTTATATGAATAAAAAACGTATTTACTTGTTCATATAAGTACAACATAAACAACAGGTAAATAGGGATTTAAATGTACCCATGCTAAGAAAGAAAATATATAAAATATATATTTATTTAACTTCATATGAGGCTTTTGCTTTTACAACTTTGGATAAAAAGATGAAAATATTTATTAGAGGTTTTTCAAGTCCATTTGCTGTAAAGTATACACTATATCACTATCATTACATTTAGTTCTTGCAGTGAAGATGTCTGTTATTTAGCGTGAACACAAAGACGTTTAAATGTTTCAGCATTACATGCAACTATAGCAGTTTTTGCATAGTCAGACTGATTTACAGCATTGTGACTAAATGTGCCCCCAATACCAAATTCACATACAAAAATGAAGATTACTATACATTAAATTGAATGTAAATCAAAGCAGAATTTCCAACTCACTCTTTCCAACTGTCTTTTTATATTTCCATACTTCTTTTATGCATCTATTTTTACTACAGACCAACTTTTTGATGCTTTTCTACACATTGACAAATACAGCAGTTACTTACCTTTTCCGAAGACTTGTACAACAAGCGCACACCTGCATCAGTGGGTCTCCAGCAAATTCTGCCTATTTGGTTAAATGTATTTGGTTACAGAAATAGATAGTCTGCACTTTTTATTTCCCTCGCTCAGACATACAGAAAACGCCCAGGTTGCTTAAAGTCTGACTGTCGGAGTTAGACAGCCCACTGCAGTAACCCAAAATGACTTCCTGTGTGGTGAATAACTGGCCTATAACCTGAGGTCTTCATTGTTGTTTAGACAGTAACAGGTTTGTTTGCGGAGGGCTTCTTCTTCTTCTGCATTGTCGCTCTGATTTCACATATTTTGCGGAAACATTGTTTGTGATTTGGGTATTTAATTTTTTTTAATAATGTTTCTTTACAACTAATTTCTGCATAATCCTATTAATATACCGTATATGAGAAGTCATTGAGGGTTTGATCATGAGCGTGAACCTCGATGTTTCCTATATTAGCTTTTGTCATGCAGTGTTGACAACTTTTGCGAGTGAGTGCAACAGCTTTGCAAAATGTAAATGTGCAAGCTCGTAGACTATATCTGAAATACAGGCTCAGACCATTTGTTCAATAAATCAGGGTCAAATGAATTTGCCAATGCTACAGCTATTTCTCTTAATTTAAGCAGCAACATGGTGACATTTCAACAACATCTTCTGCTCTGTAAAGTGCAAAAGGAAGCAGGGTGACATTTACTCTTACAATCAGATCATCATCTGGCTTCATTTTTATATCAAACAAGAAGGTAAACCCAAATTGCAATTTGTGATAGTAGGCCTATCTTATTTAAGCCTAACCTTTAATGTGATATTTCATTTGAGTGTAATTTCAGTTTATTGAATAAACACTTAATGAAGAGTATACTGTCATTTAGGTAATACTTTAAAAATCTATGGTCACATATTCAGCACTCAGATTAATAAATGCCCAATTACAACATTTAATAGCAGCATGATGTTTTTATGCTATGCTGGTTAACACACAAACCAAAAATTCGGAAATTGAGATGCATTATATTTAAGCTATTACTTGTTAGTATATAGCAGTTAAAATGAGGCAGAACAATCTGCTGAATCATGCTGAGAATATTTTCAACACCGGCCATGCAGCTGGGTTTTATTGGCCCGTGAACAGGGCATACTGACAGTAGTTCGAGATATAGGAGCATTACTCAGTCTTATTTAAAAACCTTGCTGCTCGCCCAGGATATTATATGGTTGATATTCTGCCTAAAAGCCTCATTCTCCAAACTTCAAAAAACTGTGACCTCAAACAATATGTGCAACCCTAAGAGAAGAGAATGCCTTGTTGGGTCACTCAGGCTAAATATTACAGTGGTTAAAGGAAGACTCTGGTCTATTATAATACATTACTATTTTACACACGTAGCTCCAGCCATTGGTTATATCGGTGTTGATAACATTGTGGTCAACAATATAATGCTGACATTTCTAATAAAAATAAAAATAAAATAAGAAATTGGTCCAACAGGGCAAACATGAGCACGTAGTTGTTGTAAACAAGCCAAGAGTTTATCCAGATTGGCTACCAATTTATTTGGAGGTTTAACCAAAAGTGAGTGCACCTGTGCTTTTGCTAAAAATCCCTCATCGCATAGGAGAACCATAACTGCACACAACTATGGCAAACACTCTAGGTCGATGTTGAACCAGGAAGTTGGTCGGTAAACTGTGAGAGATAGTTTAGGTAATCATTTGTTAATAATTAGTTTCTTTTCCAAATATGTTTGACTAAACTGGAGGTTTTTATACAACCTGTATGAACGACTAACTGCCCATGTCTCTTGCCCCATCTGACCTATCTTTAGCAATGTTGCTACAGAGTATTATGCTATCATAACCAATAGAACTGATGGCAGAGCTACGTTATTGAACCCAAGTTGTAGTAAACTGTGGTTAGCAAAATTATATTTCATTAGGATATTTGGGAACCCTAATGAGGTTCAATATTTTATATTAACAATGGGTCAAATGACTGTGTAATGTGAAAGACATCGCTTGTAGTGACACATATATACAGAATTATCACCTCAGCTCTTCAGAACAATTTAGCATCTTTCAGCTAAGCATCTTAAGTTTTGATTTTTACTGAAAATGTCGGGGATAGATGTTAAGCAACAGTTCCCAAACTATAGACTGAAATTTTGGCTATTAATGCTGATAATGGTGCAAAGTCAAAGTATCTTTATTAGTCTCCCTAAGGAGAAATTTGTTTTGGACAACCACAGGGTTAAAACAGTTAAAAGACAAATGTACAGTAAATATATGGGCAGCGATCATACACAAGTTTAGGGTGACTTCTCTATGATCAGCACATAAACTGTCAAGCTGACTTGCCTTTGTTTTTAAGCAGGGCAGTACTATGACGGAGTATCTTCCTGTCTGCAGCGGCTTGGAGGCCTGGCCTCCTCTGAAAAGCGAAGCAGCTGAGCACAGGCGCACAAGGTCAGCCTCTCTCCTGTGGTTTCTTCTGCAACGATATAGCCTGACTTCCTGTGAAAGATTACCATCTAGCCTCTCATATTCTCACTGATGCTTATCTTTTGAGCCGCAAACGCCAACTCCCCGAACATCTCTACACCTTGGCCCCCAGCGACAGCCCCATCGGCCTGTCAATCTGGCAGCTCATCCTGTGTCCTCAACCCCCCCTCGTCCTCCTCCCAGCAGCCAAAAAATGAACCGACCTCCCCTCCTCTGTCCTGGACATGTCACTAAGAAATAGGATCCAGAGTCCCAGCCTGGGGGGGTGAGGAACACAGAGGTTGAATATTGGTGTGGTGTGTGCATGTGACCGAAAATTCTGGATTTTCATAGGTTAATAAAATAAAAAAGTTTTTAAAGTCATGCTGTTGAATTCCAGCTCCACAGGAAGGATGCATGTGATAGTGATAAACCACATCAAGTACAAGATTACCCTGTATGAACAGCTGCAGAGGTAGTCAGTATCAGGAGGCCCTGCTATACACAGAATAACCACAAAGTGATGGTAAATGTGGGCTAATGTTTCTTATAAAAGAATTACCTAACTTTTAACAAATTATCTTTTATATACTTATGTAGGATTTTTTATATTGTCATTGACATGTTGTGACAGTTGGGGAGCACCAACTTGGTTAGGGTAGGGAGTGAATCTTTTTTGTCTCAAAAGAACTTTTCAAAGAAATAATTTGCACATCCAACAATTCTTCTGTGCAGGTGCGCTGGAAAATATCACAGACTTGGAAAAAAGGAAAATCCCGCATCAGCTACAGCAGCACCATTCATTAATGGTGCTGCTGTAGCAAGACACCACAGTGTGCAGAGTGAAAAAAAGAGATCTTGAGAGAAGAAACCTGCTCTCAGACTTCTGCACATCTCGTCAATAGCTGCATGAAGTGGACTTCTCTTGCAGGATTGTTGGTTTCGGAAAGTTACAGAAATTCCCCAATTCCAACGTTGGAAAGATACAGGGGTTTCAGACAACTTTTCTAATTCTTTCATATGACTATCATCATTATGGAAAACATAGTGTCGCTTTACAAGACCTTTCTTCACAGCGCTGTGGAGGAGGGTCTGGCTAGTCCACACAGCACTCCGGGATGGGAGAAAAACATGCTCTGGTTTATTGGCATTTCTTTAAACCAATCACAACCGTCTTGGGTGGCGCTAAGCACCAGACGGAGGCATGGTGCCGCTGCAAAATAGCCTCGAGAAGGAACTTGTTTTGGTGGAACGTGTACGTTCAAAAGTTTTTTAAGTCGTGCAACAGAAAACTGTCTGGATTTACCCTGCAGAGATCTGAGGAGCAGTTAACCAGTGTCCTATAAATCTACTGGAGTTTCAAATTCCAACACAAAGAAAGCGGAAGGACACGTACATCTGGCCGAAAAGAGTGTCATCCGGTGGAAACGGAGAAATCCTGGTAGTGGAACGTCGTGGATATAGAATATGGAAAACATGATAACCAGTTTCATCGGAATGTGTTATCAAGTTTTGTTTTTAGCTGACTCCATTGTGTACTCCCCACTTCTGAAACCAAACCTACACTATTGCTCTTGTCTTGGCTTAGTTACTGTATAGACTGTAAACTTGGTCACCGGCGAACCCACCAGTTGTCTTTTCTAATCTACAGTTTAAAAGAGAAAGATGAGATAGTGTCATACAGCCAGATAGATACGATCAGAGAGAGGGAGAGGGCAGGCAGTCTGACCAGTCTGGCTATCTCTGGTGAGAGTGTGATTCAGCAGCGTGAATAATTAAAGCTGGGAGCAGTGATAGAAATCTGTAGACGCCAGGGTCGGATAATACTGGATGGATATCAGAGGCCTTTGGTGCGGGGAGGTGGCGGCTGAGACGACATTAGTCACTCTGCCTGTGCCCCGGGCTGCCGTCAGGCCACAGAGCTGAAGGTCAGGAGATGATGGATGGACAAAGACCGGCGGCGGCTCACCGCTGAAGTTGACTAGAAAACGAATGTCCTGTACATGAAATATTATCCTCATGAAGGAAGATACCTGATCTGATACTGCAGCAATGTGTCATGGCTTTGTGAACTTTGTGAAGTGCCGTGGTCCATCAGCTTTAAAAGACAATGGGGAGGTTTGTTTTTTTTTATTAGCAGAGGAAGCATATGGATGATGTCTAGCCACATGAGAACACTTTCCGATTGTCAAGAATTTCGAAAATGACTCTGCCATTTGACTATATTTAATCATCAAGTTATTCATTAAAATTACACCTTGAAGGAGGAAAAGTATTATTTTGCATTGTCTGGTCGGTGTTAGTGTGCTGCAGTTTGAAGGGTCACGCTGACATTATTTTTTTCCCCCTACATCGATATTGTTCTTAATTTCTCTGAACTAGATGTCTTTCATGTTAGCTGCATAGAAACTCAGTCCGCTTATTGTGAATATTCAGAGGAAGAGGATGTTTTATTTTTGAGAAGCAGTCCTCTGCAATCAACCGTAACTGCCTCCTCACTGACTGTTTTATCTATGGGTTTGTAAAAACTAAATATAATATTGTTGGCAAATTATGCTGCTCCAAAAATAGCCTGTGGGTTGTTACAGCATGCAAAAGTTTTACTGAAACAAGACTCAGTATGAACTCAACCACAAAAGAGCGTCCTCTTTCTCCCCAAGCATTAGTGTGATCGTACTATAGTCTCTCACAGTCCTCTCCATACACTGCTCCATTCATTATAATGGTGTGCGCAGTGTGTTGGCAGAGCCTCCATGACAGCAAGGAGCCCCATATTTAGGTCAACTCGCAGCCAGACCGATTCCTTGATTATTCCTTATTTTTCCCAGTCATTTCCCTGCTGTGGTGTGTAGTCTCAGGAAGATGTGTGTCTGAGTGAGAGGAGCCCAGGCTAATGAGCTGAGAGCCGATTGTTAGCAGGCTTGGAGCTGCGCTTCCCACTCAGAAGACACATTCAAATCATCAGCAGCCCAAGATATTATTCTACTAGTTAAGCTAATGTGGAGATGTTTACTGTCTCATTAACGTTGATATCATCACCAAATGTGCATCCACTAAAAGACTCATATGCTGGAGATGTGATTTCAAATTTGACTAGCAAAAATGTGTTTTGCGTGCAGAGTAACAACTGTGTTTTGCATGACTTACATCTACATCTATCATATGCTAGCAGCTGTGAGGCACCTGTGCGTGCTAACATGCTCACTACATGCTCACAATAACAATGCTAACATGCTGACGTTAAGCAAGTGTAATGTTTACCATGTTCACCATCTTAATTTAGCGTGTTGGCACGCTAACATTTGTGACTTAGCACTAAACAGAAGCTACAGCTGAGACTGATGGGAATGTCATTAGTTGTGCATGTATTTAATCATAAAGTATTGACATATATGTATTATGTCAGGCTTTTCCCCTCTGTTTCCGCTCTGTGTGTGTTGCCGTTCTCAAAACCCCTTCGCTATGGGAAATGACAACCTTTGAGCAAGCTACATACTGAAAATGGCAAGTTTTTAAGAAAATTTGGATTGTGCAATGAGGCAGGCCTGCTTATTTTTTCAGGGAATGAAAAGATTTACAAAGAATATGTTTACGGCATTTACCATCTAACTGGGACGTTTTAAGATCAATGGGCAGGGATCGCTGCAGATTACACATGGCGATACACTGGTTATTGCAAATTATGTTTAACCATGTATCCAGTTTAAATAGCTCACGCTACTGTATTGTGTGAACAGTTAACTTCATTTAATATTTTATGTGGCGTTTTCTTTTGCGGGGTGCAAATGTTCAACCAGAACAAGTTCCTTCCCGAGACTATTTCAGAGCTTAGCACCGATCACCGAAGACAATTGTGATTGGTTTGAAGAAATGCAAACAAGAGTGTGTTTTTTTTCTCCTATCCCAGAATGTATCTGTGGTGTAGCCATGTTACTCCACAGCACTGTGGAGATAGGTCTGGCAATGCGAGACTACTGAGTAACTTACAAAATGTTTCAGCAGCCTGAGGGCTTCTCTCATCATGACATAAAGATGTACAGTGAATGAAAGATTGACTGGGACCAACATCACTCTCTAGGAAATTCAAAGACATTACATAATTATGTGTTGTCATATCTTGTGAAATAACATTTTATCGATGATACTTTATGAATCAGCTGGTTGTATGTAGGCATGTTTCAGAAGTGGGGGAGTACACAATGGAGTCAGCTAAAAACAAAACTTGATAACACATTCCATGAAACTGGTTATCATGTTTTCCATATTCTATATCCACGACATTCACTGGACCCCAATTGCTCCAAACAGTACACAGTACAAAACCATTATTACTGCATTCAACAACAACATAATTTTCCTAAAATGCTGAGACTAAAGCGTGATTTATGGTTCTGCGGAGGCTCCATGCAGAGCTTTCGCCGTAGCCTACGTAAGTGGCCTGACGTTTATACTTGTGCACTGGTGTGTGCGTCAAATCTCCTTAAGAGAATAGCTAGCTGGCATGTGTGTGTGCATGGGGAGTGTGTGGTAGAGCGATGAGAGAGTGACGGTGAAAAGCTTCGTAGTGAGTACCGACACTAGAGGCATAGTGGGAGAAACAAAGTGTCTCCCCTGTGCTTTCTGACCACGGTCAGAAATCTGTAGCAGGAAAAGTTAACCCTTTCCTTGATTTAATGTTGTTTATGGAAGGACAACCGGAAATGAGTAAGGGGAAATGCAGCGCTGCCAAGCCGCAGCTGAACACTGTGCATCGCCGCGACGTGTAGTTACATTTTTCGAGAGGTTTACATCGGGCTACGGCGTAGGGTCCGGCGTAAGGTCTGCATTCAATGCGTCAATTTAATGCAGAACCATAAATCACGCTTAAGTCAGACTCTGGGACAACTGCAGAAACTAGAGCAGTCACATTACTTTTACCCTTTTGTCAACTTACATTTGTTAGGTAAAGGGCAAAAACTCTATGGGCTATAATACTGTATCCATGCAAGCACACACACACACACACACACACACACACACACACACACACACACACACACACACACACACACACACACACACACACACACTATGCTAGGTGGAGGCAAGGCATTTCTCTGGCAATTCCAAATGAGCAACAGTGGGACCAGGAATAATGGATGAGCAACAGCATGGTCAAGTCTAATTACTGCAACCTGTCGACCATTGAATCCTGGTCCTTACTTTCCGTGCCACCTCTGGTCCGGTCACATGTGTAATAGCCTGTTGGGAGAGCAGGCATCAGTCTCCCCGTGCTGCTGTAGTTCAGCAGGCTCACAGTTCAGGGCCTCACTGCGGCTGCGGCCTCCAGTAAATGTGGCTCTATATCACCCTGGACACAATCCATCCCCATTAACTTCAAGCAGGTGCAGCCTATTTCATCCTCATTTCCTGTAGTGCCTGAGCTAGACAGCCACTCCATTCATATAATCCATGGATCTCAAAGTGTTATGCCCGAGTCCGACACATGAGGTTCAAGTGGTTTAAAGGACACGACAGGACAGAGAATGGAAGTTAGTTGACTGCACGATGCCTGTAATGACTTGATCCCAGCCCCGAGTGTGATAACCATCCTCTGCAGACTGAGATCCACGGCTGCAATTAGGGAAAAACATGTAACACTGCAGCTAACAGGAGATGTGCTGTCCATGCAAAAACATTAAAGACAATATACTGAGAATGCTCCCATGCTTGAAATACTGGTAATGTGAGGATATAATAATACCAACAAATAAAATAACTTATAGGAAAACCTTCACATGCAGGTTATTGCCAGGTTGAGGCTTTTTCAAACCCTAATCCTATGTTTTTTAACCTTGTACCACATATCCAATCTGAGTCAAGCCAAGTAAAGTGTGTTTTATTCATAATCCAAATTCACAATTTAAGGTCACAATCTGTACAAAATATGACACAACATATTAAGCAAATTGATTCAGATAAAGAAAAACTTCCAAAAAGAACCTATTAAGAGGAAAAAAGGAAGAAACCTCCGCAGAGGAGACACCCTAACGCCCTAACCCTAACCTAACCCAGGACGGACAAACATGCAAAAGATGTTGCATGTACAGAGAAGACAGAAAATAATAGTAAAACTAATATGGAGAAATCAGATGTCATAATTAGGTATAAAGTGCAAACTTTAAACTTATATATGTTCATACTAAACATGTTTAAAATACTAGTCTTTACAAATAGAATTACTTAAAGTTTAAACATGATATTCAAACCTGCCACTTGTAACTGTTTTTGTTTTATTGTTGTCCATTGTCTTTGTTAACTATATTTGCATTGTGCTTCTTTAACTAATGTTTTTATATAGGTTGAAGTATGTTACACAAAAAAGATGGTAATCTCAATGAGACTACCTGTTTAAATTAGGCATAATAATTTACTAAAACAGCTAGGCATTGTAGTTTTTAGCACGTTACTTAAACAGCAGTTAAAAGTGCATTTGTTGGGGTTTTGGGGACTATTTTCAGCTGTGGAATAACACACGTTTGGCTCACCATTGAGTATTTACGGCAGCAGGACAGTAAATGTGGGTTCGACTACAGAGCCCATGTTCATTACGTTATTAAAAAACATGTCACAATACATCAGTGTGGCTTATTGATGTGTTTTTAATAGTTTTGGGAGCTCTATGGTACAGATAAGTTAGATACACAGTCAATACTACTAATACAACCAATACTACTAATACTCAATACAGTTGGATCAATTCATTGTTGGCTTTTTGTGGTATTTGTAGTAGTCTCCTCTAAAGGATATTTAAATAATTCATTTTCAGAAATTTGTGTTTCTGAGAAACTGAGAGCAACATCCTTTTCCTGTTTGTTTTACTCAAATCAACTTCACTTAGTTCAACTAGAGAAGATTTGGATAGAACTGTATCAACAGTATAAAATGAGCTATATTTAACTATCTGAGCTGTGGTTTTCTTTCGTAACATGTGGTGGAGGTTGATGCTGTGAACAGCGCGGTGATCGAATGCGTTCTCATCCTGCTTGTTTATCTAGATTTCTACGTGCTTTTCATGGTGAATGTAATACGATTGTTTGTGGGCTGTTGTAGTTTACAGTGGAAGTCTCAGAGGAAACCATACTATATCTGTATATAACTTCAAAATATCTCACTAACGCTGCTGTGAAAACTGAATGTGACTATCTGAGTTATAGGTTAGGCTCCTAAACATCTGGACCACCAGGTTATTGTCTACTTAACTACCCGAACCACTGCTTATTTAGTTTACAATATTACAGTAATACAAGTGTACAGGAAGGTGTTGTGTCAACTTCACTGACTCCCCACGTGTAGTAAATTAGATGTTTTCTGTTTTGCAGTCACCACTTGGTGGTGCCAATGATCATACATCTTTAATTCCCCTGGTTTACTCAGTGAATGTGTTCAGCAATATTTTAATAAAGATTATGAGGTGGAATTATCTGATTCTGTCATAAAGAAGGTACTGTAGGGTAGCTAAGATAGGAAAATATAACTAAAGGATGTCTACAGACATTTTGTAGAACACAATCATGCAAGAAGACAGAATAAATAGAGTGCCTGTCTGTGGTTAAAAGTAATCTCCATAGTACTTTTTCTGTGCTTTAATTGCTGTGAAGAAAACAATGATGGGCCCAGGTGATCCAGTACCGAAAAAAAACAATGTTTTATTAAGAGATTTTTGTCAAGTAACTTTGTGTAAATCGTCTTTGAAACAGAGCAGCTGTGAGACTCCTTCACCTTTAAGTAAAGACCATCTTCTGTGGCCAGATGAGGCTTTCCTTCCCCTGAGTAACACACACACACACACACACACACACACACACACACACACACACACACACACACACACACACACACACAGATGGCCTCAAAGACAGAGAGAATTTGAGGCAGTTTTGGTATTTCAGGTCTAGTGCTTCTAGATTGGAAAGGTTGCAGTGTTTTTGTTCACCGAAGCTTCTTGTGGTACAATTTACAAGCTGAGGATAGAAAAAAGCTGTGACTGACCTGTCTGATTATATTATTAGGTCACTGACCACAAGTCTTAATTTCAAACAGTCACTATGAACATGTAACTATGAAAGGCTTTTCTTTTGTGCCAGAAAGGTCTACCTGAAAACCTCAGTCAGTCAAACGTTCCCCTCTCATCGTGATCACTTCATTAATAGCCATGACAGGTTTTTGGCTACATGAGTGAAAATGGTTAACCTTGACATAATAAAAGACTTAAGTCAGTTCATTAGTTTTTACACAGGATTACAAGACACTAGATATCAAAATATAAGCTCTATAAAAAATATAACAAAGATATATAAGAATGAAAAACAATCATCAGTTATGACATTTATATATGTATGCATACTTTTAAATAACTATTGTTTATGTGCAAAAGGTTGGATAAATTGTGGACCAAAAAGGAGAAAAGAAATGCTACAAGCCTAAAGTTTATCCTGATGAGTCTCTTTTCTCCTCATGTCCCAAAGTAACCGTCTACCTTAGCTGTTTGATACTGTACAACATAAGGGCAACACAAAATCAAGTTCTGTATTCATCTTAATAAAAACATATTACATGGTTCCCAGTAACAGACAATAGAAAATAAAATCAGATAGATGAGAAAATGATTTAGCTTAGTTCAGCAAAAAGACTGGAAACGAGGGAAACAGTTAGCCAGCAAATCCATCTACCAACAAACAAAGCTCACTGTTTAAACACATTACATTTTGTGTGTTAATTTGTTCAAAGTGTAATAATTACACTTTGCTGGTAAGTGGATATTTTTACCTTAGGACAAAGCCAGGCTAGCTGTTTCCAGTATTTATGCTAAGCTATCCATCTATATGTTTATAGTGTAAAATTGTATTTCCCAAAACTATTCCTTTAATGCAAATGTTAAAGTGCTCATATTATGCTCATTTTCAGGTTCATAATTGTATTTAGAGGTTGTACCAGAATAGGTTTATGTGGGT
The DNA here is from genome assembly GCA_023631565.1 of Gymnocephalus cernua. Classification (NCBI taxonomy): domain Eukaryota; kingdom Metazoa; phylum Chordata; class Actinopteri; order Perciformes; family Percidae; genus Gymnocephalus; species Gymnocephalus cernua. The sequence continues at coordinate 29,582,235 of CM042435.1, forward strand.
TAATTTTCAAAAAACACCATATATTTGTTGTACTGCACATTGCTGCAGCTCCTTTTTTCACCCTGTGTGTTGAGCTCTCTGTTTTAGCTACAGAGTGAGGCATCACACTTCTGTTCTATCTTTGTTGCACATGCGCAGTAAGTACTGCTAGCTTGTCAGTTGTAGAGCATGAGGGAGTGCCACGCTAGCAGCTAGGTGAGCATTATAACGTGTGTTACAAAGTGACGCATGTTCGTCTCTGAAGTAAAGGCTGGACTACAACAGAGCTGTTTGGAGCAGTTTGTGAACAGTGTTTTCTGTTGGAGATGGTAAGTGCTTTTGGGGGGGACTTTGGGCTTTTTCACTTTGTAAACCTATAACGTGCACAAAAAAGATATATAACACAATAAAGGAAAGGGGAAAAGCCAAAAAGAATAATATGAGCACTTTAAAATAAATTAACTGACATACCATAATATGATATATCACTCCGAGTAGACAAAGAAAGCTCAGCTTACTGAGGAGTATCACGGCTTGTAGCAGGACATGTAAAAAGTCTGACGTCGGGTGCCTGAGTAGCTCACCTTGTAGAGCGCGCGCCCATATATAGAGGTGTATTTCTCGGTGCAGCGGCCACGGGTTCGACTCCGACCTGTGGCCCTTTGCTGCATGTCATTCCCCCTCTCTCTCTCTCTTTCCTCCTTCATGTCTTCAGCTGTCCTATACAAATAAAGGCCTAAAATGCCCAAAAAATAGTCCAAAGTCTACCAACCATCCAGCTTGATTAATGAATGTCTCAAGGCTATTTTGGTAACATACAGTACAGAGAGAATGCAACTTTCTGTCACTGAGGATAGAAAACGCCTTGAGGGCAGCAAACAATGAGATCGATCAGGATATAACTTTAAGCCACCATTTCCTCAAGGGAAATACTTCAGTATAGAGAGGAGGAGAAGTGGAAGGAAGGGAAAATGTATGGGCCAAAACAGAAAAAGAGGGTGAGGAGATGCTAAATGTGCACCACAGATACAGTCACAGATACATCTAACAGGACTGAATATTTTTTTAATATTTCTTTTGGTGAATTTAAACATGCTGAAATTAAATTAAATGTTTCTTTGTCTGAAAATAACAATTCATTCATACGATTTGAAAAACATTAACTTCCTGCACCTTCCATCTCTCATGGATTGATACTTCATGAGTTCCCAAACTGTCCCTCTTGGGACTGAAGGAAAAGTGCAGCAACAGTGCAGCAATCATATTAAAAAACATTGGCGGTGCTACAATGGCTTCATCTGCACATGACAAGCTAAGAAAGAACATGTTTTTGAAGCTGACAGCACAGTGAAGTTTTCCATGCAAAAGTCTGTCCTACATATTCGAAACAGCTCTGAGCAAGTCAATGAAATTATTACATCAAACTGAGTCATCAGTGTGCTCCTTTTCTTATTTCTACTTGTTTTAGGGGGAAGTTTTAGGTTAGCTCAGTTGGTAGAGCGGGCACGCAGAAATTCCAAGGTTCAAGTCCAACCTGTGACGGTTTCCTGCGTGTCTTCTCCCCTTTCATATATATCAGCTGTCCTATCCATTAAAAGCAGAAATGCCCCAAAAATATAATCTTAAAAAAAAAGTTGGCAAAACTGGCTGAGTCGTATTTGGCTCATTAGACCATCAATGATCGGTCTCTTTGTAAATATGTGTAACATTAACATTTAATAGCTTGTTATAGATTGATTTGTGTAGGGTGCGTTTGGTGGAGTAATTTCCACACAAACGTGTGACTGTATTAGTGTTTGTGTATTCAAACTAACATGTATATCTTAAGATTAGATTTCTTAAATCTGTACAAAAATCAAATTGTAAAAGCAATATGTTGCAGATTTCTTGTTGTTATGCAAATGACTACTTGGCAGGGAGCAGTGACTTCCTGCCATGGTAATTAGTGAGCTTTAGGATTTAGGGCTAGCTGTTTCCTCTTTTAGCCAATATTTATGCTAAGCTAAGATAACTGGCTGCTGGTGGTAGCCTCATATTTATTGTACAGACATGAGAGTGGTATCGATCTCATCAAACCTTCTGCAAGAAAGCAAATAAGCTTAACTATTGCTTTAATGTTCAACAACATGCGACTCGCCATATGTACTATATGGAAATACATGTGGAGCACTGCCAGGTGTAAAACCAAACATGTCTCGACTTCACTCTAACTGTAAGGCCTCACACATTCTCAGGGTCAAAGGTGACATTTTCATCCAAGCTGTGGGAGCAAACAGAAATGTGTGCAGGTTGACTGCAGCTGCTCCCCTAAACAGCAGAAGGTCGCAGCAGCAAGTGTTAGAAACAGTGGAGCACCGCTTAGAAAGAAAGAAAGCACAAGACCGGCTCTGCCTCTGCCATCCTAATCCCTCCACCCTTCTCTTTTCATCTCTCTTCATCACTGGAATTCCAAATAGGTATGAATGTTTTTCTGCCCGCTTTTCTCAAAGCTGCGTATTAACAATTGCATCGAGCTGCAAATGGCATCTCCAAGGTAGGGGCCGACCTCCATTCCTCTGCAGAGGGCACGCCAGTAAATCCATTTCTCCAGAGATGTGGTTCACTGAATAACAAATCACAGGGGCAGACGTGGCTCTCTCTCTTGTTAAAGAAGCCTATTGCTAGAAGCTTTCTTCACAGAGACTGTAACACCAGGGGTTTATTATGGCGAGAGCAGAGTGGACAAACACAGGGAATGTGCTGCCGAAGGGAACTGTTCCTCCAAACGTGTGAAATCTGTAGTTTCTCTTCTGTTTCTCTTCATTCTTCAATTCTCTCTTTAACAGTCTCATTAAATTACACATAACACATTACACATAAAATGAAGACCTGCTGTTCACACATCCACACGATATTAACAACACCCATGTCACCATCAGGGAATAACGCACAGTCCCATTTTGATATCTCTCAGCTTCTAAACATATTCCCATATCTCATTTCCTATGTTTTCCTCCCTGGAACCAAATTAACTCCATGGAATATCAGAATATCAGCTTCCTGTCAAAATCTGTTAAAGTGGCTCACATTTCATGAAACACCTTATCTCGCTCCATGACCAATGTAATGTTATTTACACCCTGCAAACAAAATGGCTCCGGCACTGTCGCTGCTGATAAGAAGCCTTTAGTCGTGGAACAAGGTGACAGCAGCCAGATTACAAGTTGGTGATTTACCTTATTCATTCATGTGACCTAGAAAAGAAGACCAATTTCAGTATATGTTGCTGCTCTACTGCAGACAGACCTGATTTACTGTCTGACAGGTTTTATTGAATCTTCCTCCCTAGAATTGTTCAAGCACCTTCCCTGTGATTTGAGAAAAGATTAGCTTGCAGATTGAAGGAGATAAGATTCACGGCATTTGAAGAAACCAATTTTTTAAAAACATTATGGCCCTGTGGTGACCAGGATTGCATCTAATTTCTGTTTTGTTGACTGTGCTTTAGGGAACTGGTATTTTTCAACTTGGGTCTTATTGTCATAATGTAGACATTTAGGAAACGCAAGTCTGACAAAACAATGTTTATCTGGGGAAGCAACTCAAGCCACTTTTGGCTACATGAGTGTAGAATAGGACAAAAACTGTCAACAAACAAATGACAAGAATAGTGTAAAACAGGTCAGAATAGAGTGCCTATTTTAATCCGTTCAGGTTGATGACCTGTGTCTACTTTTGGTGGGAAACAAGTGTTTGTCATTTGGAGAGTCATTTTGCTGGAGTTGTGTTTCCTGAAACCTTACAATGGTGGTGGTGAGTTTAAAGTTAGCTTGAATCAGAATGGGCTTTAATTATGAGAATAAGACCCAAGTTAAAAATGAACTTCAAAAAGGAATTTCCCTTTGAATAATAATTCACAGCAACCTTTGCTGAACCTATAATCCAGCTACCTAGACTGTCTTAGACTGGAGATTTTAAATCTTTTTATTTATAGGGCAGTTTCTGTTATTTTCTGTGTTTAGGTTTCTCTGCACTCTGTGAAATCTAAAAAGTTTTAGGAACTTGAGGGAAAAAGAGAGTGATGGAGTATTGATTTGAAGGCTGAGCACACATGGGACACAAGGGTGCTAAGAGCCTTCAGAGTGCATGTAGAATCACTCTTTTCTCGTCTCTCACACAAAGATGCACACAGTCTTGCGGGGATGCCCACAGCTACAACCTGGTAAGTGCACCATACACACACACGCACACACACACACACACACACACACACATTCGCCCATGTAGGAGGCAGGTTACACACACACACACGGATGGATGAGAATGGGCCTTATTAAATAAGTGGAGGTCCTACATGGTGAAATGGAGCAGTGAGGAGTTACATGCACTGCCTCCTCTGCAGTGTTGGTGGACCGCCAGCATCACCATAAGCAGTCAGTCAATAGGCTGACTCAACAGTGTGTGAAATTAAGAGGGAAATAGAAGTAGACAGACATTAAGCCTCTCTCCCACTTCCCCTTCCCCCTCTCAGACGCCAGACAGCGGCTAATGCACCCCCTGGAGCCCCCACACCCTGCTATCACACACCAACAGCACCACAGCTCCGCTTCTTGTCATGTGCTCCTCAAAAAAAATAAAAAATAAATAAGAAGTCACAGTGACCTCCTTTGACAGCTATAACGTAAATACAACATTGAGTTTTTTGGACGTCTGTTTATGCGAGTTACAGGTTTCATTTAAGCTGCAGAGATGGAAGTGTAAACATCTTTTACATGCAGCCACATGGCAGAGCTCTCCTATCTGCTTTTTGCAAGATGAGGTTTTGTTTGTGTGGTGTTTTTTCCTCTAAATATGAAAACCGTGTGTGCCATAAAATTCAAAAGTTGAATTTATGACACAAAAAAGCTGAGAAATATCAAAACAATACAGTACATCATAGTACGATTGAAATCAGCATGGCTGAATTGCCACTTCCAATAAAACCAGACATCTATTGTCAGATGTCTACTGGGAAGATGTTTAGAATATCTTTTTCCCAGCTCCTTGAAATGTTAATGCAGGTCTTGTTTTTTAGTTAGAAACAAAATCCTTTCTGCTGAGAGCCTCATTTTGTCAAAGCAGGGAGGAGTCACATTTCCATACCAAATGTAGGGTGAGAATGAAACTACTATTAAGGAAATTCTGAGCAGGCGCCTAATGATAAAAAAGGCAGTTGCCAAGGTAATATGCAAAACAGTCTCATTGACTCTGAGTTGAACTATGAGAACCACCTTCAACATGGAGGCTGGAGATTTAAACCAGATACTGCTGACTGGAAATTTGGAAAAAAACTTTGCTATGTCTCTTTGCTTGATAGTATTAATTATCCAATAAACAAACATAAGAATGTTTATTATGTAGTTGTCAGTTTGCCAGACTGACATCAAGCTACCAAGTCATTTTCAAATAACCAGTGGTGAAAAGTAACTAAATACTTTTACGTACAATTTTGAGGTACTTCTACTTTGAGTGTTTCCATTTCATGCTACTTTATAGTTATACTTTACTACATTTTAGAGGGTACTTTTTTTCCACTGCATTTATCCAACAGCTATAGTTAGTTAATTTGCAGATTACGATTTTATGAACAGTTCACAGTAATACCAACATTTAAATAAAGTAGTTAAAGGTCAGTTATGACATTGGAATGCTTTTTACACATGTATGCATCAGTAGGGGAGGACGATATGGATACAATATTCTTTCACTACAATTTTATATCTTATATTTGTATATATCACGATGTAGTAAACTCTTTCAACTAAGTTCAAATTGAGAAACAGTACACAAATAAATAACCTATCAGATTTTGGCTAATCTTGTGAAATAAATACATGAATGATCAAAGTATACGTCATCACGTCGATGCAAAAAAAGGGGAAATTTAGCTTTACCATGAAGTCTAGCCTAATAATTTGCAGCATTGCTTGCAGTTTAATGGATATTAAATGTAGAGATACTTCATATATTGCCCAACCATTTCCATCAGTAATAATACTCCAATAATATAACAAAAAACATTCTGCTGCATAATGAGTACTTTTACTTTTGAAAGTTGAAGTAGGCTACTTGTTGCTGAATGCAGGACTTGTAATGGAGTATTTGTTTTAATATCTTTACTCAAGTAAATGATCTGAAGACTTCTTCCATTGCAAATAACCATGTAGAAGAAGGTATAAATGATATTATCAGTGACATATATTTTAACCTTTAAGTCCAAGGGGACTCAAGAAACCACTAGAGGGAGCAACAATAAACAAATACAAAGTATTGAAGTCGTGGTGTCAGGGTTAATATCATCCTCTGTCTGCAGTTTACAGCTTCAACACAGGACAAATGCTTTATTGTGTGCTTATTCTTTTAGTAATCAAAATGATCATGATAGTATTTCAGAATTTAGCAAATAATTGATAAATAGTTATTGGATCAGGTATTTCTACACTAAGACCAGTTCTAAAGCAATGGAGTGCACCAGAATAACTACACTGTCTGCTGTCTTCTTTCTCTGTAGCATGCCATGCTCATCAAGCGTTTTCATTTCTTTAACCTCTCCTGTTGCAATCTGATTCTGTCCTCTCACAGAAAGTGGCCGGCTGAAGATGAATACAAGTGGGTAACGGAAGACAATGTCTGCAGAGCCTCTTCAGATGGATATTGACCAAACAGGGGAAAAAGCTGATGGAATTCCATTGACCTCTGGCAAACTGCACCGTGTTACACGGCCAGATCAATGTCCGCTCTCCCTCTTTTCTCCATTCACCTCTCTCTGGGGGACATTTTAATGCTCAAACTTGTTCTTGCTGGGGAAGTGAGAGGCGGTGGAGCACCTGAAAACGTTGACAGACGTGTGAGAAAGTGTTCTGTAAGGCTCCTCAGGATTGTTGGTAAGTGTGTTTGATCTGCGAGATTGAAGGACGGCGAGCCAAGGTTTCAGCTGCTGTTGTATATTCCTCCTCTGACTTCAGAGGGAATGTAAGAAATAGAGAGATTCTGTGATGTGGAAGAACCTGCACAGATGCTGCATATGTTTCTCTCGCTCTGAGACGCATTTTGTATTCATGTTGTTGACGTACTGCCTTTATGTTCTGTGACCAAGGTCAGCGGTTGGAAATATCTGATTAAATCCCTCTGGTTGATTTGTGATTCAGAATTTTATAAGGAACAAGCGTGCTGGGTGAAAATCCCTGACCTGTTGTAAACAGACACAACAAAAATGTTGTCAGTGTTTCATGTCTGCTGTGGTGAGAAATCTGTCAGGCCTGAAGCTAAGAGCAAGAGGCGTGCAATGATTCAGTGAATGAATTAGTTTGATCAATAAATTCTTATGATCATATTATTATGTTCAGTATATTCTTATTTCATTTGAATACAGGCATGTTCTTATTTTCTAATTACAGTGTCATCCACATCTGGGTCATCTGGTAAAATGAAACTTACCAACTAAAACAAATGCAGTTTTGTCTTAAAAGCTCAGGTTTTTTAACTATAAACTATAAAAAAAAAAGTTGAAAAAGTTTCTTCAAGAGCATAAAACCAACAATATTTCAGAAAAACAAAAACAAGATAGAAATGAATTAATGGCGGTGACTTCTGAGCTATTCATAAAACAAAAGGGAACAAAAGCTGCTCCACAGAAAAGAAGGGACTTTAAATGACCATGTTTCAATTAGTGAAAAGATGGTATTATCATTCTCCAGGTGAGAAGCAATATGTCAGCCGTGCAGGTCATTGGATTTCAAGACTCGTGGGTGAAGGGATTTGGTCAATCATGAAACAGCCAATTGATTTTCCTCTGTTTATTTGCAGAACTTGGCATACAGCAGAAGGAAATTTTCTGTCCCTGGGCACACTGATTAAATGTAATTTTGTCTTTACGCAGGAAGCACACTTACCACCTGTTTTCTATTTTCTTGGGTTGACATTTGGGGATTTAAGATACGCTTGTGAAATGCTCCAGAAAAGAAAAATAGTATAGCAAACAGTGTGGTTTGACTTGGAGGAGTCCTGTGATAAGTGGTACTGGAGTGTTATGAGGAGATTACACGGAGAAATATTTGAAGTGTGCTGAATGTCAAATCAAATCAGTCATTTGTAAAGCAACTTTTCTTTCATGCATTCAACATCATTTCTATAATCCTTCTCTGAAATTCAGGCTCAACATGCAGGGGCATGTTTATAAACTGTCTTGGCAATAATAAGCTGTACATTATTAATAGTTAGTTTGAGGTACATCTTGTTATTAATGTATTATTAATGATTAAATATTGAAATATGAAATATCATTAATACATAGCTGCTATTTGTAACTCCAAATAGCCTACAGCCATGGGCAGATTATAAGCTAATGGGCCCCTGGACACAGACATGTAAAAATCCCCCCAACCCTTCCAACATCAAACCCCAGACTGGTGTATAGTCGGTTTTGCTTCTCTTCGTGGACGTTTTGCGCCTCTTTGTGGTAGTTTTGCGTCTTTTTGTGGTCGTTTTGCGTGTCTTTGTCGTCATTTTGTAGCCGTTTTGCATTATTTTATGGTTGTTTTGCATCATTGTGTCAATATGTGTCACTCTGTAGTCATTTGATTGACTTTCCAACAAGAAATGTTACCAGTAATGTCATACAGAGGCTCTGATAGTAACAAGCCAACTACCTATTACCTTCTTACTCTGGTAGGGGGGTGGGCACCAGGGAGGAGCTGTGCCATCCCTGGCCAGCCCTCTGGTCCCTCCTCTGTCAACATGCCTTAAAAAGGACCCACTGTTTAATTAGAATATCATTAATATGTGTTTTGCTTTCCATTGACCTGGAACAGGAGTGTGTTCAGCAGTATGACACCACTACCAGGGGACGAACCAACACATGGTTTCAATATGAGCAGCTCTACTCGTTTAATCAAGATAACACACACACACACACACACACACACACACACACACACACACACACACACACACACACACACACACACACACACACACACAAATTCAGTTATGTTGTAATGTGATGCTTGAGTGATCTCACATGACATTTAGCTTTGATTTGAACCATATGCAGTATGAACACAGAGAACATTTCTTTGTGTGTCTGGACAACTAACCAGTGTTATTATGTCTTTTGGGCAAGAGAGACAATGTTTTCTTACAAGCAGAGTAATACTGCAAAGCGTATGACATCAAATGGGACTATTTGAAAAAAATATATATTCCAAGTAACAGAACCCATTTAGAGCTATTCTAGGGTTTCACTCTTTGGGGAGTGTCTGGTCTGGAGCCTGATGTTTGAAAATCCTGCTCTCTATCAAAATCCATACATGTACATGTGCTTGCATGGACACTTTCAGATTTTAACATGTGCGCACACACAAGCACGCAAATTCATATGAGCACAGAAAAACACAAAGCAAGTCCTCACACACGCGCTCACAGAGGGAGTGAGGGCTATCTGTGGGCCCAGTCATGCTTCACCCATGCAGAGGTGTCTGTTAGCGGAGGGAGTTATCATTGGCCATGGAGGCTTATTCCTCTGCCAGGGGAGACCATGCCAGAAAATGACTGATAACAGAGCACAGCACCGACTGGCTCGCACAGCAGCAGCACATGTAGAACTGGGCCGAGATGAAGGAATGATGGCAAATATGTGCACATGCATCATAAATTACAGCTTGGGCCGTCCCTCCTTTAGCCTTTTTACTAATGACATTTGTTTATGTTCCATTAGCTCTGAAAGGGTAAACAGGATTGAGGAAGTAGCTCGCTCAGAGGTAAAACCACATTTTTCTGATTTAATATCTTAAACATTATTTGTTGCAATGTCAAGCTGCAAAATGAAAATGCTCAGATATAATTAGCATGGAGGGAAATTGATGATTTGTGTGATCACCCGAGAGAGAATCATAACTTTGAGTCATACACTGTGGTATTTAATTCATTGATTTAATTTATTCACTGTAATGCCGTACTGCCATAATCGCTTTCTGTTTGTGCAAGGGAAATGGGAAGGGTCCTAAAATCCTTCACATTTCTTGACAGCTGAAGGACCAAGAATTTTTGAAGGGTTGAGAGTTTTCTTTTTTCAACGAAATGCTTATGAGGTTGAAGGTATAATGTGTAACATTTCTGCATTAAAAAGTCAAAAAATGAACTATGTTTTATAATTTGTTGAATTGTGTACTTACATTACCCCATATTTTCCCAACACTGTTCAAACCCAGCGAAATCTGTAATTCTATTCAAGGTAACGGTCTGTTACAGTTGGTCGCCTGTCAATGGCATCATATTCCCTTTGTGCATGTGTCAGCGTTGTCATGCCTATTTTTCCATCATCCTATGTTCTTGATATAAAGAAAGAAAGATTGGGGCGCCTGGGTGGCTCACCTGCGCCCATATTAAGAGGTTTACTCCTTGACGCAGCGTCCGCAGGTTCTACTCCGCCCTACGGCTCTTCGCTGCATGTCATTCCCCCTCTCTCTCCCCTTTCATGTCTTCAGCTGTCCTAAATAAATAACTGCCCAAAAAATTATCTTTAAAAAATAAAGAAAGATTTAAAAGAGCTATTTTTGCAAATTGCACTAAAGGGAGATGGACTTTGCAGTTGAAGTTTGAATGGTAAAAATACGTTCAGCCACTGTGGAGATTGCATTGTTTAAGGTGAAAACAATGTCTTCCTACAAATTTGAGAGTGTATGTTTTAGGGAGTATTACATCAGTAGGCTATAAGCTGCAGGTGGATGATTTCAACATATTGACCCAGGGAAAGATACAGTACATTGAACATTTGACTGAGGAAAAAACATTGCTGAGAACATAAAACCATGTGTCATATTAAAAAGATATTGAGCTGGGGAGCGTAGGACCCTGGGGACATAGATGCGCTTTCAAACTGTTGTCACATCAGTCAGCAAAATTAATGGTCGCCAGCTAGAAATGAGAACTTTATATTATCTAGCTCTGTCAGAAAAGAAGAACCCATTATTTAAAAAAATATTAATGAATTCAAGTGGTACTATTGACAGCCGGTAGCAACAGTGATACGGCTCGATGAACAAAGCATTAACACAAACCCTATGGGGGTACAATTACCTAAACATGAAGGTTCAAATACCTTTCAAATATGTAAATGAGATTGGGCCAGCCTGTCCTTCATTCCAGTTTTGTGTTGAAATGGTAATGAATGGACAATTGTTACAACATGATCAGACACACCTTTAGTCAGAGTCCAAAGCCTTTAGATGTTCTCATAAATATACCTCTAAATAAAGGCAAAAAGGACGAAATCTGCTCACAACCAGCTGTAATTCAAACAAGTTCAATTGACAGAAACCAGCACTTTGATTAAATGATTCTTCAATTCACTTTTGTCTGGTTTCTGGGACGGGGAGGCATCAATGGTACTGCTTGCACTACAATTGTACTGCTAACACACTGCACATAGCTGTACATACTGTACATATCTGTCAATATGGTTTATACTGAATATCCATATTTATTCTGTTTTTCTTATAATAATACACTGCATATATCTTATTTGTATTACTATTATAATGTTACTGCTGCTACATTGCACATATCTGTACATTTTGTTCATACATTGTTCATATTACATAGCCATATTTATTCTGCTACTATAAGGTAACTGCTATTACTGCTAAAACTGCTTATACACTGCACACATTTATATTTAATTTAGATTACTCTAAACCACCTTCTGTTAACCATCTGTACACTACTGTCTACACTGTCTATACTTGAATATCACATTGCACTTTTCTGCTCTTTTTGCACTTCTGGTTGGACGCAAACTACATTTTGCTGTCTTTGTACTTGTACTCTGCACAATGACAATAAAGCTAATCTAATCTAATCTAATCAAAGCCAAGGCTGCAGATAAGATGTACAGGTTTGTGAGAATCTTTTTATTTACCTGGTATGTGGCCTGGTCTCAAGGTTAGCTGCTTTATAATCAAGCAGCATTATCTCAGGTTGGAGTGCATGTCGACACTGAATAAAAGCTTCCTGCAAATTCAGTACAATGGTGATCTATTCTTTTCAGTGTTTTGCTTTTATAGCAGTGGGTGATACCTGGAGTGGTATTCAGTGCACTGTGAGCAGTAAAACTAAAACCAGATGCTGACCATGACATACTTGACTGAAAACATGTAAGGACACAGAAAATTCTTTACAGTAACAAAAGTAATTCACAAAAAAGCATCCAAACAAATTAGAAATATAGATGTGCTGCTGTATGTCTAGCATTTTGTTTTCTTTTTCAAACCCTGCTTACCAATTTAAGTGGGCTAAGAAGTAGCCAGCTGAATTCCAATAAAATAATTAACCTGAGGGTCATTTAATAAAACTCATTGCTGTTTTGAAGGTATTGCCAAAATCCTTTTTGTTTTTTTTGAAAGCAGCACTAAAGCACTTTTCCCGCTTCGGTCCCCCTACAGGTTGGAAGCGGAATTGTCCATTTCTGCTGTCGTAATGTCTCATTATGTCTCATTCGAACTACAGATCCGCTACCCAATCTGGCAAACTTGCATAATGTAATGTAATGGACAATTCCGCTTCCAACCTGTAGGGGGACCGAAGCGGGAAAAGTGCTTTAGTGTTGCTTTAAAAGACCTTACCATCCTTATAAAATAAAAATCTCAGTTTGCTGCATGCTGAAATAGATGATATACTGCATGTTTTTTCTCCTTTATTTAGAACAGCTAAAGAGAGACAGATAATGGGGGATGGCATTCAGCAAAGGGCCTCGGGTCGGATTTGAACCCAGGCAAGGACTGAGGTTACATGGGGCTCACGTTCTACCACCTGAAATCGCCCCTAGGCAATATTTCTTAATCCAGGTGGCTGGAAATGACATATGCCCTAACTCTTTTTGTAAAACACATGCAAAATATTATTAATTTGTATGAAAATATTGGAAAGAAACTTGAACAAGCAGATATGTAATTTCGCTACCAGCTTTGTGTGGAAATACAACATGAGAAACAAGTTACTGTTTTTTTCAATTGCCAGACGACAGTGGGCACAACTGGAGTAACGTGCAAAACTCTCATAGGGAAAGCTCATAAAGCCTTGTGGGAAATAAAGAAACACCAAATAAAAATGAAAGAGTTATACACTGTACCGTTTGAGAGAAACAGTAAACAGGTAAAAGAGCAAAGATACCAATATGTCCAGGTAAGATGTCTGACGTTACATACACAGTTGTGAAAATGTGAAAAACACTTCCTTTACTATAGTAAAACTATAACAAAGTAATGGAGGTGTAAACAATGGGAACACCACAGTCATTTGTATTTAGAGATAATGTAGGTTAATGGCAAGAGAAGACGTCCAATTTGTTGATAAAAAACTTGCAAAACTTCTGAACTATTACGTACCTTTAGTTTGTAACATTTCCAGTAATTACGTAAATCACCAGACAAAATAAATTATATATATATATATATATATATATATATATATATATATATATATATATATATATATATATATATATATATATATATATATATTACTGTAGGTAAGCAAACTGAGGATTTTCATTCATTCTTTTTTACCTCAAAACTTGTATAAAATAAAAAAGGAAAGAAAATAATTTCACTCTTTTCTCATAGAAAACATTGATTAGTGTAAAGTCACTTAAATTTTACAAACTGTAAAGATGAAAAGTTTGTATCTTCTGTATTGGTGTTTGATGCTAGTGTTTTCTAGATGAGGACTGTTCATAGTGTTTGGCTGCACTGAGCCTGTTTTGAGACGTGTGTTAAGAGTTGTGTTGCTTGAAATGAGTTTTGCAGGAGATGTGAACTGTTTAGCTCAGGTGGCTGTTGGTAGTGCAGACTGTAGTTACAGTTTTGCACATGTGGCTTCAGTTGTGACCAGTGTCATTTAGCAATAAAAAAAAACCTCTATGTTTAATGGAGTCCTTGAGGATTTTGGAAATCCCTTTAGAACAAGAGTAACTCTGGGGGTTATTAAAATATCACCAGGTATATATCTTGAGGAAATTCAGAAGCTTAGCTCTGTGAATCAAATGCAAAGGCTAGGCTAACAAATAAACACTGTGTGTGTGTGTGTGTGTGTGTGTGTGTGTGTGTGTGTGTGTGTGTGTGTGTGTGTGTGTGTGTGTGTGTGTGTGTGTGTGTGTGTGTGTGTGTGCGCACGTGCAATCCCATTTCTGTGTTGTATGCAAAAAAAGAGAGACAGAGTGGGTGCATGTGTTATTTCTGCCGGGCTTCACACATTCAGTGGACAAACAATCTATTCCAATTAAAGCAAGCTGCAGCCCTGGTGACCGCAGACGGGGGGGCTGTGCTCAATCGGATCACATCATCCTTTGAAAAACAACCAGATTGGCTGATTGTGCTTTGGAGGGAAACTGCGCCCTTAAAGAACAACTAGTGTGGGCTGGCAGCAGGGAAAGAGGTGTGGGGGTGGCAGGCTGGCTCCAAGTTAGTCCAGAAAAGTTTCACAGCAAAAAGTGTGACAATTGAGGAGGAGGTAAGGAGGGGGGAAGGCAACCGGGAGGAGGGCAAGGCCATTAATCCTGTTGTAGCCCTGGTTTGCCGCTCTTACTGCATGTGGGACGGGGAGGCAAATTAATTACGTGGCTTAGATTAATTAGGTGATGTTTAGGGAAATCTGTGCCTGTAAAACTTTAGAGGGCTGCACAGCTGACTAGACTAATGGGGCGTTCATGAACTCCTAATAGATGCTTCTCTGACGTTGAGTAGTGTGTAAATAGAGCACAGAATCAGACAGAAAACTTGAGACAGAAACAGGGAGAGCGGAGAGAGGATGTATCCATGCTGAAAGTAATTTCAGCAGAAAGGACTTGGAAAGCTTCATCTAGGAGCTCCTAAGCTTGAGCTAAAGTTTTATATTATTTAAGTATTTATTTATCCCCAACAACAGATTCTCACTCCCATCTCGTAAAATACGGACGCTTGGTCAGGTGCCTTTGTCGTTGTTACTGACGCTAAAAGTCTCCTTTACCATCATATAACGCGCTTTATCTAAACGTGCTTGGTCGGGACTATTGGCGTCCCTTTTGACGCAGTTATGTTAAGGAAAAGGTTGTGGGTGGGCTTACATTTCCGTGACACGCGGGAAGAATGGGAGGGTTGGGTTTAGGAAAAGAAGAACGGACGGTTGGGTTTAAGAAAAGAAGAAGGGTGCTTTTTTCGTCGCTTCAAACGCTGACAGCCGATGTCCAAGCGTCCGTATTTTACGAGTTCGGAGTATGAACGGGTTGAATGTGAAAGATGTCGTAGTGACGAACCCAGCATCTAGCATCTCTCAGCTATCAGCTTGTTTTGGTTTCATGGCATTCAAATCTTTCTTGGTTAACAACTGTACTTGTTTATACTTGTTTAAAACAGCTGCCACTTGCTACCAGCCGCAGCAGGCAGCTATTTTAAACAAAAAAGACACAGTGTTCAGGTCCTTTACTTACCGTACTTTCTTACATCTACTAACTTCTGCTACACAAATTTGTATTCACATTTTGGACTTTACTCTAATCTTTGCTATTTTTGGTGAATTACTTGACAATTTTACCTTTTTGGGCCTGTAACAGTTAATTACATGAAAGTGTTTCAGAAGTTTAAAGGAGTCTCTTTGGTGGAACTGATAACGTATAGACATGGCAAGGGGCCTTTACTACACATTGATTTTTGTTAGTAATATAATATGGAAGCAGAACATGGAAACCAAAACTGTACTCAAGAAAATGTACTTAGTTTCTTTCAAGCACTAGAGCTAAAGCTTCATATTATTTCCAAGTATGTCGTTTCCCCCCTCTTGTTCTTAAATAAGTAGTTTTGCAGTTTGTGGTGTTGACATGAAAAACAGGTTTATCTGGAAATTGCATAAGTCCTGGTTCGACGGTGAGAAACGTGACACCAACACTACCTGCTGTATTCTTGATTTGAAGAAAACTGAAAGCAATAGTAAAAGCAGCACAAGGCAGTTGTGCAGTTGTCACTGCACGTGCCAAATGATGCAAGCAGCTGTCTGATAATCTTACGGCAAAGATCAGCCTCCACACACTTTCTTTTTACTCTGTCTCCTCCCTTCTTCCCTATGCCTGCATTTAACTATTAACACATGTTAACTGCAGGCAGATCAGGGAAAAGTATTCCAGCTCTCTGAGGGGAAAAAAGAAACGAGCGATAGAAAGAAATATTGCTTCGGTCTTCATTTTAGGGGCAATGAGGTTAAAATCCTGTCTGCAGAGTCCCAGTAAGCCCCTCAGTAAATCTAGGCCACATTCAAATATGAAACAGCTACTGTAGGTTTTTTGGAGCTTAATGTCTTTGAGACGGTGCTGCTGATGTTTTCAAAGTAGCAATAATATTTGAATAAATAATCCCTTGGCTCTCTAAAAAAACTGAGTAAGAAGATCTCCCCCTTGGGCATAAACAACTTCATCTTTTGATTTCTCATGGTTGGGATTGCGCTCGAATCTGAGTTTACCTATCTGCCCACTCTCAATTGTCTTATACTAATTTATCATACTAAAGGTTACTCCTGTTACTGTGTAAAAAAAAACCTGACAATTAAAGCAATGATTGTTGGAGGATGAGAATTAAACCAACTTCCCAACAGCACAACTATTGTTTTCATAGAAACTGTATAACATTGTAGTCTACATAAACTGACAGAGGTTGACCAAACAAGAAATCCAAGACAGTTGCATCATTGAAGTATGTGCATCTCACATACAGCACCTATGTTCAAAACAGCCTGTCAATAAATGCACTCAGAAAACAGTGTGATCCAGTAATCCACAGAGATGGGTGCAGCCTATACACAGACACATGCCTGTTAACGGTGTGGACTCGAGTCATCCTCTTTGATTGTTAAGATCTGAAGACAAATAGCATCAGCAGACGGATACATCATGAATGAATAAAAATAGATAAACCAAAAAGGAAGAAAAAAGCATCAGACATGCTAAAAATAAAATATATCTTTATTATGGTATTAATTCTTCACCTTTTGGGGAAAAAAACTATTTACAGTACACCGGGATGATCAACAAATATATGATGTGCGCAGAAAATTGATATACACAACTCTTACATGAAGAAACATTTGAGTAACGGCTCGTGTCTGAAAGTGACAAAATCATAGCAGCAGGTAAAGGTCCTTTAGAGCTCTAATTGCAGTTAGATGTTAAGTTTTTGATCAGTCGAGCTTAACAGTAGTGAGTGTTTCTAACAGTACAAAAAGACAGTAAAATACATATGTTAGACAATGAAAAGAAATAAGACATGCACTAACAAAGCATGTCATGAACTTCAGTCTGCCCTGATATTTGGCTTGATCATACTCCTGTAACAAATGTAGACTACTAGTACAAAAATAGACTTAGTTTAAATTTACATTAGCTTTGTCTCTTAATCTACATTGTTAATGAGGAAAACAGATTATCCCCAAGCAACTCTACGCCAATCTACTGAGACTCAGACGTTCATTTCCAGTTGAATGGTCGGCCCACCAGCTCAAAGAACTTTTTGTTGGGTTCGTGAAAGAACTGGTAGAGTTTTTGCAGGATGGCAGGCGCC
The DNA here is from genome assembly GCA_023631565.1 of Gymnocephalus cernua. NCBI lineage: Eukaryota > Metazoa > Chordata > Actinopteri > Perciformes > Percidae > Gymnocephalus > Gymnocephalus cernua. The sequence goes on from CM042435.1 coordinate 29,599,808, forward strand.
ACATGAGGGTGAGCCCTGCCTTTTGAATCATGTAAACACCTTTCTCGCCCGTGGTCTCTCAAACAGTAGAATCCTTTAGTTTTATTGAAGTAAAAATTTGAAGCGTTTATCTGGGGTTCCAGCTTTAAGAATCTTTCCACCTTTTTCATCTCGGGGAAGGGGTCCCTGATCAACTCATCCCCATCCACCACGTGAATGCTCTCCAGTGGGAAGTATTGCAGCCAGTTCTGCATGTGAACATAGTACAGGCTGCGATTGAGAGCCTTGTATCCCAGGTTGATCTCGCCGTCCTTCACCAGAACGGACTCGATGGGCTGGTAGCGCTTGTGCTTCTGGAGACGGTTGTAAAAGACCTGGGTGTAGTCCGACAGCACCCGCCCTGTGGGGTCTCTGAGGATGAGCAGCAGTTTGATGTCAGGGTTCATCTGATAAATGCGTTTGGGGACTTTGCTGGAGGTGAAGTAGGCCGGTGTCTTCTCAACCGTCAGCTGGTCGGGGAAGGCGTAGGGCATCTGGCTGAGATACCAAGGCAAGCCCTTCTGAAAGTGACTCTCCCAGTCAAAGAAGTGCACCTCGTTCTGAGCCGCCGCCACTGCACTGTGCAGACTGAGCATCTCTATCAGAGCCCGCGTTCCCCCCTTCCTCACGCCAATAATTATAATCTGAGGAAGCTGTTGGAGGGTCCCGTTTGGGTGGCTGGTGGTCTCGTTGTTGTCGGTGGGCGATGAGGTGGGAAGTGGCCCCTCGTTAGCCATTGGCCTGGAGGGGACGGGGGGAGACTGCATTGCAAAAAGCAGCAGCCCGAGGAGCACGGCTGCCATGAGGGAGGTCCTGACCCTGGAGGATTTCAGCCTGGCAAAAGCACCAAAACTGTATCCCACATTGAAAAAGCAGCTGCCTGAGCACAATGGTCCAATTGAAAAGCAAAAAGAACTGTCTCTTCTCTGCCAGGAGCAGTAACTGCAAGGGAAGAAAACAGCTGTTATTAGAAGATACAAAACACCTCTAGAAAATACCTTTACACAATCCATCCCACATAGGCTATAAAGAACATTATCACAGTTTTATGACTCAATGTATGACTATTGAGGTGATTAAACTTACCACCAGGTAATATCTGTAAGGCAACAAACCGTAAATAATCAACGTTTTAAAAAGGAAAAACATGTATCAGTACAGTTGGCTATTAGTCTTCATTTGATGTCCTTAAAACAATCATGTTTCAGTATCATCATCAGTATCATTATTCAGCTAATACAATATATTCAACGCACCATGGCAGATTACCTTGAAAAACTGTATTTTGCATTTAAAAAATGTAGCCTAGATGAACTAAGTTTATCTGGTATAAATCTCTATAACTACTGCTTTATAATCCATAGAGATGTTTTGTAAAGTGATGCAATAGGCTATTGTTAATATTTAAAGAATAATAAGGAAATGTTAAACACTGAATCTGAGCTCGGAGATACCTACAGGCTACAGGAAATAAGCAGGTGTGGTGAATATTGCTTATTTAAAGGCTGGATGACAGCTAAGACAGACATAAACTAGAAATTATGAGTGCGCACAGAATAATCGCACGTTTTACGCCTACTGTCATGTTTTTTTTAATTTCTTTTTATAATATAGCCTTGCATATGGTATCTCTAATGTGACATTAGTTTGTCTACTTTGCTACCTCGCTCTGGACAAAGAAATCCAAGTGCCGCCGATCTCTTACCTTTCTAACTATAATCGTCTCGACTCGTCGAAGATTTCATTTCGTGCAGCGTTGAACTCTGTTACTGCGGGTTTATGTTCCGGCTCTGCACAGTCTCCGTGGTCTCCTCCGAGCGCACAAAACTCGCCTCCGACGGAGGGTCACAACTTCACCGGAGCGCCTCCTCTGTGCTCTGCTTCCGAGCCAGACTGTCCTCCCGGTCTGTGTCAGCTGTTGAAGCCTACGCCTACAGTAGCCTACGCCTGCAGGACCACTCCCCCCTGTGACTCACGTAGTTGTAATGTTTGGTATTTGACGGAGATAGCGATGCTGGTATGAGTGATATGAGGAGAGGAAGTGAAGCAGGTAATCCAGGTGTGACACCTCACGGACACACGTGTACTACCACACGTCTACATTTGGCCAAAGACACATTTGAACTAAAGTGGAGAATAAAACAACATTGTGATGTGATCATGTTTTATACCGCAAGGAAATTGCTGCAATATTACAGGGACTTTTGTGGCAAGAGCTTGGAATAAAGATAATTTACCAAGAAGCCCAAAATGTGTGACTTACTCTTTACAAAACACTGTGCCCACAAAACTAGCCCACAGTGAGGCTGTGCCTTTTCAGGATTTGGACTGAAAAAGGCTTTTCAGTGGAAACCTCCAGGAGTCCTCCCTTCAGTCTTTGCTTTCAGTGGAAATCATACACACAGCCCATGTTATTCATCCCTGGCATTATTCTCCTCCTTTGTCCACAGTGCAAGTGCATCTGTGTGTTGCACCATCTCACCACCTGTTGAGCTGCATTTCTTTACATTTATTGTAATTTGAGATGTTCAAATCCTTTCAGCAATTGTCCAGCAACAGCAGGTCCCAAATTTCGCTCCAATCCAAACTGCAGATTTACTGACGTTGAATACAAAGCACTGTAGTGCTTTGCAATTTCCTCTGAGTCACATTTTGAATGTACAGTCAGCGTGCGAAAGTTGGAGTGACTTCACAGAGTCGATGAGTAAGTGACACGTCACTAATGTCGAATAACTTTCAAATACCAGTTTGTTTCTCACGGCAGCGAGCTGCTTGCTTATGATGCCCAACATAGGTTAATTGTCATGGTGTAACAAAGTCATGTTCAAGTGAATACTACCGTAATTCCTCAAATAAAAGCTGGGGCCTTTATTTACCTGAACTGCAGAAGATACCAGGCTTGTATTTGAAGCAGGCTTTTATTAGAGGCAGGCCTTTACCGTATTTAATTTTTTGTAAGCTGTAATTGCGTTTAGAGTAAGTATAGCATGTTTCCCATGCTGATAATAAGCCTAAAGCATGGAAGGGTTAAGGGCCACGCAATTGAATATGGATGCATCAGATTTTACACGTTTGTGGAAATAAAGTGAAGGCCATTACACACATTAAAGCAACGCTCTAGGCAGTAGGTTCGGTGCCACAGTAAAAGGTCGACCCCACTTCTTAAATACATCCCTTCCTGAAGAGAGAATGCAAACACACGTGCTTTACTTATTCAGTGCACAAAGTATAAATGCTGATACGACCAAGACTTTCCCCGCACATTGATTTTTAGATGCAGTTTGGTAATCCTCACATTCTGCCCTCGTGAGAAATGTGAATTCAGCAGAGTCGTGGAGCCGGCTCCTACAATATAACCCCGCTTTGAGGATCATCAGAAGCGTCCGACCACATTAACATGACAATAGTACATATTCACAGACCATAAATACCCTCGGCGCCACCTCAGCGACTTCCCTCACCCTAAGCTCTAAACAGGATGAAATAACAACAATAACTCCTCTGTGCTTTAATGGGTGTCACATATGTACTGCATATTTCATCTTTAAAGTGCTAAAACTCCTTCTTATTAAACACTTTAATGATAGTACTGACAAATTAAGTGTTTCACACAAACAAGTCACTTTCACTTCAGATGTAAGCAGGGCTGGACTGGGACAAAAAATCGGCCCGGGCATTTTTGGCCCAGGCGGCCCACACCCACCGTGATTGGTCAGAGACATTCCCTGCAGACAGTCCTCTCAAAATATGCGTGCATTCTATGATATGAGTTGCCTAGTGTTCTGCGTTCATGTGATGGTTTTGGATCCTTCAAGAGGTCTCAAGACTTATCTGTTGATCTTACACTTAAATAATTCATTCATTCTTAGAGTTATGATTTGTATATTTATGTTATTTTTATTATTATTATTATTGATATTTGATATTGTATTGCCATTATTGTTATTACTATTTTGCTTAATATTGGCTTAGCAACTTTTTAAAACTGTTTACTGTTAATTTTAACCATTGTAAGATTCATATTTTGTCACTTTGGACAAAAGTGTCTAACTACAATAACAATAACCATAACCATAACCCTTCCCAAAAGCTACAATAAAGCTGGGAGTAGTACATGCCCTGTAAAAGAGAAGCCGTGTACTCACTCACTTTTGACTGGCGACCTGGAGGCCATAGGGTAGCCTACACAATGTCCATACTCAAGTCCAAGTAAATGCCAAAGATAAAGTTTAAAGTATAATTTCAAATTATTTAACAACATTTAAGTATACAAGTGTATTGTCAGTAAAGTCAATCAAAATGTTGCCTTGGCCCACACCAATGAACAAGAAAGATTTTCTCTAACAAGGTAACCTTTAAAAGAGTGAGAAACAGAGAGAAATGTCAGCTATGTTAAGGTATAATTCATTCAGCTTAAATCTCTGGGCAATGTAGAGAGACAGCTGTACACATAGTATACATGAGCCTAGTAGAACAGGCTGTATACATAGTATACATGAGCCTAGTAGAACAGGCTGTTACATAGTATACATGAGCCTAGTAGAACAGGCTGTATTATACATGAGCCTAGTAGAACAGGCTGTATACATAGTATACATGAGCCTAGTAGAACAGGCTGTTACATAGTATACATGAGCCTAGTAGAACAGGCTGTATACATAGTATACATGAGCCTAGTAGAACAGGCTGTATACATAGTATACATGAGCCTAGTAGAACAGGCTGTTACATAGTATACATGAGCCTAGTAGGACAGGCTGTATACATAGTATACATGAGCCTAGTAGAACAGGCTGTATACATAGTATACATGAGCCTAGTAGAACAGGCTGTATAGATCACAGACTTCAGCTACCCAACAGGCCAACCCTTAAACAGTTAGGTTACCTGACAGCCACTAGCTTTAATGTTACTGCCAAACTGCTTGTTGTCATTATGACGTGAGGCGCGCGCACGCACACACACACACACACACACACACACACACACACACACACACACACACACACACACACACACACACAACCTGTTAATTCACATACTTCTTACCGTCGTCAACTAGGCCTACTCTCTCTTCCATCTGTTCCTCCCTCTCTCTCCCTCTCTCCCTGTCATGGTGGCTCTCCTCCTCCTCGGCCTCTTCCCTGTCATCATGATGTTGTTTCTGCTTCTCTGTATAGCCAGCCACCTCTCCTCCTTCCTCTACTTCAGGTAGCCTAATGCTGATGTTGAAGCAGCTACTACAGCCCCAAACATGTCAGACATGTTGGCACATACTTAATCTTTTTCTCCCGTAATTTCTGTACACATCGCTTGCGTATGGGGTTCCTTGGTCGTTTGTCCATTTTAACGTGGATGCTAAACTTCCAGCATATTATAACGTTTACAGCTCGTGTCTCAGGGCCGGGAGTGGGGAAGGGTGTTCCTGGATTTGATTGGGTTAGGTCTAGCTTAGGACTGTAGTTGAGTTGATTCCGGTTTCCAACTTCGCCCCAGGGATGTCAGTTAAAACACGGACGGTAACAATTATTGCTCTTGACGCTTTATTACATAAGGCAACAGTACAAAATGGGCGTGGGTAGCTCTGCTATGGCTGTGTATTTGTGTGTGGTTCTGCAAAGAAACAAATAACATTGTGAAGGCTACCATACACAATGCATATGAAGTATACATATAGGCTAGCAAACAACAACAAACCCACTATTAATTACACTATCAATGTAATGTAACTACTGCAGCATAATACAATACAATAATAATACAATAATGTAGCTAAATACAAACGTGAGCAAGAGCTTCCAACAATCTGCATTATAAATCAACAGCCACGTGCAAAGTAGCTAACAGGTGATTAACACAAACATCATTACCAGCTAACTTACTTAAATGTAAAAGAACTACAGACCAATACAACAACAGGCCCAAATGAACTGACAACGTCAGCTATGGGACTTACAGTTCTCAAAGACGCACACACGCGAGCTCAACTGATTATCCTCTGGACGCACCTTTTATATACTGTCTATGGGACGCACACAGTCTCTTTTCTTTCTCCCACTTTTCTCTCCGTGTGGCGCGTGCGCCCGCTCGCGGTAAGGCGCGTGTCCGCGCTACCCCCTGGCATGCAGCCACAATCAGTCCTGACAGACGGACTTTTGTACAATTACCGAATGGGCCGCTGTCAGTTATCTATGGGCCGGCGCGGCCCAAAAAAATAAAAAAATTAAAACAAAAGCCTATAAATTATATCGCCGATTCGGCCCAAAAGTGCGTCGGCCCACCGGGAAAATGCCCGGTATGCCCGATGGCCAGTCCAGCCCTGGATGTAAGTCAGACAAATCTCGTAGGTGTTGCTACATGGTCAGCATGCTGGAAAACATTTTCTTTTTCAAATGTGTACTGCATTAAAAACAGGTTTTATCTGGCAGGCTTAGCAGATTCCATATGGGTATGCAGATTGTTATGGGTAAATAAATGATATGCCTGCTCTGTGTGTGTCATGGCTCTGGTACCAATCTGTCTTGTGAAAGTACTGTAAAACCTGAAAATATGTCTGTTTTACCTACTCACACATTTAGATGTTTAATGCCACTACTCGTATGTTCTGCAGAGGATACTCTAAACAGCTGTTAATCTCATGCATACTCATGTTTAGAACTAACGTTCTCCAATTAAAACAGAACTGTAGTCAAATTTAGGCTAAATGTATTGCTGTCTAACACATCATTATACAGAAACAGATTTATACACGGAGGACTTTGCGGATCAAATATTCCTATTTAGGAAAGTATCACTGATTATCTTTTTCATGGACACAGAGCTTTGACAATGCTAAAGGCTCTGTGTAACATGAGGCTGCATCATATTATTGTTTTCCATCTACTTTCTCATTACTAGTTTTTTCATACAATGCCTAGCTATACCCTCAGGCTAGAAATGGTAATGTTGTTTGGCTTTTATCCTCCAAATTAACTTTCTTGAGTCGGAAATTTCTTGTAATGCTCTTTTATTTATTTTTTATTAATGAAATGAAAATATAATGAATACATTATAGTTCTTTGTTATTCTAAACACCGGAGGAGGAACCACAGTTATTTCGGCACTCACTGGCTATTATTTTCTATCGCCTATTTCCACAGTTCAATTATAAGCACTGTGAATTATCGGCCGCCACACACCCAGGTCATCAGGTTCAATAGCTTCAGCTTTTTAATCAAACACTGTACGTTGTTCAAGTGGGTTTACTGTATGAATCATTACTGTCATTATATGGCAATACAAGATGATGGCAAATGACAAAAATTATAATAACACAAAATGAAGCTGATGACATGTCGCCAGTTGTCAGTGTCACAGCCATTAAAACTGAGAAAGCTACATATAGAAAAACAAAAAAAAATCTACAAATTGAATTATTCTCCTTGTTGTGTAATGATTCTCAAATAAATTTATTTTCAATTGTGACAGAAAACAGAAACATGGTTAAACATGGATTATTTTCCTTTGTTTTAGAGTAAAAGTTGGCAAGCCAGTTTCTGTACCCAGAACAAAGCGTAATGTCCAGTTGGTTGGAAGAAGTTGACAGGAATAAGAATTACGGCAGGATAAAGTAATTAAGATTATATGATCTGTTTCTAGAAAGCTGCCAAACTGGTTGAATGCAGACTAAAGAACACACACACTAAACATAATACATTGTTACGGTGTATGAAATAGTGTCTCAACTGACAAAAGTAACAAAGCAAAAAAAAAAAGTAAGAACAACTTGTTCTTACAATTCGGTGTGACGTTTAATGACTTGATTACTCATTATGCATCAGTCTGTGCATCACAATGCGGAAAAAAACCAGATTTGTAAGCGGGAAGAGGAAGGAAGGGGAAAGAGATCTGGGCTCAATCATCATGCCCGGGCATGAACCATGACGTTAACTCCTGGGAAAGCAACAGTGGCGCTACATGAGAAATGGGAGTGTTTCCTAATAGGGAGCTGGGTGAGGAACCGGAGGGTCGTTGGTTCAATTTCCCGTACGGAGTGTGGACTGGTAGCTGAAGAGGTGCCAGTTCACTTCCTGAACAAGGCACCGAACCCCCAACTGCTCAGGCGCTCCTCCAAGGAGCAGCCCCCTCACTCTGACATCTCTCCATTAGTGTGTTAAGCATGTATAGGTCCTGAGCATGTTTGTAATTCAGGCATGTGTTCAATGTGTGTGCAACTGTCCTAACAGAGTGAAAATTGTGAATTTCCCCTCGTGGGATAAATTAAGGCATTCTTCTTCATATGGACACATGCAGGCGACTGCAGGAAACATACACATTTTCCAGAAAACAGTAGTGTTAACTGTCGACAGGGGAGACATCTTTGACATGATCAACATAAATATTGTCCAATAAACAGATTTAGTTTATCTTTGACAAGCATTTTGAATAAACATAATGATAGCTTTTTCCCTTCACTCCAGCCGTCACTGCGCTTTAAAAAAAAAATGAATTAGGGAACAGCATAAAAGCTTTCATGCAAAGATCTTTGAGTGTCTTCGCTCAGATTTACTTTATTTATTGAATAACAAAGAGTCTGCATTATTATTTAATCTCCTCAGGCAAGTCATTAACAATTAAACAAATATATCATGGAATAAGTTGAAACAAATAAGCCTCTTTGTTTGTTGACATTTATGTACAAAGGTTCTGTAACAGTAAACATCATTATCAGTCAGGAGTGCTGAAGATGCTGCATTTTCCGCAGGTTTACAGTTCTGCAGAACGACGAGGGATTACTATTTATAACCTGCAGTAAAGGCTAAAAGTAGGAGGAATCTGTCTGTATCGGTAATTACTGCAGAATTTGGGGTCTCTGCCAGGTGCAAATCCTTGGAAATGGCCTTCATTACGTGGAAGCTTGCAGACTGTGGCTAAGAAGTGAGGATAATGACAGTGTGGGATTAACCCTGCTTCCAACTCTCTGTACTCCTCTTCCTCCAAGCCCTCCCTCCACAGCCACCGCCAGCCAACCTCTTCTCTCCCCATCCCTCGTTTCTCAAAAGAGCCCCTTCTCTCAGACAATACGAAAGCTTGCCGAAGAGGGTTTTGATCATCCTGTGATGTGGAGCTGTGTGACAGGTCTCAGGCACAGATATTTAGTTTCACACTCAAAGAACCCCAAATCAGGAGATTAGTGGAAATACTTCTGACACAGCTGCAGCTGAAATATTTTACTACACTGCAACAAGCCGTTACCCCTACAGTATCTCCACCTCAAAAAGGGAGCTGGATGCTTGGATGTTTTGTATGTGAATGTGAGTGGTGTGTGTGTGTGTGTGTGTGTGTGTGTGTGTGTGTGTGCCTTTTAAAAAATGTTTCATCTTCTCTCATTTTTTGCCGGTACTTATGCTTCCCCTCTCTTCTCAAAGTCAGTCCAAGGTTTACAATGAGGTCTGAATCAGCCAGCCTTTTCTATTTAAAAGTAAGTTTTCAAGCGAATGAAAAGAAGGATTAGCAGTTATTTGGTGTGAAAAATGTTTTTGAAAAACCACGTGAGTGGATTTGAAAACTCTCCCCAATCACGAAAAAGGAAATTCAAATAGCAGGTCTTGCATCGGGGCATTTGTTAATACTGAAAGCAGTGAAAGCATTTTCTATTTCATATCCAGCTCTGTTATGTGTTCATTAAAATAAAAATCTTTGACCTGCGTGAAACTGCTGTCATAATTAAAGGTGTCAGCGGCTGCAAACAAAATATGTTGTTTATTTTAGCAAGACAATATGGAAAAATGTTGCTAAAATTTTAACAACTAAACTGACGGCTTAGGTGTTTAAGTTTATAAATACCTGAAAACTGAACTCTAGAGTCAGATGTTTAGGTGGCTGTAAACCATAGGCGACTTTAGACCCTTTTGCAAGGCAGCTTGTGTTAGGGGCCCCCCCTAAATGTCTGATCCTAGAATCGCCCCTGCTGTAAACCCCATCTGTGTGGAAAAAAGGGGAAGACATCAACACCATATCATTATGAAATCTGAATGCTTTTTATTTCTCTCACTTGGCGAAGAGGAGCCACAACATTGTTTGTTACTGTCTGAAAAATAATGAAAACAACAGCATGTAGGAATTAACACGCACTTCAAGTGGCTCCCTTTAAAATCCAATATGACACCATGGCAAAAGTACTGATATGTGTTTTATTTACTGTATTTGATTAATTTAATATGAAGATAAAGTCTGTGTGTTTAATAATACTGTAAAGGTAACACCTTCTGTTCAGTGCTGGATATACAAACACTAGTCTTGCATTTCCACATCTCCCATAGACAGTGGAAGGGGAGGAACATCACACGCTGGATGTCAGCCTTTATCCAGCAATGGACATCTGTTGAGCCAGACATGGAACACAGACTGGGCAGCTGCAGGAAGTTTTACCCAAAGCCAATATACCCAGTCTACTCTAATAATCATTATTAATTGGCCTATGATATTTTTACACTGTGGTATTGCTCACTTTAACTTTATATACTTTTACTTACTGTTTTACAACCATGTTTACCACTCTAAATATATGTTTATGCATACATACATTTACTACATAACTTTACATTCAGTTTATTCATTTTGCAATTATTGTAGGCTACACCTGTCTAACACAAATTTATATTATTTTATTTATGATATATTTTATCCCTATATTTAAACTTAAACACTAGTTCATGTCTTAGTTTCTTTTACTTGCGTGATTTTATTTTTTATACGGAACGAGCATTGTTAAAGAGAGCTTAAGATCTAGCTAAGATTTAAGAATGACTCTGTAATTGTTGTGCAGTTGTGCGTGTGCAACGTGAAACTTGCTACTTTCACATGGTCTGAGTACTTCTTCCACCTCTGTACAGCGACTGTCCGGTCCAGTCAGCCCCAGACAACAGAGAGGAGCAGCCGGGATATCAATGAGACACCGGCCTATCAGGAGCACCACATCCAGGCAGGCCGGATTTGTGAACATGGCGGTGTATTTAAATCGACGATGCCCCTCCCACTGCTTTGATTTAGTACAACTAATTAAGTTCACCTGCCAACAGTCCCTTCATGTTGCTTCTGGTTGTGGACGACTTTATGGAGGGAATAGGCCTATGTTTTACCTGTAACGTCGACTCCCTCGGCGGGCGGCGGTTAGCCATCAAACTGCGCACTTCTACCGGAGTGGTTTCCTGTTGTACTGTGGGAGCTTTGGGGACAGCACCGACTCCTGTCCAGCAAGATGCACCTGAGACTATCACAGCGTCACTTTAGCCTACAGGTAAGCTTTTAGCTACTTTTGCTAGCATGTTTATTTTGAGTCACTAGCTAGCTGTCTATGTAAGGTAAGGCTTCTGTCAATATGCCTGCAATGCTAATTGCTGTTTGCTTGTTTTGGCGCAAATCTGCTCCTGGTTGGTGGTTGCTAGCTGATATTTTCCTCAGCTTGATATCAATCTGTGTTGTTTGCTTTGGTTTTCAATGTGATTTCATTTATTGTTGTGGCTGAGCTCATGTCCTGTGGTTGTTGTCTGGCAAGTGCATAATGATGCTTTCATACTGGTTACATTTTGATTTATAAGGTGGTGAAATATACTCATGTTTGAGTAGGCTTTGTGTGTGTTATGATGACCTGAACAAGCTAACGTTAAGGCAAGGTAGCTTTATTTGTATAGCACTTATCAGCATTAAAGCATTGTGTGTTTAGTTGGCTGTACCAGGGATGTAAACTTGACTGTTGCTCATAGTTAATTCACTTAAAGCCCTCTAATACTGGCTTCATGGTAGTGTCAGGCAATATAACAATACATTCCAAAAAACAATATATTTTTTGTCTAGGTCACATATTCATTCATAAAGTTTCACACTTGATTTTCCATAAAAACACAACATGAATTTACATAATAATAATTGGTGATTTAATCCATTTGCACGCTTGGGATTGGTTAAAATTATTGTCATATATATGTCGACTTTTGGTGAATTTGTATGATCATTCAAAGATATCATGTTCCAAGCAAATTATAATAATAAAATAGTTCCATGTTTTTGTTTTGAACATCAGTGTGATTATTTTAAGAGATCTTCTGCACATTTGCCATTGCAAATATCAATTTTAGAAAAAGAGTCATATTAATATTGGTATTTATTTTGGCCATATCGCCTAGCCCTGTTCATGGGAAACTTGGCATGACTTTTTCCTCATATACTGTAGGCTCATGTTCATTTTACAGCTTAGCATTGTAGAAATATTCTACCCAAGGTAACATTTATGTGACAGCTTGCTTTTACTATTCTTCATATCATAATCACAACTAAACAACTGAGCTTCTGCTCTACATTTTATACTGGTCAACCACCTTGTATGTATTTACTGATGGCAATCTGATGTTTATCAAGGCCATATAGCATTTCACAGGAAAAGATTGTCTGCCTGAATTCTTGTGAAGTAAAAAAGAATTATGTGTAAGGTAATAATCGTCTACTGCATAGCTGACAACTTTGCCTGCTGCTGCATATCAGGTGGATTTGCTGTTTTCTTTTTTGTTTCTGTGTTGAATTCCTGTCATTACACATGTGCATTAATTGTTTTATCAGTCCTTGCTTACATCCATCTATTTTGAAAATCATTTCTGCTTAAGTCATTATTTGTAAAACGCCTCCACTTTATAGTAATGGTATCAAGCTGTTTCACACTGCTTTGTGGTAATGGTTTGAGTCGCAGTCTGTTAATTGCATTGCATTTTCTTGCTGTTTGTTCTTGCTGAGTAAATTACTTGGTAGGAGTGGGAGGTTCAGTTCAATATTGTGCAATTTGTGCTAAAATGCATCAATATGCAGTGATATAGTGGAAAGTGTGTAAAAATGAGTGGGCATGCTAAGACAACAATACGTTGCAGAAGTCAGAAAAGGATGTCCAGTTACTGTTTGCTTAACAAGTGATAAAGTGTGTGGCTGCAGCTTCAACACAAACTATGTTTATATGATATGTTTTAACTTAAACTCCAAATCCCTGGGAGCTCACTGTAAGTTTCAAAAGATAATACCTAAATGAAACAAAAAGCTGTTTCTATGCATGAAAGCAGCTTTGCAGACTTTGCAAAGATGACTTAGCCTTGGATTGTCAAATATATCAGTCAGTGTGGCATTTTCATTGAAAACTGAAAGGATCCTGCGAACAGCTGAAGGTGGAGCTACTCAGAATAATTTATGTTTTGACATGTTGTCATTTGATGTGATGGACGTAGGTGTGTTTAAAATTTTAAGGGATAAGTGAAAAAACTGAATTTTGTAGCAAAGAAGCAAAAAGAGATGTTTGATACAGTGTGGATTATTTATAAAAATGTACACAGGATGAGAAGTTATGCTAGTTTTAAAGAGCTTTACTGTACACCTTGAGACGACAGGGCAGGAATAGTGCGTTAAATTGGCCAAATCTTTGTGCAAGTAGCGTGGCCACAGGGCAGCAGTCAGGAGTCCAGCGAGGCCTTACAAAGGCCAGCTGTCATACATGGGTGTGCTGAGCAGAGAGAGAGAAAATCAATGGCCATAATTGCTCAATAACAGTACGACGATGGGGGTGTGTGGTCACAAGCAGCACACACAGGGACAGAGAGACAAGTGTGTCAGTGCACTTTGCATTTTTGTATTTTACACGTCGAGTAAAACACAACCACTGCCTCATTAAAAGATGATTTCACGGTTTTACTTGCTGTAATCACTCATTTTCCAGTGGTGGAACGTAACTAAGGTGCCTACATTTACTCAAGTACTGTACTTAACTACAAATTTGAGGTACTTAAATATTTCCATTTTAAACTATATACTTCCATTTCACTACATTTCAGAGAGTTATTAAACTTTTCACTTCACTACATTTATGAAGGAGCTATAGTTAGTAACTTGTTCTTTTACAAATGATTTTATATACAAAACATGGTCAGTTTACAAAATATGATAAATTGTAACAGATTAAACTACCAAAAGTATATGAAGTACTTAAAATGAACTCCACATTGACTACAAAATGAATGTACAACAACAATAATGATCCAGTAATATGAAGCTGACAGTAGCCACTCTGCATTATAAGTACTTTTACTTTTGATACTTGTAAGTACATTTTGTTGTTGATACTTCTGTACTTTTACTTAAGTGAAATTTTAAATGCAGGGCTTTTAATTGTAATGGAGTATTTCTGTGGTATTGCTACTTAAATATATTGATTTCATTTAAGTAGCCAACACTTCCCTTTAATACTGGCAAAAGCACCTCCAATGTAAATAATACAGGACTAAATCCAGTCTTTGTAGTAGAAAACCCCCTTTGTGTTTTCCTGGACAATGTTTCCTTGAATGAGCGAATTTCCAACTAAAACAGTTGTAACTTCAGAAGATATCCACTTGATTTGTCTAACTCAGATTGCTGATGCATTAAAACCTGCTTCAATGTTCATATGGGCACCTGACTTGCAAAACAGTGAACTTATCCTTTAAATTGAAACCAGCAGAATGAACGTGGTCTCCTTTTGCATTAAGTTGGAAGGTACTTTTACGTTGTTACCACAGCTTGTGTTAATTTTTCACAGCCGTCTCTGCCACCAGTCACCCTGATTTACTTAGGAGCCAGAAGAACTAGTATCCTAGCAACAGAGGTGTGTGTGTGTGTGTGTGTGTGTGTGTGTGTGTGTGTGTGTGTGTGAGACAACCAGCATGTGTGTTTGCATATATGAGAGCGATTGTGTGTGTGGTTCAGTTTCTCTATAGAAACTTTCTGTTAGCATGCAAACAGATGCCTCACTCCTGCCTGTGATGGTTCTGGATTTATTGGCATCTGGGAGAGAAAGCTGTTTACATAGTGCCCTCCGCTGTTACCAATGACCATGATAATGCTGTCAGACAGGCCTTAGTGAGCCCATTCCTCTGTCTTGATAATGTTTACACGCTAACTTTAAAATGTGCTCCGCCGTACTGCATGCCAATTCTGATCCAATCCTACCCCAAACCTTCCCTCGGTGAGGTCATTGGTGGAAAGGATGACCTTTTTACAGCAAATTTCAACATTCCCAGTGCGGATGATTTGAATCCACTGAGCAAGAATCTAATTTACAACGACTGAATCTAATAAAAGTGTAGAAGAATGGATGGAAGGCATCCAGCAGTCCCTGTGAGGAATGCTGGGTGCTTTTCATTGAGTCTAATTGAATTACTGATCTACCCCTTGGAACCTCTTCAGATATCTTAGAGCTGCACTCATGTTATACATATGGTTCCTAACATGATTTTAGATTTATCTTCTTAGTATTTAATCTTGTAGGAGATCTTATGAATAGATGCTTGGGTATGTTTTTATATGAGGAGGAAGTTGATATAAACTTTCACAAAGCAAACCTTTCGTCTTGTGTAAGATAAGGTGAAACAAGGCTGTTATTACAAAGAGAGGCATCACTACGTCTGTCATGACATCACGATAGTTGTCGGCCACGATGACATCGTCCATCAGACCAACCGTATGTGGTAGGCTAGTCCTTTAAACCTGTAAACACACTTTTATTTGTAAAATGGGTGCCTTTCCACTTTAATTGTACATCATTGCTGTATTTAAAACAGACATTGATCACTTAAAGCAAGTGATCAATGTCTTGATCACTTGTATATGTATTAATTTACATATTAAAATCAATATGTAAATTGTTTTTAAAGTGCCCATATTATGAAAAGAAATCACTTTTTCTGGGATTTGGGGTGTTACTTTGCTTCTCTGGTGCTTCCACACGCATACAAACTTGAAAAAACAAACATCCATGCTGTTTACAGGTTTCTAAATGATTCCTGTCTTCAGTCTCCGGGTGAGCTGTTCAAAATCGGCAGGGCTTTTTACGTCAGTAGCCGAGACGAGGTGGCTAACCGTAGCATTTTAAAATTAAACCATGTAAACCTATTCTGGTAAAACCTCAAAATACAATTATGAACCTGAAAATGAAATCAAGGGGCATTTAGAATGGATAAAAATGTGTGATTAATTGTGATTAATCGTTAACTATGCGATTAATCGCGATTAAATATTTTAATCGTTTGACAGCACTATTTATAAGGTAAAGTGCAAGCTTTAGACATAGAAAGACTTTGCAAAACTGAAAATAGTGTTGCACCCAAAATCAGATTCTTTGGATACGAATCTGATTTTGTTCAATATGAATATTCGACTACAGGTATTTGGTCCTTTTTTTTTATAAAGACTAGATAAATAGACTATCTGGCAATCAGAAAATCCATTGGCATGAGTTTCAGTGATGTTTTTGACCACATAAACACAGTCAATTGCGGTCAAATGCAGCCTGCCACAGTTTCATAATGAACCGAAAACATTTAGACACTTCTCAACGGGTGGCAGTCCATGCAGTTCCCCGCATTTCCTTTTGTGGTGATACGCCGCTACTGGCTCTAGGTTGGCTTGGAAAGGCTTGGAAAGAAAGTGGTTTGCGTCCTCCGTCAGAAAATTTTAAGCATCAAAGACTTTTTCAGGCACAAATTTATGGTGAAAATGTCTTCATTTATGTCAAGGAAAATACAAAATTCTGCAGGTGACAATTCAAATTGTTTTAAATATAATACAGTAAGGTAAGGGGGCTTTCACATCTGACTACAATTGACCACAAAGTCCAGTTCATTTGATTAGCATGAATAGGGCATAACTTTATTTTATTCCCCAAGGAGCACATTTCGTTCCTTTAGTTGAAAAATGTAGGAGTGACTTACATAAGGTAACTGCTATTACTGTTGTAGCTAATTTATGCAATAATACAATAGTGTTATGAATACAAAACGTTATGAAGTGTAATGTTTTCTATTTTGAAATATTGATTAAAAAAATGTTAGTGATGTTGAATAGCCTATAGACTTACAGTAGTGTAACGGACCGCTGCTACGGTTCGGCATGCATGTGAACCGCGGATTAATTGCAAATGTAACCATCAGTGTTATAATACAGTTTAAATGCTGCTGTTACTTGAACGGGCCTCAGCAGAGAGGCAGAGCAGTTTAGTCAGGGAGTCAGGGCAATGCCGTCTACTACGAGACATTTTGATGTCATGAAACTGTCTCAATTTAATAATTTGAAACTTAGCGATGTACCTCTTTTAAAGATGATTTTCTTTTTTATAGATAAAGATGTTAACAAAGCTGAAAAATAGCCAGCAGGCATCTCTATTCACTTGGACCAATCATCTGCTTCTATCTTTAGTGCCATCCTACTCCAACTCCTGAGTTTGTCCTTATAATTGAAACTGTGAAGAAATGTGATTTCTGATAAGGTTAATCTTCACAGTGATTAAGCTCCTATAATCTCACAGAGAGGGGATCACGTTAGATGCCTGTGATTACAGGCTCGGTACAGGAGAAGCTTTCCTACACACACACACACACACACACACACACACACACACTGTTATCTCACTTAAAATGTAGCATGGCATACCTAGTCGAATTGCTAACATCTGTACTTGTTAAATTGCAAAGAAGTTTTATTGATCTGGTTCTGGGGCCACATTCCTTTGCAATTTACTGCTGTGTGAGGAAAAAGCAGAGGTTGTGCGGGCTTTTAAGGAGGATCACTAGTTCAGGTAGTTAATGCCCATGGTCTCTTTTTTTTCCCCTTAAATCTACCAAGAGCAGAAGGCGGACGGAATTCAAATGAAAACAGACTCCTCTGCGTCCTCTATAGTTCAGTCAGCAAGGTCTGGGAACTATGTGTGATTTAAGTAGCATTGTGCAAGGGTCAGATTGGCTGCAGATGGGTAGGGGTTCTGCAGCTTCATAACCTTACAGCTTATATCCTGAGATAACTATTGTTATGATTTGATACTATTAATAAAATTTAATTGAATATGTATGGATTATGTGAGGTAAAAGCGCCATAAATTACGCATGTGAGTTTTCTTATACTCGAACCTAGCAACCCCAACCTGTCTGTTGTAATGGGATATCTTGGGGAGCTGGTGGTTCCAATTAATAAAGGCTGGCTTGGTAATGTTATTGCTCTACCACAATGCTCATACCAGACTCCTAAACAGGACCAATGTATATCAAATAGTTTGGTTGATGATGATTGGTTTCTAATTCCTGTATTGATTGCTACTTACTAAGGGGATTAGATATTATACATGTATAAAAGAAGTAGGTGTAGTGGATGAAATTATATATTTTTGTATAAATATATCAACACTGTATATATATTTATAAATCACTTTTTGTTTAAGGAAATTCATATTTCATATTCAAACATTTATATTGCAGCTATTGTGCATATCTTTTCGATTTAAGGATGAACAGTTTCTAAGTTTGCCAAAGTTGCTCTCAAGATGTCGTGTGAACTTCTGTGGTGCGCTACTGACTGGAGCACATCATGCTGTTTATAGACTAGACTACGGATGTTGATACAAGACGTTTTGTCTAAGGGTGCTCCGATCGATCGGTCACCGATCGGTATCGGCCGATAATGGCTTTAAATAGTTTGATCGGTGGTCTCCATAAATGCCGATCAGATAAGCCGATCAGATGACGCGCTACCATGGATGTATTAAGAGCGCACTACTCGTGAAAACATTTTCAACATGGAGCTAAAATGGCGGCGTCCCTACATTCACTGGTCTGGCAAGTTGTCTGAACGGCGGTAGAACAGCGGTTGGCCCGCGGAACTAAGGCGGTAGGAAGACGTGTTTGACTACGCCATTCTGACGCTTCTACTGCCTCTGGAGCACTGTCGGAGGTCCGCCGAGTCATTGCTATCTGGGAAAAAGACAATACACTAGCGATTTGCAACGCGTGTGCCAAGGAAATACCACGAGGCGGAAAGCTCCAAAGACATTTCAACACCACCAACCTCATCAGACATTTGAAGGTTAGTCACAGAAAGGAGGATGAGGAGTTTTCAAAGTTGGCTAACGCCAAGGCAGAGCGGAGTCGTGTAGCTAGCAGCTCCGGCGCCGCTCAAACAGCTGTTTCCCCGTGTGTGTGTGTGTGTGTGTGTGTGTGTGTGTGCGTGCGCGCTGAAGAAATGTCTGCTGTGATTGAAAGGACATTTTTTAGATGTGTGACTGTTACGTAATGACGTAATTTTCAGTTCATAAAAGCGATCGGTATCGGCCGATACGTCTTCCAGCAATCGGTGATCGGCCCCAAAAATCCTGATCGGAGCACCCTTAGTTTTGTCCCCGTTTTCAACATGTCCTCGTTTTCAACATGTCCACGTAGTGTTGGCTATTAGCTGTGAGCTTAAGCTGTCTTCCGCTTTTTTATATTGTAACATTGACATTTGTAATGATGCAAATTAAAATCCAGCCTTGGAACAGAGCCTTACTCAGCAATATGTTGTGTTGATTACTCCATATGTTTAGATAAAAGAGCTCAGGCCGATGCACGTTTTTGTGTCTTTAATCGTCATCTCTCTTTTTCCACACAAAGATATAAAAAGTGTGCTTCCATCCTGGATGAAACCGAGTTATGAGGTAATGTATTACCCACGTACACATTATTTTGCTAACAAATTAATCATTGGTTGATCTTGCAAAAAAAAAACTACAAAGCTAGTGCTGTAGTGTAGAGAATGACAATTTATTCTAGATCATGGAATATAAACTTCAGGAATATGCTTCATGTTTTCAGAAATATAGATGAAAGACATGCTGAATGAAAGATTGCACTGAGTAACAGAAGCTAGTGGAACAGAGACTAGCCTAGACGTGACGTCAGGACTTCCAAGTCTCTATAGAAAAGAGCTAGTGTTAGCTGTCTTTTTTTTATGGGTCCAGATTTGTTGACAAATGACCAGACTGTCAAAACACAAAGAAACAGGTAGTCCTGTAACCTTAGCCCTCTTACCCTGTGATTTCAGTCGCAACATGGAGAAACGTAGGGAGTGCTTAAATCACAGATGGGATAAAACAAAGGCTAAAAACGTTGACAATTAAAATGTATTTTAATTTTGACCTTAAAAAAAAAGCCTTACTTGAGTATTAGATAACTGCTTGGGGTGTCACTGAATCTTGGTTGTTTGTTAATCACACCCAAGATAAAGACCAAAGTGGAGCAACTAAATGTTATCAGGAAGTTCAGGAGGCGAGCCAGACAGCCCATGTTCCAAAATGAACTGGGCGCTGGCAATAAATCATTGGAACCTTCTACCCAGTTGGGGTCCAAGCATGCCAGGAAACAGTTGTTTCCTTAAATTCTCCTCCGTCTGATGCAGAGAGAACAAACTCTCTGTACTGCCAACAGCTACACTTCAGAACATGGCACCAGGAGTTTATCGCAACGATTTGTCGAAAAGAAAATATTTGCAGGAAAGTGATGAAAAGGTTACTGTGAAAGGTTGACATGGCAGCGAGAGAAAACCACAATGAATTTAAAAGCTCAGAGAAAACTTTTCACAGGTTATTGCAGTTTTTGTTGCAATGTTTTCCTTATTGAATTTTCTCAAGGTTAACTCACAAGAGCTTGTTTGCTTCCACATGTCATTTCTATTCCCCAAATTTAATTGACACCATGTGCTAAAAGGATGTGTTGAATTGGTAGAAATACCTTTACATATTCAGTTGTGAATATTGTGAAACGTCTGCAAACAAGTCCTTTAATTTAAGAGAGTTTAATTCATTATGTGGTTAAGAAATGCAACATCTAATAAGAGTAATTCCAAATAAAATGTAGATAGTGAAGAACTGCATAATCTCAAGTGACAGACTTCTTTCTAAGATCAAAGTGACTGGTGAAAATGGTTTAATTTACAGAAATTGCTACTACAGCCAAGATTTGATAGCTCTGTGCAAACATGCCGGATCAAACGGTCATCGTTACAGATGTGAAGTCTAAACACAGCAGAATAACCGCTCAGGATGTCACCACCTCCTCACTAGAGCGGTGCGGTATATCGAATTTTTAAGGTATACCAATATATTTCAAACAAGGAGACAGAGCAGGTCCACACTGCTGACATTTTCCTACATTTTTTATTGTTATTTGGACAGCTGTAGAAGAGGAAAATCTGTATTCTGGTAACGTTCTGTTGTGGCGGGTGCCATGGCGAAAAACACTCGCCGATTCGCACTCAACCCGCGCTGAACCCATTCATATGAGTCAGCCATCACTGTGAGTAGAATCCAGTTCACACACATTGCTGATGAAGCCGAGAATTGTACAGTAACAATTGGCTTTATGGTCAAAGGAAGTTTTTGTATCATTATCGACACTCCCTCTCGTCTTTTATTGTTGTTGGAAACCACTGAAAGAGCCTTTTCAGAGATGGGCCTTTTTTACTATATACTCAAAGATTTTTTTTATATTTACATGTTGGAAACCCTATCCCTGTGTTTGCATTTCATTTTAATGGCTGCATTTCTGTTTTAATAAAATTGCTTGTGACATCTCACATGTGGCTTTGACTAACAACTGAACATTTAGTCCACTTTGTAGAAAATACTGACATATCGTGTATCGCCATTCAGCTGAAGAATCGGCAGATATGATTTTTGGTCCATATCGCCCTACTCCTCACATAGCCGAGTTCTGCTGTCTCATTATGGGAGACACACTAGCTGTCATGCATGTCAGAATAGTTCGAAAGGAAACATATTCCAATGATTTAGGAACATTTAGCAACATTGTAAAAAGTCTAAAAGAAGATGGGGAAATGTTTAGCTCTAACAACAACATTGTTAACTTTAACGTGTTAACATGGGCACTACTTGGTTATATATTTTTGTTTAGGAGTGGGTGACATGAATGCAATGCAATATCACGAACGGTATATGTAATTTTATATCACAACCCTTATAATTGACTGTGAAGGAAGGATGTTAAACATTGTAACGATTGACAAGGAAAGTGAATCTTGCTGTAGTCATTACTGGTGATCAGATGTCAGTGTTTTCCCCAGGTTTGTGGAAGACTTAGGTGCGCACATTTTGCGGGGGAGTTGGGCGTCCTTGCTCAGGAAAATGTGATGTTTTTCAATAAAAAACATGCAATTTTCCCATACATTTTGTGTCTCTTTGTGGGTTTTTGCTTTGTAATCGTGGTGTGTCTATTTTGGTAATTTTTGTTTTCTTTGGGGTTGTTTAGGTCTCTGTGGTCATTTGGCGTCTCTTTGTACTCGGTTTGTGTCCCTTTTTGTTGTAGTTTTGTGTCTCTTTTCACATAATGTTTGAGCATTATTATTACCATAGTCTATATCCACGACGTTTCACTTCCGGGATTGTTCCGTTGCCGACGGAAATTCTGCTGGATTTCACTCATTTGGGCCGGATGTCCGTTACCTTGGGCTTTCTTTGTGTTGACATTTTAAACTCTTGTCGATTTATGAGGACTATGGTTAACTGCTCCTCAGATCTCTGCAGGGTAAATCCAGACAGCTAGCTAGACTATCTGTCCAATCTGAGTTTTCTGTTGCACGACTAAAACAACCTTTGAGCGTACACATGTTCACATGCATACACATGTACACATGTACACAGATGTTGGTGAAAGCTAGAGCAGATAATAAATAAAATAACATTCAAAAAGCTTAGACAAAACTTTCTAAAGAAGTCCAACTACAATCGTTAGATCTGTAAACGGTATTTTTAGTTGCATTCATTTGGCTTAGGTGCTGCCCAAAACGGATCGGGTGCTGCACCAAAACTTTATAATGGCAGGGAGAACCCTGGATCCCCAAATCCAGCAGAGTGGTCAATACAACCGTGAGCATGCAGGCAGCCAGAAACTGTTCATTCTCCACTGCAAGCAGCTGTCGGAGCGGTTGGGAAGACCAAGGCAGACCTCGCAGACAATCAGAAAATTGAATAGTGGACGGTAAATGGACTGCACTTACTTTATATAGTGCTTTAAAACCTTAAAGGACAAAGCACTTTACAATTTCCGAGTTGCCATGAAGGGACCTGGTCTGCCCATCAGGAGCTCAGTGTCTTGCCCAAGGAGACTTCGACATGTAGACAGGAGGAGCCAGGGATCGAACTGCCACCTATCTGGCGTGGACGACCCGCTCCATCTCCTGAGCCACAGCTGCCTACAACTTGTTTGAAAGCTAGAATTATGTATACATGGAGTTGCATAAGCAGGTTTCATTGTGTTCCATGTACACGTCATATCCCTATTATGAGCGTTTAAGGAAATAGTGGTTGCTTATTTGTGTATCTGCTGAGTCAAACACTACTGTGCCAGTAATTGGACCACTGGGGATGTCCTTCTCGTTAATGGCTGATACATTATGATGCAATACATCATGCATGATGATATATGTGGATGCGGATTATGCCACATTTCTTTTTCATAGAGATTTAGAGCACAAAGCTGCAGAGATTGTGATTACTCCACCACAGAGGAACGCACTAGCATGCCTGTTGCGGCTGTAAGCAGTCCAACAAAGCGCTGCCGCTAGGGACTAAACACTGAGAGATGCATAAACACACTGTGACACGCTCAAGAGTGTATTGCAATGATTTATTCCTCCACACGTAAAGTACAACTAGTACTGCAGTTACCAAATGTAAAGTCGAAATAAGTGTGTTAGTGCGGCGGTCAACAGACGCCCACCACCTACAATATAAGTGCACAATATAATAATCAATAAATAATATAAATAAGACCATATTCAACATACAGTATGTGGCTCCTATAATGCCTTTAACCTCTCCTTGTCTGCAGTTCATAAATGAATAAAAAACAAAGCTGCAAAAGGCTGTCGCCATGCTGTACAATGGTGGTAATAGTTACATTCTTGTTTGACTGATTCATGTAAAAAAACTTAAATCACAGTTGACCTTTTTATATCTCGCTGTAGAAAGTGCCAAATCCCCCACATTATTACATAAAGTGTTCCTGGTGTATCATTACCTGTATTTCAGTCCTTGCCGTCTGGCTCCCATCTAAGATGTCTATCTGTAAGGAGTAACAAGTACTCCTTTTATACCTGCAGCCATTTCCTTCTTGAATAGGGATCAGGGGAGGAGTTTTCTATGATCTCTTGGCTACCTCATTTATTCCTTGGTTGGTTATATATTCTAGTCTGTTGACTATGTATTGAGGATGTCAGAAACGTTGATAAAAGGGGTTGGTAATGTAATGGATGGTGGTGATGTTGTTGACGATGGTCATTGTTGATTATATTGTGTCAACTTTGTAGGCTGATATGCACTTTTTCCTACCCTATGTAGGTTACTTTGACGCTGCTATCCATGCACCTTGTACTGGTATTTATTTGTCCTCGTACTGTTGCGGTTGTGTTCCAGTTGGACTGTCTGTAGAACTTGTATGTATTTATGTGTCTTGTATCTGCTTATACTTGCTGCACACCTAATCGCCCTTCAGGGACAAAAATGAAGTTGAAGTTGAAGTCATTAAGGAAAATCAAGATTAAGATTTTGTTCAGCACACAGGTGTAACAGAGCACAATCATGTTATTTGACATTGCGTGTGATTTGCCTGAGTAATGGAGCTTTCGGGAAAACAAAGGTCAGTTTATGTTGGGTGATCATTTAAATCTATGGAAACCAAACATGCTTGACAAAACGAAATGACATGCTAGCCAATTGCAATCAACGTTAAGAAAGGAATCAGTGCTAGATTAGATGTAATTTTCCCCGTATTGATCTCCCTCTGCAACAGGAGGCCTATTCAAGTGCTCTGAATGAGAAGCGTTCGATCACCCAGTGAGCTTAAACACAGACTGTTACCTCAGAGTGGATTGCCTCGGACAACAAGAATGACGGGCAGGAATGAGATAATTGCCTGTGATTCTTGGCTGAATCAGTGTTTACCCTTTTCTGCTAACGTTGTGTTGCTGATATATCTGTCCAAAATGCTGTCAGCTATTTTTTCTTTATTTTCGGTGTCAAAATTGATTATTTTTTTCAAGTGCCTGGCAGACAGCTCTTTGACACTGAAATCTCACTGCTACTATGATTTGACAAGACACCGAAGAATAAAGTCTGGCCAGGAAAAAAATAAATAGTGCTGTTATATTGTGATGATAGAGACAATAATTTACTGCAGCTCAGATATATATCTCATGTCAATGATTGATTGTCCATAAAGCATTTCATTGTCATCCGAAAATAAGAAAATAGACTCTCAGGTAAGAAATCTGATTCAGGTTATAAAAAGCTACTCTCACTCACAGCACAGCGCAGTTTGCGGTTTGCTTCGGCTAGTTTTTTATTTTGTTTCTCCCACTTAGTTCCAAACTGAAATCTCAAACGCGTGCTTAATCGTGATGACAACTAAGGATTGAAACAGGACCAGAAGACAATTGGAATTGGTAATGTTCTACAGAGTGGCTGTTTTTTTATTTTTTGAAGGTCAAGCAGACTCAGTTGATAAGTCGTCACGCCCAAATCATGATGTGTGTCTCCCTCCGCCTTTTAGGAGATTCTTCTACTCAAAGAAAATGAGCATGACATGTTGTACCTGACCAGTTTTTGGGGTAAACTTTAACCTCAGATGCTTATGGAAGTGTTGGGACTTGTATGATATTGCTGCTGTTCATTTCAAGATAGAGGCTTAATTACAATGATTGTGGATTTCTTGATATTCTCAGCAATGACCAACGCCAAAACAAAATGAAATAAAATGAGCTTTGAGCACAGAGGCTTGCTGTATGATAATAGCTGGTTAATAAATTGTCATTCATGTCAAATTGGAGCAGGGGAGTATACATATTCAAATAAGATTATAAAGGGAAAAAGATCAATTTGACTTAAAGGACATTCCTAAAACTACACATTAATAAGTCTTAAAGTGTAATAGTGTACAGACATGAGAGACAGCAGGTAAACCTTGAGAGCAACTCTACACTTCTAAGCTGATTCTGTAAAAACTCCTGATCGTGCAATCCTCAGGACCTTGTTCAAACGCTCCGCTTCAGACGGCCCATATGTCCCCTATAAGGCCAGGCCGGTCACCTCATCTGAGAGATTAGAGCAGGCTGCAGAAGTAGGATTGGTTTGGAGGGAAAATACTCAATTTTCTCAGTTTGGGATTGACTCATGGCCGTTTAAGAAAAAAATAAAGTAAAAAAAAAAAACAACCTGTGATGGTGTCTTTGAGGGGTGTCCTCTAGCAGATGGCAGCATCCAATGGGGTGCCATTTGGTGTATTCCTATCTTTGGCCTGCATAGGTGGGTGGTGGTGCAGATCTCTCTTTCCGTTTTATCCTCTGGGGAATCTTTAGCTGGCCTGTGTTTGATGTGGCAGAGCCCCGGCCAAATAATCACAGCTCAGACAAAGGGGGGTGTGTGAGCCTTCACCCAGCATCCAGGGATTTGTGAAAAGTTGTCTCAAGGGAGGGTGGGGGGCTGGGGGTTGGACGCCTGGCGAGTATCATTTCATAGACAGATGATATGTGGAATAGGATCAAAAGGGAGGATTTTGGCCGAGCAGTGGTTTGCACAGTGGTGAGCGCCTGAGTAGCTCAGTTTCTCAGCCGGTCTCTGTTTTTGTCATCTTTTTTAATTTTTCTTCAAACTCCTAAGTCTTTGTGATCTCTTTCTCAATCCACTCTTTTTCATCTGAGTTATTGTTCCTTTATTCTTGCTCTCGTTTCATTCTGCGAGAGGCGGCAGTGCCGAGGCTTTCAGGATGGATGCTGCCGCTAAGGGCTTGTCCACAGGCATCACATCAGCTTTACTCAATTTTGCTGACAGCTCACTCTGAACTGTCAACAGTTGCTTTTCTTCTCATCCACCAACACAGTCAGTAATTACTTTCATCTTCACCCTCATTATTATTATTATTATTATTATTATTATTATTATTATTATTATTATTATTATTATTATTATTATTATTATCATTGCTTTCACCATCATCTTTAATCATCAGCCGATGTTTTGACCGTTTTTCTTTCACAATGCTTGGCAAATCAGAGCACAGTCATTTCCACAATATTACAGACTGGTTCTGACTATAACTGTGCACAGAAAAAGAGGAAGGAGAAATGCATTTCTCTAAGCACCACTCCTAAGCAAAACAACAGCAAAATAGCTGGCTGTGTGCAAATTGCAGCTGTAGCATGTCTAGGCAAACACTTTAACTACTCAACTTTTAACACGTGCTGCTCCTGTGGAATCTGTTCACAGCTTTCAAACCAGCAGCTGTGTTGTTGGGAGGTGAAATCACTTGGCAGTGGGGATAAAATGGCATGTGCTTTTGCTTAGCGCTTCACTCTTTGATTCTGTTACTTTCCTGCTCATTTACAACAAAACTTTGCCTGGCATTATATCCCCGGCTCAAGGAGGAAACTGCAAGGCATTAGATGCTAGGGCTGTTGGAACGAATTCCGAAAGTCAAATATAATTCGAACGGTAAAAAAATCAATACTATTCGAATGCTGAAATTACTATTCAAATGTGATTTTTTTTTTTTTTTTTTTTTTTTTAATACATAGGTTGGCTAATGTTAGCTAATCTCCCTCTTCTCATGTCACGTCTGATGAACAATAAGTTACGGGAGTGAGAAATACAAGGCATTGTGAGCTAACGTTATGTACCGAGTAACATTGGTACAAGGGGGAGTGACGGGCTGCGGCTGGAAATCGGAAGAAGGATGGGAAATAGTTTTAAATGACTTTAAAATCGACATCCACCGAGCCTAAATGCTTATCTTATCAATAGTTAGCTCATTCTGGTTTCCTAACTATGTAGCAAGTTATAAGAGCTTAGCTGGGAGCTTCATGGAGACAGCTAAAGTTAATGTTAGCTGCCCTACAGCTGTCAAAGTTAACTTCAACTTCATATATTATCTTCTAACAGCTGTAGTAACGTGACAATCTGCAAGAAACAGGTTGCTTTCAAATCACTAAATAGTAGTGGCAGCACAGTTTGGTTTAGCTAGTTATCAATGCCGTTAGCTTTGTGGCTAACACTGTTAGTTTACAAATTGTATTGGCTGTGCTTTCTAACATGATGTCATTGTGCTAACCGAGCAACGTTAGCCTTTACAGTAAGGGTGCTCCGATCAGGATTTTTGGGGCCGATCACCGATTGCTGGCAGACGTATCGGCCGATCACCGATCACCGATCACTTTTATGAACTGAAAATTACGCCATTACGTAACAGTCACACATGTTTAGAGAATGTATCAGTAACTGTTTGGCTTTCTGTCCTAGCTCAAAATCTAAAAAATGTCCTTTCAATCACTGCACATTTCTTCAGCACACACACACACACACACACACACACACACACACACACACACACACACACACACACACACACACACACACACACACACACACACACACACACACACACACACACACACACACTGTTTGAACGGCGCCGGAGCTGCTAGCTACACGGCTCACACACACGGACCGACACACACACACGGACCGACACACACACACACGGACCGACACACACACACACGGACCGACACACACACACGGGGAAACAGCTGTTTGAGCGGCGCCGGAGCTGCTAGCTACACGGCTCACACACACGGACCGACACACACACGGACCGACACACACGGACCGACACACACACACACGGACCGACACACACACACACGGACCGACACACACACACACACACGGGGAAACAGCTGTTTGAGGGCGCCGGAGCTGCTAGCTACACGACTCCGCTCTGCCTTAGCGTTAGCTAACTTTGAAAACTCCTCATCCTCCTTTCTGTGACTAACCTTCAAATGTATGATGAGGTTGGTGGTGTTGAAATGTCTTTGGAGCTTTCCGCCTCGTGGTATTTCCTCGGTACACACGTTGCTAATCGCTAGTGTATTGTCTTTTTCCCAGATAGCAATGAGTCGGCGGACCACCAGCGGTGCTCCAGAAGCAGTAGAAGCGTCAGAATGGTGTAATCACAAACACGTTTGCCGGAGCACCACCGGTGGCAGCCGCTTTTTAAAAGCAGTCTGTTTTCCTAGCGTCTTCGTTCCGCGGCCTGCCGCGGGCCAACTGCTGTTCTGTCGCCGTTCAGACACCTTGTAGAACTGCCAGACCGCTGAATGTAGGGACGCCGCCATTTTGAAAATGTTCTCAGGAGTAGTGCGCTCTTAATACATCCGTGGTAGTGCGTCATCTGATCGGCCTATCTGATCAGCCTTTATGGAGACCACCGATCGAACTATTTAAAGCCATTATCGGCCGATACCGATCGGTGGCCGATCGATCGGAGCACCCTTATCATCAACCTTAACTAAAACAGCTGTGATTCTCCTACTGTGACATGTTAAAATGTCTTCTGTGACAGCAATACACTTGTTAGATAATGTTTCATAATAATGTTGATTTGTGTTTGTTGCTGTGTGCTCGTGGTGGAAAATAATGTAAACGGAGAGCGGCGTGCCAGAAATGCAATGCGCCATGACGTAGATCCCCTTTAAGGCCAGGCTAATTTTGGAATTCCCTCTAGTAATATTTATTTTACATGTTAATAATAAGTACGATTTATGAAAAACTGCATCAAACATGGCTTACAGGTATGCCCAAGTGGCTACGGATTTATTGCCTACAGCAAGTGCATTTAAGTGCCATATTACATTGTTTTTCTGAAATGCAATAACCTCAAACTAAGGCATATATTAAACATACATAAACATTACGTAAAGTTGTGCAACTTATCTTTCAGAACTACAAGTTTCAACCTGAGATTGATCTGTATATAGGACTATATGTAAATATTAGTTATACTCAATCTACTTTCATGTATATATTTGATTACAATGCTACACAGCTCTGTTACACTTATGCTAGTAGATTGTTCATCAGCTGTTTTTCCGTGAAGAGAGAGCGTGAGAGAAAATGGTGCACAATGATCAGCTGTTTTTCCGTCTCTTTAGATCAAATTGTGGTCACCACTACGTATTTTCTTGTCTTTGATGTTGTTGTTTGGTGTAGTTTCATCGTCCATACGACTCTGTGATTTACTTTTGTCGGGTCCGCTTCGTGGAATGGATGATTAAGTTAGACAATGCTGTTTGCATTGACGTTGTGCTATTGTGGTAAGCTAGTTCGATTTTGCAGTAGACATACTGTACAGAGTTTGCGTTTTAATTATGTTTGAACTGATTCCAAACTTGGGACACTTTCTGTCGTTTTCTCCAGCCTGTCTCTTCTCTTAGCCCCTTACGCTCTTTCTTCATTTTGTAATCAGTCTTCATGGCATGTGTCGCCAGCAGCGTCAGCCCGGTGTGCGACAGTAATAATCCTCTGTGCGGAAACACCGTGGGCAAGGCAGCTTTATTTGTATAGCACTTTTCAGCAATTCAAAGTGCTTTACATGAAGACAATTAAAATACAAGAATAAAAGTTACAGTGCAGTATAAGAAATTAAACATTAAAGAGCAGTTAAAAACAGTTATATAAAAGCAGATAAAATAAGCAATACGTCGTAAGTGAGCGATACGTCGGTAACATTAATTAAACGAAACTTCAAGGCAAATCATTTTGCATCGAGGATTTCTAGTAATCTAATTATTAGTTACTCGAGGAATCGTTTCAGCCCTAATTCTAACTGCATACAAAGAGGAAATATTTTGTGGTGTTTTTATTGTAAGAACTTGGATACATCCATCTGCTTACATAAATGATCAGAACAATTTGTACATGTGAATGAACAAGATGAAAAGCACAAGTACCCTGAGCGAGTTGCCTCTGTGCTCGTATCATCTGTTGTTGAGATCTGAAATCACAATCGCAATTCAGTGTTCTCTGCATAGGTAGCCATTTCCTCACTTGGAAGATAAATAGGAATCATAGATGATTTGATACGACTGTGTTTTAGGTAGATGTGGTTATGTGGCAAAGCAAACACGAGGGAGTCATTTTCCTCACAACGGGAGGCTCTCGCTGCAGAGAGACCAGCACGAACCATGTGAATACGTCTTCATTAGCTGATATGTATCTGTCTCTGGCCATCACACGCGTTTACATGGGGGCACGTCCTGGATGAATGGTGTTGGCTTTAAATCGGGTTGTTTATGCATATTGTGGAGGTGTGATAATGTCTGTTTACTGTGGATGTTGATGTAAAACAGCTCCTTTTATGCACAGGAGGGCACACTGTGTTTTTACGAGCTGCACCGCTTGTCTCCGTGATTATAGATGTGTTGGACTATAAACTTTTACAGCACAGGAATAATTGCCGGCTGATTTTAGGAATGTGTCATCTCTCCAAAGAGTAAACCTGACAGAGAATTGTCTGACATTAATCACACAGGACATGATAACCTCTTTAATGTGAACTGTAAGGAGTTTACAACATGCAGTTTATTTCATAGGGTATCAAAGACATCTTATTAATGATAATTTTCACAATAATTTCTGGTAATTTACAAATTACCATGATGCCTGAAAAGACTGTTTCAGACCTCTGCATTTGACTGTACAGTGCTGGAAGGATTATTGGAGACGTATATCACAGATCCATGCGCTGGGCGCCTGGGAAGCTCACCTGGTAGAGCGTGCGCCCATATGCAGACCCAGTGGCCGCAGGTTTGGTTCCGACTTGCGCCCCTTTGCTGCATGTCATTCCCCTCCGGGTACTGCTGCCATTCATCTGCAAGTACGGCAGAACAGAAAATTGACACACTTTCCCTCAAGTTATCAGCTAATGCTAGCAGTAGCGGTAGCTAGCTAGCTTGGTTACATTTTTCAAAACAAATCTAGTTGTAGTCTATCAACTTGTGACCCTGCATGATCTCCAGTTTTTACATATTATGACTTTAACGTTAGATGTGAGATGACTGTCTTAAGATGAGATGGTGTCAGATTTTTAGTTTTTTCAAAGCCTTCTAGTGTATGGTAGGCAGAAGGCGCACATGTTTTTGTGAACACTTTGTTGCACTTTGTGCAACACAGCATTAATTCAATGCTGAAGAATATAGTTGCACACATGGATTCATTTGAATTCCATAGGGACAGATGTGTTGCATTTAAAACTTTAGATGTTGTGTTACAGACTAAACACAATATCCGTAATAAATGTGTCACAGCTCCACATGAAGTGTGTATATATATATGCATGACACATGCTCATTTGTCTCCCCATAGAGACGCCACTAAACAGGTTGCAGACAAGCTGCAGTACTTCTGCAGTGTATCGCCTGGGATGCTGCCATCTGTTTGCGCACACAAGCTTGTACCTCTTTGTTGGAAGACAAACTGCTGCTGGAGCCACTTTCTGTTTTAATCAGTATCCATATATATACCTAAACAAATAAAAGTCAGAAAGTAACATTAAACAGAAACTCATTTTACTGAACTTGCTTTTCCTGTTACTGTCCCCTACTGCAGAAATGACTCGACAGGTGTGTTTCCAATTACATTTTGCAACCCCAACTGTATTTCAGTGCACAAAATTATGGATTTAATATGCTAAGTTGACCTCATTACAGGCACCTGGGGCACCAAGTTTCATTGAACCTTTATTGTGTTTGTGCTAATAATCACTTTCCTCATACTCGGAAAGCACACAGCAACAAACACAAATGGTGTATAAACTTGTAATTAAAGTATCTACAAATGACATGTGAATGCCACTAGGGAGTGTGCTGCTCATGACACAAACATCCCTTAGTTTTTGTCTTTTTAAGATTGGGGTGATTGTAGGGCTGGTCCGAATACAATTTTTTGAGCTTTGAAGCTTCGGTAGTAATGAGCATTGAATATTCGAAGCTTCGGAGAGATATAGATTGACAGTCCAGACACGAAACGTTCAGAATTAATAAACTTTTAATAAACTACAGAACAGCGCGAGCAGGAAGCGGCGCGCCTCACGCGAGCAGGGCTATGCTCCGAGAACGGAGACGTCATTAATGATATAAAACGAGTATAACGAGGTTGGGTTGTCATCCTATTAAAGGAGAAGCCTTTCTGTATCTTAACAGACACAAAATGCAATTGAAATGTCTGTGTAACATGAACATGACAACAAGAAGCGTTTTCAACATGCACCTACCCTGTTAGCTGCTAGCTAGCTGTTGTCTGGGACGAGAGTGTGTTCAGTCAGGCGTCATCATCATAATCATCATGCAGCAGTGTGTATTTGTAGCATATATATGGATATATATGATATATATATCATATATATCCATATCCATATATCCATAAGGTGTTTTTCTGCATTAAAACACGTCAAATAAGCCGTGGAGACAGTATTTTTTGTCGATCAACCACTACAGAGCATGGCCCAGCATATGCTACAGCCCCAAATCGCAAACAGTGGACGAGATAGGGCCTGTAAGCTAAACGCTTTCCAAATAGCATTTTTTAACCAGTAATATTGTTCAAAACGGCACCAAACCTCGTCAGTAACTTGCTCAGGGTCCCTACACATAAAACGAAGCACCAACAATTAGCAAACCCAGAGTTTATCACAGAAGACTGTTAAGAAAACTTGCCAAACTGTCTCAGCAGCCATATCCTCAGCACCGAAATGTCACGCGAGATCTCGCACGTCTATTGCCGGAAGGGACTACAGGCAGTCAGGTGTTTGCTCGGAGTAGACAAGGCCAAGGCAAGAATCATCACATAGGAACTGGCGGAGTCTAATCAGATCAGCGACTAGGGTTGGGTATCGTTTGTTTTTTTTCCGATACCGGTGCTAAATCGGTACTTTTAAAACGGTGCCTAAACGGTGCCTGAACCGATACTTTTTAAGAAAGTTAAAAAAAAGAAAAAGAAGAACGTTACCTGCTGTCGAGTGTAGGGTAAAGTCAGGCACCGAAATAAGGTACCAAAATTTTCGTTCTTATTCGGTCTCGTTACTACCGTTTATGTCGGAACCGGGGACCTATTGGCACAGAGTTTCGGTACCCAACCCTACCAGCGACTTTTTTGATTTTGATGGGCTGAACTGTAGTCCTTTCCGGCAATAGACGTGCGAGATCTTGCGTGACATTTCGGTGCTCGTTTTATGTGTAGGGACCCTGAGCAAGTTACTGACAAGGTTTTGCACAATATTACTGGTTAAAAAATGCTCTTTGGAAAGCGTTTGGCTTACAGGCCCTATCTCGTCCACTGTTTGCGATTTGGGGCTGTAGCATATGCTGGGCCAAGCTCTGTAGTGGTTGATCGACGTAAAATACTGTCTCCACGGCTTATTTGACGTGTTTTAATGCAGAAAAACACCTTTTGGTCAATTTTCACTGGAATTACACTTAAAGGTTAATTTAAGCACTTGACACAAACACTACAAACATTCACTAACCTTGTGCTCAAACAAACAGATACGTACAGCTAATGCTGTAAAATAAAAAACATGTTTGCTATATTGCAGATAAACAAGCAGCCTTGTTAGCCAATGGCAGGCTTCTACCCACAGCCTACACAATGCTAGTCAGATTAGAATGCTAGACTACCTACAATCCTACAATGAACTCCACGCGTCAGAGACAATGATGTTGGAGATTTCTAAGTTGCTTCTTACTGTTAAGATGTCAGCCAAAAGAAAGATGGAGAAACTGTCTGCTATATTGCAGGATAACCAAAAAATAATATATCCATACTATACATTGATATGAAATTATACAGAAAAGCATAAAGAACTACACAAGACCACAAATAGACCTGACTTGATCAGCCATAATCAGGTAATTTTCATCTAAAACAAACCTCACAATATCTTCTTCTCCATCACCACCTCTGTGATCTTTTTATAGTAAACAGGTCAGCCAAACAGCCGGTGTAATTACTGAGTGTGGTACGTGACGCTTTTACTCATTAATGAAAGGCCGCAGCGTGAAAGGTGGACATGAAGCAGAAGGAAACAAAAGGGGGAATAAGTTTAAAGAAACAAACACCTTGTCAGTGCTGCTCTACACCCACTAATGATTCCAAGTAAGATCACACAAACTAGAAAAGGCCCCTTTCATATCAGCCATTACAAAGATCTCCGAGGTCTTATGGTTGAAGTAGACATCTTGGTGTGATAGTCCATCATAATTCAAAGGTCTTTATTTGATCTTGGGAAACTGTCATAATGCAACACCATTTTTTCTTTTTAATGACACCCTCATTTTCAAGTATGTATATCATTAACTAGCCTTCAGGGGAGAAAGGACTACTCCTTTAAAATTATTTGATCATTTTACACCTTTTACATGGAGGAGACTTCCACCAGTTTCTGGCTGTCGGACTGTTTGAGTTGATGCTCCATGGTTTTTTTTTTCACAGAAGACATTTTAACATGTCACAGTAGGAGAATCACAGCTGTTTTAGTTAAGGTTGATGATAAGGGTGCTCCGATCAATCGGCCACCGATCGGTATCGGCCGATAATGGCTTTAAATAGTTTGATCGGTGGTCTCCATAAAGGCCGATCAGATGACGCACTACCACGGATGTATTAAGAGCGCACTACTCCTGAGAACATTTTCAAAATGGCGGCGTCCCTACATTCAACGGTCTGGCAGTTCCACAAGGTGTCTGAACGGTGGCAGAACAGAAGTTGGCCCGCGGCCGGCCGCGGAAACGAAGACGCTAGGAAGACGGCTACTGCTTTTAAAAAGCGTCTGCCACCTGTGGTGCTCCGGCAAACGTGTTTGAGATTTCACCATTCTGACGCTTCTACTGCCTCTGGAGCACCGCTGGTGGTCCGCCGACTCGTTGCTATCTGGGAAAAAGACAATACACTAGCGAGTAGCAACGTGTGTACCGAGGAAATACCACGAGGCAGAAAGCTCCAAAGACATTTCAACACCACCAACCTCATCAGACATTTGAAGGTTAGTCACAGAAAGGAGGATAAGGAGTTTTCAAAGTTAGCTAACGCTAAGGCAGAGCGGAGTCGTGTAGCTAGCAGCTCCGGCGCCGCTCAAACAGCTGTTTCTCCATGTGTGTGTGTCTCGGTCCGTGTGTGTGTGTGTCGGTCCGTGTGTGTGTGTGTGTCGGTCCGTGTGTGTTGGTCCGTGTGTGTGTGTCAGTCCGTGTGTGTGTGTGTGTCGGTCCGTGTGTGTTGGTCCGTGTGTGTGTGTGTCGGTCCGTGTGTGTGAGTCGTGTAGCTAGCAGCTCCGGCGCCGCTCAAACAGCTGTTTCCCCGTGTGTGTGTTGGTGTGTGTGTGTGACTGACTGTGTGTGTCTGTGTGTGCTGAAGAAATGTGCAGTGATTGAAAGGACATTTTTTAGATTTTGAGCTAGGACAGAAAGCCAAACAGTTACTGATACATTCTCTAAACATGTGTGACTGTTATGTAATGGCGTAATTTTCAGTTCATAAAAGGGATCGGTGATCGGTGATCGGTATCGGCCGATACGTCTGCCAGCAATCGGTGATCGGCCCCAAAAATCCTGATCGGAGCACCCTTAGTTGATGATTTAGTTAGCATAATTTACAAGATGGATTCCAACTTACTAGAGCTGCACGATTCAGGGAAAAATATGAATCACGATTTCTTTTGCTTAGAATTGATATCACGATTCTCTGCCACGATTCTTTTCTCATCAAGTGTAATGTTTATTACACACATGAACCATGACAAAACAAAACAAATTGGCAGTACCAAACATAGATTTTCTTTGGCACCTATAGCACATTGCACATCCCCACACACCTGTAAACAGAGGCTTCAATGAATAAATAAAATAAAGTACATACTGTCCCTTTAAGTACAGTAGTCTACCAAAATAGTGACATATAACACATTTAACTAAATACGGCCCTGATACTGAACTCCAACATGTCTTAACATAATTAAAAACATGTCAATCAACATGCTACAGCTTCGGTCTCTAGAGAAATGCCAATTTAAGTACAGTATCAAAAACACAATGATTTCTTAGCACACTCTTTAACTGCTTGCCTTTTTATAGAATTATAAACATATGAAAAATAGTTGCGGGAGGGTACTGAGTAGCGTTTGTCCAATGTATGGATCATCTTTCGAAATCCGTCACGTTCTACGGTGTAAATTGGATATCTTTTGCTAGATGGTAAGCAATTGCTTCCGTTATTTCCTTACTCCTACTGGAGTTACGTGAGTATGGCGTCGCATTGTGCAAGGCGTCCGTAATAGATATCTGCGTTGTTGGACGACTTTCGGACCTCTTGCCTTGTACGGCTTCATCATATTGCACTTTGTGGTGACGTTTGAGGTGCTGGTAAAGATTAGTGGTGTTACCTTGCGGTGTTGCAACGAGGGCAAAGCATGCCTTGCAAATCACATCAGACTGACCCTCGTCGTCTTGCTTGAATCCAAAATACTTCCACACCACCTTTCTTCGGAACGAGTTCGGTTTGAGACTGAGTTGTTGGCTGATTCTCGTCACTAGTGCCTGGGTTTTCATCAATATCCATTTTGTTTATTTCCGAACTACCGCGCTTGCTCGACGAGTGAAACGCATGACTAAAAGGCACTTCGTCATTGGCTGAGGGTGAAGCCCTGAAAATAAAAGCCGAGGAAGGATTTTTTTTTTTAAATAAAATCAAAGTTATTAAAAATTAAATCGCGAGCAGGGTGAATCGAGATCGCGATTTTTATAACGATTAATCGTGCAGGCCTACCACTTACCCACAAAAACATTAAAGGTTTAACACCCTCAGTAAACCTGGATTAAAATATCAAAAATATGAATAACATCTTGTGCTTGTGCCCATTTATTTTCAAACCAATCACAGTTGTCTTGGGCCCAGGATGCAGCGACGGTGATCTTGCAAAATATTGTCCGAAGGAAGGTGGAAGGATAATACATTCTGTCTGAAATAGGCAGCTAAAGCCAATGGCAAGCTTCTACCCACAGCCTACACAATGCTAGTCAGATTAGAATGCTAGACTACCTACAATCCTACAATGAACTCCAGACAATGATGTTGGAGATTTCTAAGTTGCTTCTTAGTGTTAAGATGTCAGCCAAAAGAAAGATGGAGAAACCGTCTGCTTGCAACAATGTAGGGAAAACCTATCATGATGTATCTGCATCCTGATTGGCTTTCTACATATTTTCCATTGGTTTGTGGCAATGTAGTAGAGCAGCGGTTCCCAAACGTTTTAGGCAATACACCCCCTTCTACCGGATTGTTGCACCCCCAATCTTTTTGATCTTTTCTTTTTATGGCCAAATTAAAGTAAGAGGCTTTTGACTTATATTGGCATGCTTTGTGTTCAGGTGGTGACGTAGATAAGAGGGCTTCATGCAGCTGCCACAACCTCACTGCACACCACAGATTGTGGCTTTGGGCAATATGCATCGCCAGTCCAAGTGAGCCCAAACAAGTTTCATCATATTTCCTTTGTTTTCTTCCAGTCTGATGCCCACTCTTGTTGCCTCTTTCCCCACTAGCCTGATGATGAGCATACGTCCTGTTGATTTGCCTGTGCTCTCCGATCCTCATTTTCGGTCTCCCTCATCTCATCTTTCTTTGTCTTCCGCTCAGTTTCTTGTCCCGGTCCTTCCGGCCCAACGCATCTCTCTGTTTCTCTTGCCTCCGAATCCTCAGTCTTTCTTTCTCGATCATCTTTCATGACTTATAACTTTAAATGTCCCACCTGACAGATTTTAGCCAGTTGTGCAAATTTGCGTAAATAAACTATTTCAGCTAGTAGGCCTACATAGGTAATGTTAAACCTAGGGTTGGGTATCGAACCCTGTACTTTTACCGGTACCGACCGAATCGCATCGGTACTACAGAGTATTGGTTCACGTAAAATCAAAAAGTGTGGTTACAGTTTTTCAAAACTTCACGCAGACACCTTTCACTGTGATATTATATTAATGGCGAGCCAAAAGCAGTCGTGGACTTTTTTGTAATTACAGAAGGAAAGTACCGTTGGGTACCGGGAACCAAATTTCAGGGACTGGTATCGGGACTAGCATTTGTTCAGATGTGAAAGGTACCCAACCCTAGTTAAAGCTAGTAATGTTACACTACACGTACGTTACATAAAGACAGGCTGACTGGCAGGAACTGTATTGGTGTAGTTATTACACAATTACATTTTTCCTCTCACGCACCCCCTGGAGGCAGGTCAAGCACCCCAAGGGGTGTGCACACCACACTTTGGGAATCACTGTATGAGGGTATTAAACCGTAACTCTCGCCAAAATGCAACCTAGGGTGTTTTTGTGAATGTACCAGAGTCAAACTTTAGTTTAAAAGCATAATTAGGATGGAAGCGCCACTTTTAAGATTTACCGTATTATCGTTTTTCGGTCTAATGGCCTTTTGAATGGGAGAGCTAGGGGCACTTTTATGCTAGCCTCAAAATAGCTATTTTTAAACACTAAGAAGGCTCGACACAACATGAAACTTTGCTCCAAGTATCACCAGGGGCCCTACACATTAACGCAAGCATCGACAGCATTCTTGGTGTACACAGATTCACTCACCTGTCCTTGCCTTTTTTTTTTTTTTTTTTCTTTTTTTTAATTGTTCCTTTTTTCCATTTTCAAATGAACTATTTTTTTGAATTGAACTCACAGTTGGTTTAGAGTGATTTTGTAAAATGGGTTGTTTATTTCCTAAATTGTGGCAACTAGAAAAGTGGATTTCACATTTTCATCTCTGCCATTTCAATCTGCTAGTTTCTAGTCCAGTTAATCCTTTTTCTTTTTTGTAATTCTAGTTACTATTACATTTTCCAAAATTCAAAAACATAACGCAACACAAGACAAAATATGATAGTAAATCAATGAAGAAAAGGTTACAGAAGAAACCGATAGAAGTACCAAATACAGGTAAAATAAGAAAAAAAACTATACATTGAGAAAAAGTACTAAGGGTGCTCCGATCAGGATTTTTGGGGCCGATCACCGATTGCTGGAAGACGTATCGGCTGATACCGATCACAGATCGCTTTTATGAACTGAAAATTACGTCATTACGTAACAGTCACACATGTTTAGAGAATGTATCAGGAATTGTTTGGCTTTCTGTCCTAGCTCAAAATCTAAAAAATGTCTTTTCAATCACTGCAGATATTTCTTCAGCATACACACACAGCCACAGACACACACACACACACACACAGACCGACACACACACACACACACACACACACACAGACCGACACACACACAGACCGACACCCATACACACACAGTCACACACACAGTCACACACGGGAAAACAGCTGAGTGAGTGGCGCCGGAGCTACAACCCTTCGCTCTGCCTTAGCGTTAGCTAACTTTGAAAACTCCTCATACTCCTTTCCGTGACTAACCTTCAAATGTCTGATGAGGTTGGTGGTGTTAAAATGTCTTTGGAGCTTTCCGCCTCGTGGTATTTCCTTGGCACACACGTTGCAAATCGCTAATGTATTGTATTTTTCCCAGATAGCAATGAGTCGGCGCACCACGGGTGGCAGCTGCTTTTTAAAAGCGGTAGCCGCCTTCCTACCGCCTTTGTTCCGCGGCCGGTCCGCGGGCCAATTGCTGTTCTGCCGCCATTCAGACACCTTGTAGAACTGCCAGACCGGTGAATGTAGGGAGGCCGCCATTTTGGCTCCATGAAAATGTTCTCACGAGTAGTGGGCCATCTGATCGGCCTATCAGATTGGCCTTTATGGAGACCACCGATCAAACTATTTAAAGCCATTATCGGCCGATACCGATCGGTGACTGATCAATCGGAGCACCCTTATAAAGTACATAAATATTACATAAAGAGGTGTGTGTGTGTGTGAGGTAGTGCCTTTTTATATGTATTATATTAGTCGGTGACAAATTATTTTGTTAAACATTGACCATATTTCCTGTGCACAAATCAGGCAGTAAACATTTCACATTGTTGCTCTTCATCTCAGCCTCTTTGTGATTATGTACCATTAGTACTAGTTGGCAAAAGTTCTTCGATTGTTCTTCCTATTTTCCCCTGCTGGCTCGAATCCACCGGAGGATGTTATAGAAGTGAACACCTATCCTGTGCATAGCTTGGCCTTCCTCTCATTTACTGCACATGCAACAAAAACATTTTAAACGCATTTATTTTTAACCTTTTTCTCCTCATGCAAGTCAGAGACAACCTTGTTCCTCTCAAAGGGTACAATTAGGATGAAGGATTTGTTCTGCTGCATCCTGATTCAACCTGTCATTGCTGGTGGAAGTTTTTTTTTTTTTTCTTCTGTAGTTTATGGCATTCTGCTCAAAACTGTTCATCCACTGAGCTTATGTAAATGAAAAGAAGGTGAATTGTAGCACTCAAGCTGCACTTGAGAAAATC
This sequence comes from Gymnocephalus cernua, assembly GCA_023631565.1. Lineage (NCBI taxonomy): Eukaryota > Metazoa > Chordata > Actinopteri > Perciformes > Percidae > Gymnocephalus > Gymnocephalus cernua. The sequence goes on from CM042435.1 coordinate 29,640,984, forward strand.
TGCAGACTGCGAGAGTGGTGGTTTTCTCTTTTGTTTCCGATCTTTTTGCATGATTGCATTATATCTCACACACCGTGTCCTTTGATGCAGGGTCAAGGTACTGCACAGACAAAGTGGCCTCAGCGTATCAAGCTTTTCACCACATTTTGACTAATGGAAACACCTTTGGCACATTATTGTATCTCATATCACCATGGTGGCAGACTGTAAACCATTATATAACAGTCACAGTGTTATTTATACTCTGAGCACTAAGAGCAAAGGAAGGGGCGGGAGAGTGTGTTTTCAAGGTGTCCTTAATGGCCTCAACTCGTGTTCACTCGACAGATACTTTAAAGCACGTGGAGGTAGGTTTTGCTACTAATTTAATTAGTTTACTTTAGGGATGGGCATGATTAATCGACGATCGATAATTGATCATTAAGAATTTCGTCCCATCACGTTAATTTGTCATTGATTAAACTAATACAGGTTGCGTTCTTGAAGCAATGAAATTAATTTCACTGTGTGGCAGCAATTAAACATTTTACCACCCGGGGGCGCCATAGGCTGCTCAGTTACCTGCGAGTTTCCGTTTTGATTTCAAGTAATCATGAAGAGGTCACGGCGAAGTGTGGCGTGGGACCATTTTGATTTAAAAAACGACTTAGTTACTGCAAACACTGCGACGCCGTGTATAAGTACAACCACATATGATGTACCACATCCGTGCACCCGACATCTGACCCTAGTTAATGTCGGTGGCGGTGCGTCCTGCTCTGTCTCAACCTAGCATCAACTCGGCGTCAGCACGGAGGAGCTGAGATGCACAACAAGCAGAGAAAATTACCCAAGGGATCTGAAAGTTCATTGAGATGGATATTGGAACCAGCATGTCACATTCCGTCACAACGTACCATCACCGGACTGGTAGAAACTCACTACGAAGAACGGAATAAGGTTCCCCGGCCCGGGCTGGCCAAGTTAGCACGGAGGTACCTGTGCATCCCGGCCGGCGGGTGTGTTCGGCGGCTGGACTGACGGTCACCAGGTAGCGGTCGCTTCTGACCCCAGATCATGTCAACATGCTTATTTTTCTCAACAAAAACGAGTAGACTGGTGCAGAAGTTGCATGTGAGTTACTGGTTATTTTATATTAGGCTTTGTCCGTGCCTTGGATAGTTTTCAGTTACATTTTGACAAAACCTGTCAGATCTAAGTATTATTATGTTTTTGGTTAAGTTATTATTTAACATGATTCTTTTTATTTATTTTGGAAGAAACGAGAGTCTCTGTTTAAGAAGGCCGGCTCGCAGCAGCAGGTTCCGCTGCTTCAGAGCACCGCAGCGCATATATCTTCAAGTTGAGCCTAACCTCCAGTTAAACTGCCACAAGTTGTTCTTCTTGTAATTAAGATCTCATCGAAGAAAAATACAATGTATTTTTGTATTTTCATTGCGTTTTTAATTTATAAAAAGTTAAATAAATAATGAATTTTTATATAAAAATATTAATGATTAATCAATAGTTGATCGTTAATTCTCCCGACGATTGACAAAGAAAATGTAATCGAATGCCCATCCCTAGTTTACTCACACCTACGGCTACAAAATCAAGTCAATCCATATACAGTTAGTGCTCTGGGAGGGGGGCGGGAACAAACGGAAAGATATCGCTCTGCCTCCCTTTTTAAAAAAAAAAAACTATCTGGAGTCCCACTGACGAGGTTATGCCAGAGGTCACTCAACACATTTCCTTTGCAAAGTAGATGTGAACACATTGCTTTCCTGTAAAATTTCAACACGCTTGTTTTTCATCACAAGTAAGATAGCTCCGACAGACAATGGGAAGTAATTTCTTACCGAGAAAGAGCAGTAATGACTGAGGTTTCGATCGGCTGTGGCAGTGTCAATGCTTTTCCTCTTTAACGGCTTCCCATAGTGTTGTTTCAGCAGTCCCTGTCTCGTCTAATCTACCTCACCAGCTATTGACCAGACAGGAGGTCAAACAGTATTTTCCAATAATTCTCAGTGTTGGTTTTATCTTCTTTGGAGAAACAGATGGGCTAAGTGTGCCAATTCAAAGAATATACAAGTTGATTTAGAACACATTTTTCTGATGAAATACCAGATCATAATTATTATTTCCTAATGAAACCTTAACCTAGTCCGTTGTTGACACAGTTTGAAGGAAATAAGCTACTGCTGCTTTCTGCCACCTTTCTGTTGTCTGCTTTTCTGCGGCTGAAATTACGTCGCCAATATTCTTCATCTACTAATCTAAAACCTATCAAGTGCAGGAAAACAGATGTCAATCGAGCACAGTCTATACAGGCCCATGCAATACTGAGAAGAGGTTTATTTAGGCATAACTGAAACACCTGTGTGGGTGTACCAAAGAAGTGTAGGGCCTTTTTTTAAATGTATATCTATATGTATATAATTTAATGGTAAATATATGAACGATACCCAACCCTACCCGCCAGTTTTAAATCATTTGTGTGGCTGCATTTTGGATTCCCGGTGGAAACGCTGTAGTTATGTCTGAAGAGGTTAGGTATACAGGAGAGAAGCTATTTAAGTTTGTGGCAAAACCTTTCTCAGTGTTCACTTTTCATTTTGTGACTTTCGATTCAATGAAATGTAATATTTTGTCCTTGAAGTTTTCTTTAAAATAGTGTTAAAGTCTCGTCTGGTGAACCCAATCTTGTGTGTCTTATCGTCTGGTGAGCTGAGTGTCTTGTCACACCCCTAATTATTTAGCTTTCCCTGTCATTGATTTGAAAAATTTGATTAAAGTGAATATCCTTTTTAAAGGGATATTACAGGTGAAATAAAAACAAAACGATACTACATATACTGCAGCTTCACATGAATTAACACCATGATTCCGTAATGGAGTCGATTAATTGATTAGTGGATTGACAGAAAATGAAGGCACTTAAGCAGACATGCCACATGTTAGGTGGGCTGGCAGGGCTGGCATGGCATGGCATGGCAAATCGAATGTCTGGGTTTTAGGCTGTCTGTCTGACCAGACAAGCAATTTGACGACGTCACTTTGGGCTGGTGGACATTGTGTTGGGCATTTTCTAATCGGTTAGATTCCCCGATGATAATTCATAGTGTCAGCACTAATTCTAGTAAAATGTTAACATAGCTGTCTTATAGCTCCATTATTATATTTTAAAAGGCAGAATGTGTCTGATCTGCAGTGTCACACATTAAATGTATTATCCACACTCGGTGGATCTCTGAGGAGCTTTAGCATGAAGAGATGAGTCGATGTTGCCGAATATTTAGAACTGCCAATTCATGCTCGAGCTGCCTGGATGTCTGATGAGACAAAACATGTCTCTGAATTTGACCTGAGGCTGATAATTTATGTGGTGGCAAATAAATCTATTTAATAACTGTTATTTTATTACAAAGAAGCTCAAACCTGTTTTCACATTATCTGCAGCCTTGTAGGTGCAACAAAAACGATGCTTTTTGGAATCATGATGATTTAACTTGTCTGTAAGGAGGAAAGAAATCTTTGAGAAGTGACATGCTGTTTTGCACTAATCCTCCCCTGAGGGCAAAGGAAGGAATTTTGAGGCACCTTTGCCAAAAAATGTAGCTCAACTAAAACATCTGAGGAAATGTAATGTAATGTAACACATTTTCATATTCCAGCATTTAAGCTTTAAAAAAAAAAAAAAAATGAATTTGTGTTTTTCATGTTTTTAATGGTGTGTGTGTGTGTGTGGCATGTCACAACATATTTTCAAATGTACATGAGATGTCAGTAAATGCTGGCTGTAAGAGTTGACATCTCATTTTAAATGCTCACTAACACTGCGAAATATTGGTTGGTGACGTTTTATTTTTTTTATCAAAGGAAACGTGCAAATGGACTGTGGATCCTCTTCAGCTTTTCCATTTCTTATTCATTGTTGTATTGTTTGTGGACGAGGAATCAGTTGGACCAGCTGTGAAGTGTTTGGGTGTGTTTGTTTAGTATGTTGGCATGTCTGTATGTCTGCTTGTGTTTTCCTTTTGTGGGCATGTGCACGTGTGTCTGAAGTGCTGTGCAGGCTGCTGAGAGTGATCGGCTCTTATCAGGGACATACACCCGCACACAACCCGTCCAATGAGACTCTAAAGGCTGTGGCTTCTCCGATTGCCGTCCTCTGTCACATGTCTCTTTCTTAACGCTGCTTTACAGTTTTTCAAGTAGCTATAAAGTTTCAACCACAAACTAAACCAGAAGATCAGATTTAAAAAGAAATCACAAGCAAAGTTGTCTCAAATCAAGGCGATCCTGGTGATTTAAATGCATGTTTGAGATTTAATTAACTCCAGGCGCTGAGCTCTTGAACTCAATTGAATTATTCTCATATCAGCCAATTTATATTGCCTAGTGCCTCGGCAGGCAAGATTTAACGAAAAATATCAATATTTTCCATCTTTTGCCTTTTCATTACTTAAAAAAAATAAGTGACTCTCCTAAACTCCATCTCATTTCCCATTTCCCACACTGTAAGCTGCTTCAGAAAAGTTCACACCATGGTCAAAATGTACAAATTCTCATCTTATGTTCACCGTATTCACACGATACCTTTAGCAAGAAAGAGCTATTTTCATCTGATTAACCTAAATCACACTTGTTGTAGATTTTATCTGAGAGGTAAAGAGGAATATGTTCACGAGAGACCTGCTCAAGGATATAATAACCATAGGGGAGTATCTATTATTGTCAGCGTAGGTGTTGCCAGAGCATTCAGTGGTTAATGCACAGCTGTGGCCAATTAAAAATGTAACTGTTTAGCAGCTTCACACAGAAGATGACATGTTTCCTGGATAGAAAAAAAGCCTTGCAGGTAGCTGATTTGTCTTTGCACAGTGATTTTCTAAACTTCCCAAAAAACAACAACAGCGTCAGTCATTTCAGCAAACATTTACATTTAAGTGACAAAGCTCTCTAGCAGCATTAGTTTAAAAAAAAAAATCCAAACCATGCTCTTTCTCAAACTCTAACCAAGTAGTTTTTTTGGATAAATCTTACCAAACCTTGCATTTTGTCATTGATTTGGAGGACTTGATGATTGTCGACACTGAGTGACATAGGGAGTGAAAATGGGGGCATTGTGACATTAATGGAAGAAGATCTAAACTAATCAATAAAGGATGGAATCCTCCAAATCTTTCAGCAGACTTCCCAATCCTGTTGGGGCAGGTTTATGAAGACCGCTGGGGTCACAATTGTGTTATCAGAATCACTCAATCATCAGCCAAGTTGTAGGGGAGATCATAGAAGATACATTTGTGGAAATTACAGATTGTTGATAAGGTTCATATTTGAGTCTGAAACCATCTCAGACTGTAATCTTGTCTGTTCCAGCCCACTTTCTTCAGAGCTCCTAAACATACTTGCTGTACTGATTAGCTATAGGGAAGCTGAACACTCAGCACGCCCTGTAGGCTGATTCAAGCCTCTGACTGCTTCTGAACTTGATCTCTATCTGCCAGCGCTTTGATCCAAGCATCGTGGGATTGTGTAATCGGCTCATGTCAACTTTTAGGTCTTTCTTAGCTGAGCAATTTTAAAATGTTTCCTTAGATGAACTTAAGATGACCATTCTCATGAGATACAGTCTCCCTGAATTGTGCCTTTAATAGAACTAGGTTAATAGAAAACACTTAAAACATCTGCGTTCAATGTTAATATTACGGTTCTGTTTACAGTAGAATAACAAATATGTTACAAGCCATTGATTTGACAGTGAGAATGAATTTGTCACTGGAAATACTCACCTTATCAACAGAACATTTCTCTGAATGTTATCTGACATACTGTCAGCTGAAAAGTTTGTTTTTATTTGCATGACCAAATGCAGTCTGACACATTTTGGGACCAGGTAGGTCTTTGTCAAGGTTTTGATTGTCCAGCAACAATCATTTGGAACATCTTTATTTCTTTAGTTTATGCGCACACACTTGCACGATTGTATCTGCAATCGCCAGTTGTTGGCTGGTTGGAAAATTTAACATTTGGCCCAATCCTAGTCCATAGTATACTGAAATATCTCAACAGCCATTGAATGCCATAACATGTTGTAGGAACATTCATGGTCCCAAGTGGATTAATCTTACTGAAGTCAAATTATTTCCGCATTTGTGTGACTGAAATAAAATAAATTTTTACAATTAACACTTGAAATGATGAAGGCACTTGCAAATGACAATTTAGTACAAAATGTAAACATACTTTAGTGTTTCATTTTCACCTCTATACTTAAGATTTTTTCTTTAAACAAATTGAACCAAAACACTGGCTACGGGGAAGATATTGTATCTTGTCATAAATATGAAACAAAATTAAAATCATACCCTCTAACCTAGAAAGAAATCAGGTTTGAATTGAAATCAAACAATGTTAAGCTGCCTACACATGATGAGTGGTAAAACCGCGAGGTAGGACGCAGAGCAGAGGTGCAGCGCAATTATGTCATCATTGCTTCTGGAATTGGTTGGGCTTTGAAAGGTCGACGGCAACGAGGTCAAAGTTGAAATAATTTGAACTTTGAGCGTAGCGCTCAGCTGCAATTCTGAGGGGTGTGCGACGCCAAGGGTAGCGCTTCGTCTAGTTGAGCGGCAGCGCTCTCCCCATAGGAAAACAATGGATGGGCCAGCGCAGAGCGGCTTTAACATGGTTCATGTGTAGGCGGCTTTACTAAGCATGTTTACAAGATCTTTAGTCAATGCTGATCTGTAGAGGAAACAATAAAATGACCCTCACAGCCACACAAATGTACCAGACCATATGCAACAACAAACATTTGAAGTTTATGTATGCAGATGTTTAATGTAGTTAACAGAAATCGCTGTCCGTGTCTGTTTTTTCATATACCCCCATTTTGGACATCCTAAGAAGTTTTGTGTAGCGGCATAATAAGGTCAACAGCTTTGCTTTGTAGTGAAATGTCTAGTCAAATATTGGATGGAAGTTTGGTACACAAACTTATGTCCCCCTTGGCATAATTGTATAAACTTTGGTGATCCCTTACCTTGCTTTATTTGCTAATTGGCAAATGTTAGCATGCTATCATGCTAAACTATGCCGATAAACATGGTACATTATGTCTGCGAAACATCAGTGTGGTTAGCCTTGTCATTGTGAGGATGTTAGCATGCTAAAGTTATAACATACTCGCATATGTCACACATGCCCAAGCTAGCATGTTGGTAAGAAAATTCCACATGTGCACGAATGATGTCAAAATGAGTCTGTTTAAAGCTTATTGCACTCCTCTGTATACTGCTCCCTTATGGACTAAGTTCAAAAAGGCAAGCATGCAGAAGCTCAAGGTAGCATATAATGGCTGTATGAGGATACTGCTCAACAAACCCAGGTCCTCAGTGCAAGTGACCTGTTTTGTAATGCAGGGGTCAGCACCTTCCAGGCATTGTTGAGGAGTCTCATCTACAAATTCATTTGTCACCTGAACGTCTCCCAAAATAGCATTGTTATGCTATTAGTAAATCCTAGGTTTAGTGCCATACAATACCAATCGTCACTATGGAAACATTGGTATAAGTGTCTTTTAAAGAAATGTAGTATTGTTGTTTCTTCTGGTTGTTTCTTCTGGTTTTTATTTATTTGTATATGTTTCTATTCCCTTTTAAGGAGTGTTGTATGTCATGTCTGTGTCTTTTGAATGGACCTTGAGTCTGGAATAAAAATAAAGTTGATGGTTGATGATGTATAAACCATTAAGCTCAAACCACTGGTGTTGCTGTAGACTTGTAGTCTTGTTGTTTAAGTAGTGAGGGAAGTTTTACCATAATTATTGTGTCCATTCTTTTACATTATTTCCTACAATATGTGTAATATGTTCATGATATCAGGATCACGACACTGGGCTTTCTCTGTCTTTTCTTTTGAACATTCTTTTCCTATATAGTGTTGTAAAATAATACATACGTTTAGCCTGACAACATAATCCTCTGCAAATCAACCCAATATTATAAGATCCAATTTTAATGAGCTAACAACATCAAGGCCACCAACAAAACTCAGCAAAGATTGTTCTTGTGGATATTCGGCAGCATTGCCACAACGGACTGAATGGCTTCGCTCGCATCTTTCTCCGCCACCATTACGGAACTACAACTCTCAAACTAGTACACAACCTCAACGTCATCGTTCTCAGCTACTCCCTCTGTTCGCTGATTGGGCTGGTTACATTTTTGGTGTGGGAGACCCGTGTTCGATTCCCGCTGCGATACATCAACCAATGTGTCCCGGGCAAGACACTTAACCCCTAGTTGCTCCAGAGGAGTGCAACCTCTGATATATACCGGTATAGCAATTGTAAGTCGCTTTGAATAAAAGCGTCAGCTAAATGACATGTAATGTAATAATGTTGAGATTCTGCTGAGGCTTTCCTACACTCACCCCCCTTCACTCTGAACTATAACAAATAATACAATGCAAATATTTGTATTATAAGGTACAGGTGCCATGAATCATAGATCCATGAATCATGAATCTATGATTCATGGCACAGGCACATGCAGTTTTATATAAAACATGGCACATTAACATTGAGAGGACATTTCGTTGCTTTCAAAGTTGCTGTTGGGCTTGAATAAATCTGTGGACCCAGCTGGACGTGAACAGATGCACATGTGGGATGCTGGGACTTTGGACCTGAGTGGCATGCACTATTTTCAATCAGCCTGTGGCAATTTTGAGTTAAAATGCAGTTGAGCTTTTCTGTACAGAGCTGTGTTTACAGGCAAAAAAACCCAGAACAAAACAAAACTCCTAAAAAAATCTTTTTTTAAAATCCCCAGTTGAGCTGTTTTACTGTTTACCTGAAACACAAAGTTATAAAAGATTTAATGAAAAATAGAAATAAAGACCAAAAGCAGACCTAATCCACCTGAAGTACACTACGCTCTGGCTGATTCCAAGCCCCTGGTAAATTCCCAGTGACTGTGATGAGCAAAGCATTACATGCTGAAATGCTCTTACTGTGGACTGAACAATACAGCCTGAATGTTTTATGACCCTTCAATTAAAACAACTTTATGATTGCTTCATTGTGTCTTCTTCAGAGCCTCTCCAGAGAAGAAAAAAGACCAGGGAATGGATATTTTTCATCTTGTGTCCCGGGATTATTGTATATGTTGTGTGAGCATTCTGCAGGGATTACAAGCATGGAGAAATTGGTTTGAACTCTGGGAGGGGAATTAGTGGTGAATTCAATGTCAAATAAGGATTTGGCAACAGCAAAGATTGAAAGAAGTTTCAAGTGATTTATGAGTAAGGACATGCAGATTGAAATTTCATTTACGTCCATGTTAATTACTATAAATACATCATACCTTAAGGAGATGTTAAATAGCTCGTACAACACGTTTAATGACAACTGCAGCTTTAAAGCCTCTTCAATACAGTATGTTTGATGTTTTGACCCTTAAACATCACTTATCCTCAGGGGGCAATTTCTCTCACGGCTGCTGTCTGTCATTTGCCACAACACATTAACAGCTCGGACTTCTTCACAAGGCATCAAGGAAGGTAGCTCGCATGAAACAGACATAGGGTCATGTTTCGATTCGCTGCAGACAGTGAAGACTTCATTTGGAGTTAGATTTTCTCTCTTCATCTTCTCAGACTTCTTTTGTCAAGAGGTTACTGGAGGGAAGGTCAAACTGAGATCCAAGTACTTCACAGAAAACCCAAACTGTGCTGGATAACAACAGTTTTTCTCCATCCTCTTGAGCTGCAAGAAACAAAAGTTAAAGCCCATGTTTTCACCTCAAAATCCACTCAATTCTGGTCTGCACTCCGAGGAGAAGGGTAATCTTCAACGCCATCAACCAATCAGCAAAACCGAGAAACCTCCTCTTATCACCAGTGGTGATAGAAATTGGTTTGAATCACCAATTGCACAGAATCTGTCCGCAAACTTAGTAAATCGATACGGCACCAGCATTAGTGCAGGTGTAGTGGGTCAGATTGCAGTCTGCATATCTACACTATAGTGCTGAATCAGCATGCCACTTAACTCAGAATGATGGAGCAAATGGCGAGCTCCTCTGTGCAAGATATACGTATTTCATTTTCATTCCTGTCTGGTTATTCTACACGTAAAAAGTTTCTCAATTTTCTTGTATAGGACATTTTCTTTATCATGAATGCAGCAATTTAAAATTAACAATAACACCAACTCCCAATTACTACACAAATTTGCTATCAGCCAATATTTTTGTTTGTCTAACCCCAAATTCACACCAAATTTGACATGTCACAGTAGTGTAAGAGCTACTGACAACATTGATTCGTTCATCCCTCACTGAATCTGACCCTTTTTTTTTTTCTTCCGTTTTGACTGTTTTACCTAATCTGAAGCGAGGGTCTGAGGACAGAGAGTGTGGTACAGACTGTAAAAGCCCCTTGAGGTAAATTTGTAATATTTGGCTATATCAATAAATTTGACTTGACCTCTATACTAGGCTGCTGACTAATGTCCAAAATAACATCAAAACTATTGATCTGTTCTCGACCGATTTCAAGTGAGACTACATAGAAGCATACAGAAAACAGCTTCTTCTTTTTAATGCTCGTAGTGAAAAGTTCATAGTGACACTGAGGGTGATGTCAACAGCTGCCTGTTTGTTTATTTAATGGATCCCCACAACTCATCCTTGGGTCAATATTCAAATAAAATGCATAAAAGCAATGTTTGGTACGCTACATATATACAATAAAACAATATAGTTACAACATTAACAGTGCATCCAACAATAAATTACATCAAAACCATACAGACTGATACATTTGTAAAAAAATTGAAAGGCTCCAGAAATGTTTAAATATAACGCTGACGGTGTAGATGTCCCTTTACATGGTTTTAGCCTCTAAATGATCAGTTCTTTGTGATGTATGAATGTTACTCATCTTTTACTGAGAAGCATTCTTGTTCTGTTTTTAAGTGAATGTTTATAGTGCTTAAAAATTGTGACTTTAACCAACATGCCACAACTTTCTGTCCCTTTGGTTGGTTAGCTTTTCATTTCGCCTTGTAACCATGGGTTCAGTGTCAGATGATTGCTAAAAAAATATTGCCGGAAAAAAGTGACTAAACAAAGTTTGCGACACTTTCACTGTATCACTAAATAGGAAATGGCAGCACAGTGTCAGAGTGATACAGCAGTTAACCAAATAAAACCAGCTACTGCCTCCAAAACGGCAAGTGTCACCCTGCATGCACCAGGGCGGCTATTCTATAGCTGAAATTTTGACCTACCGGTGTAGATGGTGAAGTGAAAAACATGTCTGGGTTTTGCAGAGTATCACTGGCACAAATTGTGAAAGACTTGTATTCATGTTTAGAACTGAATGAATGTGAAGCAGAATGCTGCACAAATCCCCAGCAGATTCCTCCTGCCAAAATAGTAAAATGGTAAAAATCTAACTTGGCAATATTCCCTCACAGCCCTAGGAGACATGTCTTACAATGATTTCTCAGTAGTTCTTAGAGAGTCCTGCATTGTCTTCTTTTGACCCCATCAGGCAGGTCAAACGTGTGGACAGAGTCCCCGATGACGCTGACACACTAAGTGCTTTTAATTATTTAGGTCCAGAGCGAGAGATACGTGCCAACGCCATAGCTTGAACAAGGTGGATCAGAGTCCTATTGTGGACGTAATGCACATAAAAGATGCTCCTCTCCTCATGTTACAGCCTGATGGTCTTCCACAAATCCAATCTGACAGGGATCTCCAGGGTGTTGCATGGAGGAGTAGCTGTGGTTTATCGCCTCAGGTTTACCGACATCAAACTGCACTCGGTATGTCTGAGACATTTTGTACTTTGCAGGGACTAAACGGTACGGAAAAATATTAACTAAAGTGTATGAGATAGTATAAAGAGGACAAAATTACTTTCAAATGATAATACAGGTACACAACAGATCATCTTTATGCCATATACCTTGTGTTCCTCCCTAAAAATGTAAATGCTCATTAATTTTATAAGCTTAATATTGCATACAGAATTGCCACGAGATGTTCATATAATATTGTAATCACAGGTCATCTACAAGTTTTGGATGTGACGTAATTTTGAAGCCATCCAAAATGTAGAGTGTGGCAATACAATACAAACAATAAGCATTACACATTTTTGCTTATTGTTACTTGAGTGGAGGGGGATTTTTTAATTCAATCTTGTGTGGTTAAAGGGATGTCTATGGCGTTATTTTTTAGTCAAAAGTTATGAGCGTGTAAGACATGCTCACGAGCACATTATGTTATTTCACACGCGCAAAAATGAACCTTCAGCTGGCATGATAAAAGTACTCGCGCACAAATTCAACAACCGAAAGGTGTAGGTAGCTGCGAGCGAGCGCCTGGCTACTCTTACTCTGCTTGTACAGTGGAATCCTGCTCGCGCGCAGCGGCCTTCTGCTCGCGGAGTGCTGTTTTGCTCGCAGAGAGGATTTCTGCTCGCTCGAGTACATGACTTTTGACAATTTGGGGGCGGAAACCAAGGAGGGCACTGACCCTCTTACGATTGGTCACTTTCACACAGGGACATCCTTGATTGACAGCTCTCATTACAGGAAGCACGGAGTCAAAGTATCTGACGGAGTTCAGTCATTCAGTTAACACTGCACAGTGGACGGAATGGCGGCGACACCTGAAGATGTAGATGTAAGTGATATTGATGATATGATGGGGGCTGTGTGTTTGACATTGTTATAGCAATTTAATCTGAAATTTGTTGAGAATAAACTCATTAAATATTGAGAATAAAGTCGTTGTATTTCAAGTTTTCTTTCTCAATATTTAATGAGTTTTTTCTCGAAACACAGCGACTTTATTCTCAATATTTAATGAGTTTATTCTCAACAAATTTCAGATTAAATTGCTATAACACTGTCAAACACACAGCCCCCATCATATCATCAATATCACTTACATCTACATCTTCAGGTGTCGCCGCCATTCCGTCCACTGTGCAGTGTTAACTGAATGACTGAACTCCGTCAGATACTTTGACTCCGTGCTTCCTGTAATGAGAGCTGTCAATCAAGGATGTCCCTGTGTGAAAGTGACCAATCGTAAGAGGGTCAGTGCCCTCCTTGGTTTCCGCCTCCAAATTGTAAAAAGTCATGTACTCGAGCGAGCAGAAATCCTCTCCGCGAGCAAAACAGCACTCCGCGAGCAGAAGGCCGCTGCGCGCGAGCAGGATTCCACTGTACAAGCAGAGTAAGAGTAGCCAGGCGCTCGCTCGCAGCCACCTACACCTCTCGGTTGTTGAATTTGTGCGCGAGTACTTTTATCATGCCAGCTGAAGGTTCATTTTTGCGCGTGTGAAATAACATAATGTGCTCGTGAGCGTGTGTTACACGCTCATAACTTTTGACTAAAAAATAACGCCATAGATGTCTACGGGGGGATATGGGAACTTGAGGTTTAGCTGAGGGAGCATTATGGTTGTAAATTTGAATAAAGTGCGGCACATGTAGATTATTAAAGGAGACACTGAAAGATGCTTCCTCTGCCAGATGACACTAATACAGCGTGTTTGTCGGTGTCTGTTGTGGAGCGCAGTCTCCCGCCCTCTGAGTCTCTACAGCAGATGCAGACGTGTGCACAGCTGTGAGCCCGTCACACCTGGGTTTCACATCCACGCTGCAGCTCTCGGAGGGCATTAGGAGCAAATGGCAGAGAAAGCAGCCTGCATCTGACATCAGCTCAGCAGTGCAGAGTCACAAGAGAGAGGCTGGGGGAAAAAAAAGTCTGATGGATGGCAAAAATCATGCAGATTGAAAGTAATGATCTCTGAGAATACGTTTTGTAAATCAGTGGTTTGTAAACCTTTTTCAACTCTGATCCCTTAAAAAAAACAATTTGTACTTGTGGTCCATTGTCAGTGATTATAGCTTTATTACGGACATTACTTTTGAACATTGTAATGGTAGAGTGAGTTTTCTTCTCTAATTGTCTCATTCAAAGGATTTTTATAGACCCAGCGAGGGAAAAGTATGAAATACTTTAGAGAAACTTTGAGGGAAGAAAAAAATGTAAAATAAGTTATTTTCCTTTCATATTTATTTAATTATCTTGCAATATTTCCCAGGTGGGGATTTTCCGTTCTTTGTTCTATTCTCATGAGAATACACTTATGTAATAAAAGTTGGATTCAGAATATGTTCATTTAAAAAACTGATCACATTTGCTGCATTCCCCTTTTTGTTGTTTGTTTTTTGGGGTTACCATTTTCCCTCATTTCCTTTAATCAGTTTCAGTCTAACTACGTGTCAATCACTGCTCATGCACACTCATTCATTCTCCCTTGTGGGGGGAGGGGCTTAGGAGACAGTTTTGGGCTTTAGCGGAAAGGAGGGAGGGACTGAGAAGTTGTTGATGTTCAAATTTGGCTAAGTCCTGGATCTTCACAATCCTACCTATGGCATCTTTAAGGCATGCCTTGTGGACAATAAAGGTTTTTTTCATTGTGTAGCCTAAATCTTAACATTAATCATCTGTAAAACCGCATACTCATCAGCTGCCAACACACACGCACACGCACACGCACGCACGTAGTAATTGTATTGTTTCTAATGATTTGTTGAGCTTACTCTGCTTTCTAAAAATATTTCTGTGATTAAACTCCCAAGTCAGGATGCTATTAGAGGGATTCAGGTATGACATGAAAAATGGATTTTAAAAAGACCAAATCAGCAGAACAAAGTGGGAAGAGTCAATTAACATGATGAATGGTTAAACATAGATGAGCCTTAAACAAAAGCCAAAACATTTAGTGTGCCATTCCTGTTTTATACATCAGGAGCTATAATGAGCATCCAGGTACAAAGCCACCATCTTGAGCCTGCGGTGAACAAGCCAGTGTGTGATTAATTGAGTTTGTCACTCTGTCTTGTTCCCCTCGTGCTCTAAAGTGCTGCTCTGAAGTGATGACAGTCTATCCATTAACACTAGTTTTCTAAATGGCAATAATTTCCTCAAGGAAGCAGCTGCTTTGGTGTCACATAATGGCAACAATAATGGTATTCTCCTTTATGAGAAACTTGTGTTGCTGGGGAAATTACAGTTTTGTAATCGCTTAAGCTGAGTGTTAACGCCTGTGATGTGACTCCAACAGAATCTTTCATTTTTTGGTGTGTAGTTTTATTATTAATGTCTGTCTTTGGAGTGAAGCTCATTCTGCATATTCACGTTAAACCCTTGGATTTTCACTTTTCTCAAGTGATTTGATACTTCCCAAAAGGGGACATCTAAATGTTTAATAGTTTTACAACGGTAATGATCATCAACATTTCCTTCAGCTACACATGCATTTATTTAAATTTTAAAACAGTACTTTTAATCTCTAATCCCTGTGGTAGCTGCGACATGACTGCATCACCGCGGTAATGCAGTGAGCTAACTTTAACTTTGAAACTAAATGTGGTTCGTCTCAAAGCCAAGTTCACCTGTGAAGTTGACATAAGTTTCGTCACATTTGCTCCACGGTTTGATGCATCTCTGCTACTCTGTGAGTTTCTCTGCCAGCTGTCCTCCGGTGCAGCAGACAGGAGAGAAATAGTCGAGAAAGAAAGTGTCAGACAGTGGAACACGACTAACAAGAGACAACAAGCTCTTGTTACAGGCCAAAACTCCAAAAAAATTGAGGGTAATACTGTCACTTCTATTTTACTTGAGTTTGCAGGCTCGATAATGTTGACCGTATTCACTATCTTAGTTTTGTGTGTTAGCATGCTAACATATGCAAATTGACCCTAAACACAAAGGTAGGCTGTTGATAAAGTAATTCATTCGGCAGGTATTGTACCACAAACCACAAGTAAACACGTTGACCTTATAATGGCGCTAGATGAAAATTTAAGAGATCGGCAGAGTTATTCCAATACATCCTTAGGGGATCATGAATGATAAAAAACCAAAGTCATTAAGAGTCATCCTCTGGCCAACAAATTTCATGGCAGTCCATTCATGCATCATTCCTCCATGTCCACTCACTCCAGCTTAACTCCTACAACTGACCCACACTCATGTGGAAAACTAAACCAGGCAGGATTAAAGATGAGTATTGCTTTGCTGCAACTCCAAATGGCACAGGTGACTTCTAGTGGGGGAGAGGCACATCAGCCATCATTTAATCAGCGCGCCGGGGCATCTGCTCTCAGGTATTTTAAATAGATCATGTAATGAGGTGAAGAGTACTCCTCTCTTCATGCCATCCATTCACAGCAGGTCACAAAAACAAGCCACACTGTATGTATGGATTACAGGTGCACGCAGAAATCAGTTGGGATTTTGGGATGAAGGTCGTGATCTGTACAGTGGCCAAGTGGTGGCTAGAAAATTATTTTTTACCAGATGGCAGCTTGAATAAATGAGAAACTGAATGAACTCATGCAAAGACTAGCTTGTGGGAAGAAGTTTGTTCCTCCTCGGATTACTTTGACCATAGTGCTGTGTTAGTTTGGGAGTCATGATGAAATGAATGACGTGAAGGTGAGGGGACTTATTGGCAGAAAGTAAACCTGTTCTCCAAACAAATAATGGCCATCTTAAACAGAACAGGTGCTGTAAGTCAGTCTTGATGGAGTTTTGCCTCCAGAGTTTCTCACAGCTGTTGGTACAGACAGTGTTCAGTCTGCAGAAGACAGTAGATTGATAACAAACTGTCAAAAATCTCAGAGCACAAGAACATATTTTCCATTTTATTTGCCTTTCTTCTTAGAGGTAATGTGAATTTATTGCAGATAGTTATTGAAATTAAAAGGTAATTTCATGAGGTTCTGTTTAAGGTTAGTTAAAAATAGAGAATTATCAAACAAATGTTGGTTTTAAAGCTACCACTCTGAGTTGAACAGTTTATTTAAATACAATGACTTAAGGGAACTCTGGTGCATAATCAGCAGCTCATTTGAGCTTTGCTTCCCCCTTCTCTCTTTGCTTTCTATTACCAGACGATCATTGAAAGATCATTCACTTAAAACTACGGTGATCAGCAGATCTTCACAACTTTTTGGTCTCTTGGGACATAAGTGCAGAGGAAAAGCAACTTAAACTAATCAAGACTTGTGTGTGTGAAGGAGTCACTGTGTTGAGACTGCAAGATGACTTACTATAAAGATTACTTTTATAAAAATAAATGAATGATTCATGTGTGTGCTGGTCACAAACTATACAGTGAGGAGATGAGGCATGGAGCTCTCGTTGGACAGAGATGAAGAGGCAGAACAAATGCTGGGTGTGCACTGAGCTCAGATGTTCTGGCCTTCTGGCGATAATTAACTTTCACTGCATGAATTTAACTGTGTGACACAGAAACCTCTGGCTCTTTGAGATGGTAAAATAGATGCTCATGACAGAGTTCACATCAAATTTGTCACAAAACACTGTATAGGTTATTAATGTCCTCTGAAAGGCTTTTGGTACGAAAGCCTGACATCCGTGACAAACCTAAATATTTTAGTTAACTTTCATTTTCAAGCATTGACAATCTTTAAAAAAAAAAAAAAAAAAAAAGGTACTGTTTTTAAATAACGGGACTACTAATTTTGTAACAAACGTTTTCACTGTAACGTGGACCCAGAGGGACTACATGGTGTCCACCTAAGAGGTCTCACACTTTGTGTCTTTGGGAAGTGTTGAGTGTGATTTATGAGGTCCTTCACAACACTGTCCCTTCAGAGAATATCCATAGATCAGGTGTCAAGGGTAGAGAACAGATACATTGCCAGTGAGACCGGGATATCCAATGTTTCATCATGAGGGCGTTGAATCTGTCTGTACATGAACAAAAAAACAATAGCATGAGGCTAAATTCTCATGACAGCTAGATTTTCCACAGTGTAATTGTCAGTCACTTTAGTGTGAAAATGGGCTTTTACAATTATGATGAAAGGCAAAGAAAACATCTATTTGTTAGTGTGTGTACTGCCAAAGTGTGTCTGTTTTCAGCATGATGCCAGGGTCCACGCTCATCGTATTTGATGTAATCATGTTGTTTAGTTTCACTTAGGCCACATTTGGAATAATACATACCTACCTGGGTGGGTGGGTCGGTGTGTTTTATGGTCAAGTGTGCTTGTGTTCATGCATGTGCGCCTGCTGAAATCTGTGGAATGAGAGGTGGGGAGCAAAAGAGGGAATCTATCAAAGCCATTTAACCGCACATAATGGTCTCTTCTGACTGCTAGCTGGATCTCCCATCGAGATCATCTTAACATGGTTGTTGCTCTGCCTCATTTGCTTTTTCAAAAGATATTAGCATTTTTTAACAAAATTTTTTAGAAAACATTTTTTAGAGATATATTGCACACATTTCCTTCTGCCTTTTGTCTGAAAGTAGCCTCTATTTTAAAGGTTAAATGTGTGTTACACAATCTGGAGAGAACGTCAGTCTTCCCACTCTGAAGCCTGGTATCACAACACACCTAGCATGCGGTAATGGCTTCCATGAGTTCACCTTGAACTCCCACACAGCAAGTATGTTAAGTAAAGTCTGTTTTTCTCTGCCGTTGTTTTCCGTTCTGCTTAAAGTTACCTGTACCTTAACTGACGTTATGTAGAGGTCCACTGTAACAAGCAGTAAAGTTAGCTAATGTCAGCTATCGTATCAAATGTTAGGCTCTATGTGAAAAACAATGGCAGAGAGAAACGGACTCACTTGCGGTTTGGGAGTTCTAGGTGAACTTGTAAAACCGTTGCCAAAGATATTCGGTAAAGCCAGAGGCTTAACTTACTGCGGCTTAATATACATTTAACAGCGGTGGTCTGCCGCTATTAAATAATTGACGCCGCTGATTTAAGTATTTTATGAAATGTCATAAAGTCGTGATTACACAACACTGCAGAGCTGTCTGCTCCACTGAACTCAAGCGAACAGTCATCCGCTCTCTCTCTCCCCTTTGAGGGTGAGCAACTGGAACAATGACAGGAAGTCATCACTCGCGAAGTCTTGGCGGTGACACAAGAAGCTAACGTTAGCGAACCCTGCGCTCCTTCTGCTGCAGGAAACGTTGAATTCCCCCAACACGCTGTATTCACTTACTGTTTAAAACGTTTTCCAGGTTAGTTGGGATGCATACCGCTCAAAACAAACAAACAAACAAAAATGTGGTTATGTTCCCTCAGCATTTTGTTTTGTTGATAAACTGCATGTAAAATGAGCGGTGACGTTAAATCACCCGTTTAACGGGACGTTATCCTCAAGTAGGGCTGGGCGATATAGCTGAAAACTGTATCACGATATAAGTGTTTCATATCAGTCGATATCGATAATTATTGATATTTTTTATGACCTATTTAAAATAAGGACCAGGAGAAAAAAATGTATTCAATTTAAACGTTTTTATTTTAAGCTTAACCTTCCTCCGATTATAATCCCCTCAGTTATAAAAGCAGAAATGTCAACACAACCATGGAAAACACTCAAATAATTCAAATGTAAACATAAGTCTAAAATCACAACGAAACACTTCTGATGAATGAAGTGTTTTAAAATATGTGCAGTGTTTTGTAAACGTAGGAGAAATTGAAATAAAACTGAGGTAGACTTTACATCTGTAACATAAAAAACTAACGTGATACAGCACAGTAACAGTTAATATTTTTCTCCGTCTAACAGTCACGGTACAGCCTAAACCGTACATGGTGGGGGGGTGCTCAGCGGAAGCATGTCTTTGCCTATATGATATGCCACTGCCTCCGTTATTTATTTGTACCGTTTAGCTTTTACAGTCATAAGGCACTGAGAGTACCTCTCCGTGGTGCTCTGCTGCTTGTGCGGGGTTCCAGCTGCAGATGTTATTGGACGTTGCTGGCGAATACGGCTGTGCTCCAAAGGGTGAGCGCGGCTAAGGTGGTAAAACAGGTTTGCGGTGGGGACGGTGGTCTTGCATAATTTGCAGACGACATTGGTCTGACTACGGTCAGACTTATAAAATCCAAAAAACTGCCATATTGGCGAGCTGACGTTTCCCATTTCATCAAGAACTTCCGCGCTCGCTGCTTCACGCATTTTCCACTTATCACTCCACGCCGCTTCTGTTATTGAAGAATCCAACACGAGACAACGATATGGCGCAACCAAACACAATACTGTTACATGATTGGCTGTTAGCGTGTCACTCCCTACGTTGCTAGGCTACCAGAGAGTGAGTGCCTTTGTTCATGCAACCAAACTTGCTTTGAAACCTCTGGTTTCTTCCGACGAAGAAAAAAAAAAAAAAAAAAAAAAAATTATCGAACTTTTATCGAGCGCATTTTTTATTGATATTGATTACATGTCTATTGCGATACATATCGTTATCGTTTTATCGCCCAGCCCTATCCTCAAGTACTGTTTTCCTTTAGCGTGGTTATCTAGCAAATAAGCCCACTGACGGCAACGTTATTGTTCATATTCTATTTACAATGTTTAGCTAGCTGCTGAACAGAAACATAGCTGAAACACTGCAGCTAGTATAATGGTTAGCTTGCTTAGCTAACAACAATACAAATCTTAACATCTCGTTACAGGCTGGTGTCATGACCTGGTTCAAAGGTATGACAAAATGTGGAGAACACACGTTTGCTCAATTAAATTTATTTAAATAAACAAAGTTAAACCTGCTATTAGTTGATTAGTAATGTAAATAGTGTGAAGTTCAGGTAAATTATAAGATCTCTTTAGTAAAATGATAAAATGATATTGCAAGAATACAACTATATAGTTCATTAGTTCCTTCAAGACTCTTCTCACCCTGACACCAACAGCGTCTTTCCAGATCTAACCCCGGACCTCGCCTTTCCCTATCGTTTTATTCGTCTTCGAGTTCCTCCTACCGTCATCGCGTCTGGGCCGCCAATCGTTTGGATATCACTCAGACTTTCTGTCTCCGAAAGGACAGTGAAGCTGCGCGCTAGCCTTGGGATTGTTTTCATTCTCTTCTCTCCTCTGGTCTCTAAACATTAGGTGCATTCTGTTCCAAATGTTTATCAAGTGTTTATCAGGAGCACTTTTGCTCCAGTAAATCTGAACACGTCTTATCTTACACCAGCCAGAGAGAAAGAGACAGTGAGGCAATCCCAGCTACAGGAAATTATTATTCTTAATACCAAATAATTCTTACAAGATGTAAGATAGCAAAAGTAACTCAACCAAAGTCCAAACAAACCAAGCAACCGGGGAGAGAGTCTGGGTGACTGTCCAGGCACTCTTATTTATAGACATTGAGCAATCAACTCATCCAGGTGTCAGTCATCAGTCCTTATTAGCCAATCCCCAGATCCCAGCAACCAAAGGGACTTGAAATAGGTATTCAGGCCTAGAAGCCTAACAGCCTGTTAATATTTCCTTGGACACAGATCTGACAAAATGGTTGACAATGGCAACAATGTCAGTTAAACTGCAAATGCTATGGAACTTTGCCAGTAGGAGTTGCTATAGCAACAGTATGTTCAACTGAAACCAACTGCCAGTCTCAGAACCCCATCTGGACACAAAAAAACCCAAATTTTATATTGTTCATAGATGATATGTACATAAATACACAGATAAACACAAGCAAAAGTCTGTAGAGCAAAGGTCCAGTCACATTTGGTCTGAGAAATGCGCAAAAGATTTGATTCATGCCTGTAAATCAGATTATTATCTGTAATTCCATTTTAAACCTGGGGATAAATCATCTGTAATGAGCTGTATAGGGATTAGTGGGACAACAAAAAGAATGACGTTCAGCAACTATATTTATAGTGCAAATGTTCTTGAGTTTTTAAATTAAAGCTCAGCACAAGTCGACCAGTTTGAGTTTAATTCTGGAGGTTTTCTGTCTGACACACAGTTCTCAACTGCTCACATTCTTCCAGTCTATTTCTCCTGCAGTTCATGCCTCTGTTAACTCCTCTCCTGACTGATTCAAGCCAACGATCCTTTCAACCATCAAATCCCAAATCACAGGTTAGTTTACTCCACTCAAACAACCCCCACTCACAGAGTCCATCTGTCTCACCGCTGTCATCAGAGTGTGTGCGCTGTTAGGGTCAATGCTAAATTGATATTCCTGAGCACAAACCAGAGTTCAGGATGACCTTTTATATTTTGCAGTTGGAGATTTGAGGTATTATAGTGATTACAATAGTTAACAAGCATTTTTCAATTTCCGAAGTCACTCTTTCTTCAATCGCTTCACCCAGGTAGCACAAATGCAGTCTGTGTTTTTTCATTCATACAAATGGTTTTAATATTGTTAGATTTATTTTATTACTCAAACTGAACTACTTAACTTTGTAGCATGTCAGGAAACTATGCATTTTGTTTTTCCTACAATATCTGCTCCTGGTAACTAAAGCATTATTTATTTATTTATTTATTTATTTATTTATTTATTTATTTTAGACAACTCAGAGCTTTTGTTTAACGTTTCGGGGAAATCCCAGTCTGATAAATATAATATAATAAATATTAATAAATTGTAATAACTTCAGTGAAAGTACATTGAGAGCAATGAAAAAAATGGAGTCAAATTCCTGGTGTGTGTACACGTACTTGGCCATTAAAGCTGATTCTGATTATAGGCTGATTATTGACAGACTAAATATTTTAAGATATGTTCAGCAAATTCTTGTTAGGTTGAAATTGTAATTTAGATGGAATTATGTTTCCTACGAAATGTTAAGTATTTGCTAATGCAAGTTTTTTTTTTTTTTTTTTTTTTTTTTTTTTTTAAATAATCTTTTGGGCTTTTCCGCCTTTAATGGACAGGACAGCTAAGTGAGAAAGGGGAGAGAGGGGGGGGGGGGAGACACGCAGGAAATCGTCACAGGTCGGACTCGAACCCTGGACCTCTGGGTCGAGGCATAAACCTCTCAGTATATGTGCGCCTGCTCTACCCACTGAACCAACCCGGCCATGCAGGGTTTTTTTTAACGTGATTTTTGTCAGGAGTGGCAAAGTCTGTTGGTGCTGTGAAAAAAATGTCAAACAACCATGTTACAGTATATGTAGCTGAAAGGAAATGCAGTTTATAGGGTTTCATAATTTTGGATTAGCTTGATAATGGCCATGGTCTAATATACATGGTGAGCTCTCACAGTGGCCAGTCCCTGAGACAAGATGGGCCACCTTCGGCCTGCGGGAAGACATTTCTCATTAACTCGCCTCAGCATTTTCACAAGACAAAGGCCACAAGACCCCCTCATATCTACAGAGACAATGCAGAGGTGGCAGTTTGCCTCGCCTCTTTTCTCCTTCAAAGTAGATTGCATGAAAGAAAAGTCACCCAGCGGACAAAGCTAATCTTCAGGTTATGGGGGAAATTGTTGAACTGTGCAGAAAGTCTTTCCTTAGCAGAAACAGCTTTTTAAGAAGAACTTTTTGTCTCCCTTTTCTAGATGTCATTAAGACAAAGTTAAAACACTGAAACAAACAAAGAGTCATTGATTCATTTGTACTAAGCTTTTTGCTCTTTTTACAGCAGAAACTCAAAGCACTGCTGGGTTCATTAGTGTTTAAACGATAACTTAAGGAAATGGAGGCTTTGTGACCAACTTGTTGTCTTTTTCTAAAACACTGCCACCCAATACTGTACATCATTGCCTGCATTTTGGCATCAATGTCACGTGACTGGTTGTATTGTACATCTCCTCCCACATGCCAGCTCCTCCATTTTGGCATGGACAATGCTAAACAAACCTAACTTAAATCACAGTGACTATACTCGTTTTGAGAAGATGCCAATTCAATTATGTTTGAAATATACTGCCAGCCTCAAGCAACAAAATCCTCAACTGATCACAAATCAAATCGCTCCTCCAGAAGGCAATTGCCCAAGTTTGAAGTCTGACTGCGTACTGAAAAATAAACCCATGTCTTACTTTATTTGGTCCAATAAACATTCAGGATATACTCTTTAAATCCCTTATCAAAGTGGGCAGGTCTACCACTGCACCACTTTGTGCTATCGAAGTTGTGAGGCATCCTGCTGGTGCTGGTTAAGGACACAATGTGACCATTTCTCTCCTGGCCTCTGTCTATCCCTGCAGGCATAAGAGCCCATCATGCAATTACCCACCTCAGGCCTGCAGTGGTCCCCAAACAATCAATAACTACAGTTCACTGGCTGGCGCTTCCAGCAGTGTTATAATTCTGACTCTAAGTACTACAGCAGGTTGCAGAGGTGGGCTGAAATTTTGTCAGTAGCACCAGATATCTTCAGATGCCAGAGGCCATGTTGGCAGAACAAGATCTGAGACTTTATTAATACAAATGGGACAACACTGAAGAAATTATACTTTGGTACAATGTAAAGTATTAAGTGTACAGCTTGTATAACAGTGTAAATGTACTGTCCCCTCAAAATAACTCAACGCACAGCCATTAATATCTAAACAAAACAAAAAAACACAACAAAAGTGAGTACACCCCTATGTTAAATTCCCATAGAGACAGGCAGATTTTTTATTTGTAAAGGCCAGTTATTTCATGGATCCAGGATACTATCCATCCTGATAAAGTTCCCTTGGCCTTTGGAATTAAAATAGCCCCACATCATCACATACCCTTCACCATACCTAGAGATTGGCATGGGGTACTTTCCATAAAATCATCTCTCAATGCAAATCAAACCAGCTATTAGGCTAACCAACATAAAACCATGCCAGTCAACTCAATCAATCATCCCACGACTCAAATGATGTACCACTTAAACAAAGTGCATCCGACCTTGGTTAATGTCGGTGGCGGTGCGTCCTGCTCTCAGTCTCAACCTAGCATCAACTCGGCGTTAGCACGGTGGAGCTGTGATGCACAACAAGCAGAGAAAATTACCCAAGGGATCTGCAAGTTCATTGAGATGGATATTGGAACCAGCATGTCACATTCTGTCATGACGTACCATCACCAGACTGGTAGAAACTCACTACGAAGAACGGAATAAGGTTCCCCGGCCCGGGCTGGCCAAGTTAGCACGGAGGTACCTGTGCATCCCGGCCGGCGGGTGTTTTCGGCGGCTGGACTGACGGTCACCAGGTAGCGGTCGCGTCCCCAGATCATGTCAACATGCTTATCTCAACAAAAACCAGTAGACTGGTGAGAAGTTGTATGTGAGTTATTTTTGGTTATTTTATATTAGGCTTTGTGCCTAATATACATATGAAGTCTACTGGGCTTTGTGCTTCGTGCCTTGGATAGTTTTGAGTTACATTTTGACAAAACCTGTCAGATCTAAGTATTATTATGTTTTTGGTTAAGTTATTATTTAACATGATTCTTCTTATTTATTATTTTGGAACAAACAAGGGTCTCTGTTTAAAGGGATACTTCACCGATTTAGCATTCAGCTTTGTATCAGTAGAAACCCGGTAGTATTTCTGAATGACCGTGCGTCCCTCCCTCATATCCCCCTGAGACAGGAGATATCTGCATTGGGGGGTCTGGAAAAAATCTTCCGATGACGTAAAATGACGATTTTTGCGTCATCGGAAGATTTTTTGGCCAGAGCAAAAGACTACAGCCAGCAGCAAACTTTTACAAAAATGATGTGCATTCAAACTACCGCACGTGTACCACCGGGATACATCGGTACAGATCGGAGAATATGCAGGGAACGTTATTACAGACTGAATAATCGGCCCACTACGAGAGCTTCGCCTGCACGGAGACCAGCGGTCTCGCTCGATGGCCTGAGCCGGGTAGGGGACATCCTCGTCGGCTAGTGGGAAGCTAACGCTAGCCGGCCACCTGTCCCATCAATCCTGCTTGCAAGTGTCCGTTCATTAAACAACAAACTGGACTACATCCAACTTCAACGATGCTCCCAACGCGAGTTCAGAGACTGTGTTTTTTGCTTTCGTGGAAACATGGCTGAACAACAGTGAACCGGACTGTCCAGCTACCAGGCCTGCTAGCCCTCCGACTATCCGAGCTAGAGATGCTCTGTATGAAGGTGAGCTGTGTTAACACGGACTGGTGCAGAAATGGGGTGATTTGTATCCCACTAACTGCTAACCGCTGGAGTTTGTGACTGTTACATGGCGACCATTCGACATTCCACGCTATTTCACGGCTGTGTTTATACTCGGTGTTTACAGCCCACCAAGCCTAATGCTGGTATGCTTAGCTGAACTTTACGGAGCCTATAATGTGTGTGTGCACTAAAGGTATGTTTCGTATGTCGTTTTTATATAATGTAGTTTTTATATATTTTAAATGTGTAACACCACTTGAGCCACGATGAAACGTTTTGTGTATATGGTTGAAATAACAATAAAACACATTGAGTTGAGTTGAATGCCTCGCTGTCTGTCAAGCGGTAGGCGTGGCTTGGGAGTGGATTCAAAGCAGCGAAGCGAAGTGCATTCCGGGATTTGGTGTCTTTCATCCATATGAGCCAAAAACACATTTTCTGGCTTTTCTCGGCGTAGAAGGCACCAATAAACATTTTTTTTCCACATTTCTGCTACATAAGTGACCCAATTTAAAGATATATATTCAGCTTTCCAATCAGCAGGTTCTGCTGCTTCAGAGCACCGCAGATATATCTTCAAGTTGAGCCTAACCTCCAGTTTAACTGCCACAAGTTGTTCTTTTTGTAATTAAGATCTCATTGAGCAAACATACGCTGTATTTTTGTATTTTCATTGCATTTTTAATTTATATAAAAAGTTAAATAATGAATTTCAATAGAAAAATATGAATGATTAATCGATAGTCGATTGTTAATTCTCCCGACGATCGACGAAGAAAATGTAATCGAATGCCCATCCCTAGAACCAATATAAGCTGCTCTGTTTAGGCTACGAAACGTGCATGCAGGCTGAAATTCAACCGTGCGGTTTTGTTGGGATTAAGCTATAAGCAGAAGGAATATCCGCTAGCTGCTAGGCTAATGTGCAATGGTAAACACACAGAATATGGTACACGCACATAGCAGAGCTTGCAAACTGTGGCTTTTTTGACGACAACGCAAACGTCAACATAAAATCCAAAATACTTCCACACTTTCACACACAGTGAAAGAGGAGGGGGCTCAAGTTCTGTCAGTGGGTCTCCAGCATCTGCAGTTGCCATGTTATCTTTTGACTGGCTCTAGCTGAGTTACAGGAGGTTGACTGACTTGCAGCACTTCAACACGTGTTTTTTCCGCTTGACAAACCGACCGGACGTGACACGGGGGAAGTATCGACGATTCCGTTTTTTTTATTCGATACTCAAGATTGTGACTTCATTTTGATAGATTTTGATTTAAAATCGAAATGTGTATGTATATATATGTGTGTGTATATATGTATATATATGTATGTATGTATGTATGTATGTATGTATGTATCTATGTATTTGTATTCATTTCAGTCACGTATGAGTGAATTTGAAACTGAGCATGAATCTGGACAAAGTTTCCAAGCATATAAAGAACATTTGGTTTATACTCAGTCCTCTTTTTTCTCAGAGCTGTTTTTTTTTTTTTTTTTTAACCTTTGGAGCAATATGCAGTTGCTTTATTTGTGAAGTCACGGATGCACCAAAGACAGCTCAGAAAAGTAAATGTAAAGTTTTTGTTCACTACTGTTCTCAAAATCAATTTGTAGCCACATGAAGTCGTCTGTGTGTCACGCAGTGTTTAGCAACAAGAGGATTTTAAAATGATGAAAAATACATAGGATGAAAAGGTAGCGTCTGTTCTGTCTCAGATTGAATTAAATAAGGAAACATTTGTTTGTCAGCTGTGCAGAGCCTTGCCTGATTGACTGCTTTACATTTTACAATGTTATATCACAAATAAGAAAAGAGGATATTCCTGATATACAGGCCTTAACACATGGCTCAAGTTAGATATTTGAAAAAATATTGTCAGTGATTGTAGGTGAATAAGGATAATTACATATTGTAGCATGTTTATTTAATGATTATACAGTTGTGTCTAATTGTTGCAGAATTTAATCATGGTTTCCAAAACTTTCACAAACAAATCATTCTTCAGGCTTGGTAATGCATAAAATGTGCACAGCAAAGATAACCCGCAGATCTTCGCTAGAGTCTTAGTGACCAGAATCCCTAACAGTCATCACACAAGATTTTGGTATCAGAAGCATTCTGGTTTCCGTTTGTAGTCCATTTGTCGTCCGAGTAGTATTGACCAGTCACGTTTGATCTGGCTTTGGTTGCATGCAGATAAACAGTCCGTGTGGGGACGAAAAGAGGCAGAATGCACTGGCCTCTCCGTTACCTCAAAGTTCAATTCAGTTGGTCAATGGTGGGAGCCTGTTTAACCTGTTTAGCCTGTTCAACAAATTTGTACTTAATATGAACAAATTGCAAGTAAGTATTCATTAGCTGTTGCACCAACTTGACCGAATCAAATTAAATACATGTCATTTCCACTGCTAGCAGTGTATTATCTTGTTTTATTAAACGTTGAATCTGTACACATGAATTGGTAACCAATAGAACAAATATTGCCTCATACATTTTGTGTTACAATCATGAATTCAGCCAAAACACTAAAAGCCCCTTTTTGGAGTGTTATGTTATTGTGTAGTAAGCAATCATAAAGCTCAGTTGTGATAGGTTGCGGTTCACGGCCAAAATACAGCAAATAAAGTCACTGATGTCTGGAAGCTATGACACAACATAGGAATATAAAGTGTCTAAGGGCATTCTTATTTATTATAACTACATCGACAGGCAATGTTTCAACCCTGAGTTTAAAGCAGGGTGGCGACCGCTGCAAATCAAAAACAAGGCTGTGGTCATTATTTCCATGGAGTCACTCACAGGCGGTTCCTAAACTGGACAAACACACCCTGAACGTTAACACACAGTCTGTGATACAGATGATACAGACTGAACTGTTCCGGTCATGTGTAACAAATCACATTCCCATATGGGTTTACAGAAGTCACAGCGCAGATGTTCCTCATGGTTATTGTCCAGTTCAATACACACACATGTATCACTGTAATGCTTACAGATGAATAGACCTTAATTGAAAAATATTTGAAGAATTAAAAGATGATCATTATAGATTTACACTGTCTAGTACATGTAATGCACAATTTACTGTCATGCTACCTTCTTTCTGTGGAGAACTGTTAAGGGATTAATTAATGGCTATATTTTCACAAAGATACCGTATAAATATGTATGTATAAATATGTATATATGTATGTATGTATGTATGTATGTATGTATGTATGTATGTATGTATGTATGTGTGTATACATACGTGTGTGTGTGTGTGTATGTATGTGTGTGTGTGTGTGTGTGTGTGTGTGTGTGTGTGTGTGTGTGTGTGTGTGTGTGTATATGCCTAGATTGAGACGAGACAGCCCCATATGCAGTTTTCTCAGATGGTAACAGCAACATTAACACAAATTAACTTATTTCCTCACACACCCACTGCTTCGTCTCCTTTCAGCTCTCTGCTACACTCCGCCACACATCTTTTCTTATCTCTTCCTGCAGATGTGTGTTTTTAAGGACAGTCGTCTTCCATCCTTAATATTTTCTAAAGGATCTCTTTTAGACCCAGGGGAGAGATAAAGCAGTTTTATTCCTTAAATGCCTCTTACCTATTATCATGAGAATGACATGCAGTTTAATTAGCATGAAAGCTAGCAGAGCGTGCAGCAGCACCACAGGCAGGACACAACAAACCTCGTCTCTTTATCCCCCAGGTTTTGAAGTCCTCAGTCTGCTTCTCCAAACATCCGTCCCAAATCCAAATAACCAGGTTCATGCTTCTTCTTTGCTGCTTCGGTTTTTTATTTTTTATGTTGTGCAGCAATGTGTGGTGGGGCTCCCCTGATAATCCAGGAGAGGTAAGACTTAAAAGGCCTCACACTGTGCCCTATTTAGAGCACCACTCATGTAGAAACAGAAGATACCTCATACCTCTTCCTTAAAAAGGCACAAGCAAGTCTAAAAGGTTTAAGGCATTCTGTAAATGGAGACACATATTTCAAGTCCTGATAAGTTCATAATTGTAGTAGAAAGCCTCCATGTAATAATAATACATTTTATTTGTAAAGCACTTTTCATAAAATAATCTCAAAGTGCTACAGAAACCACATTAAAACGCATTAAAAATGCAAAACAGAAAAAATATACAAGCGATAAAATACATACATAAAATAAGCATTAAAAAAAACAGCTAAAAGAGCAGTTTAGTGCAAATTAAAATCCGCAAAGCCTAAGGACAACTTAAGAACGCCTGCCTGAACAGAACAGTTTTAAACTCTTTTTTTAAAAGTGTCCACAGACTGAGATTTTCTCAGATGTTCAGGGAGGGAATTCCAGATTATATGTAGGTTTAAGGCTTTGGGAAGTTCACTTCAGTTCAATTCTGAGATTAAAAGAAGTATGCTTATATATTAAACTTACATATTATATTTTTGGCCACTTGGAAACAAGACATCAATGACATACCTTTTAAGTTAATACTACAAACTGTTTGGCAAACAGTTCAGTAGTTAAAATGCAACAATATCATTAATTTCATCAATTTTTTCAATCATTAATTCTGAAATTTGGAGTAGTTTCTGGCAACTTGTTGAATGTAAGTCCAATATTAACTTTGTTTTTGGTCTCTACCAACTCCTGAGGGAAATATCTGGCTCTTTATCAACTACATGCTCCACTATGTTTCCCAGCTAGTCTCTAACTGTGTCTGTCTGCTGTTTGATGCTGAGCAGGTACTGTACAGTAGGTTTCTAGAGCTTTTTCACTGAAAGTAGCTGCCTGTGGTGGCTGATAACGATGCTGTAAGAGCAAATGGAGTTTTGGGCTTGGAGAGCTAAACTATGAGCTAAAACTCACTATAAAGCTCTGTAAAGCCGTGGGGAGCTGCAGATTTAGGTGATAATTCTCTGTGGGTTCATCACTACGATGGGACCCCTTTCACATTGTCACATTATTTTCAAGTTGTCATGTGATACTTTATTATAAAAATATTAATTTGTATCTGCAGTTTATACTGTGCAGTGCAAAAAGGCTGCATGAGTGACGCTTACTTAGGACGGACACTTTTCTGTACACGAACATGCTCTTTACGTCATATTGATTTGATGAAGGATATAAATCAATACAGAATCTCAACGCATTGTCCGAGTGAAGATGAAGTTGTTTCTTTTTTTCCCGGCTGAATGTGAAAGCTGAAGTAAAAACTTGTGAGAGGAATCAACTCAATTAGGGACATAAGTCATAAACCGGCATCACAGTTATGTTCATATTAATGGAATCGCCACAATTTGTCGTGAAGCTCGCAGAGGTTAAATGCATAGGCACAAAGTTCAACTTTGGTGAACTTTATCACATACATTTGCAGCATTTACCAATTCCAAACCTATTTGACTCTGCTTATTTTTGAGAGAACGTTAAGGGCATTTTCACACCTATAGTTTGTTTGCTGTGGTCCAAATCACTTGATGAGTTTGTAAACTTGGAGCGATTTCCCTTTTCGTTTGGTTTTGTTTCACACAGAAAAATCCAAGTGTACCAAAATGACAAATAAAGTTTTACTGTCTGGTAAGTTTACATGTTGATAAGAGTGCAAGTTGTCAGTATATCACCAAGCTTCAAGCTCCATGGATTTCACAAATAAATTTCGTTGTGCTACTCTGTGGTATAACCAAGGCAAAAACATAGATACATTTCAGACAATGGGACACAAAACTAGCAGGGTTTTTGGTTACTTTTGTCAGCAGAGACAACCACAGTGATTTAGCAGCCCCTGGTTTATCTTTAATAATTTACTATTACCATTTTATCCACACACACACACACACACACACACACACACACACACACACACACACACACACACACACACACACACACACACACACACACACACACACACACACACACACACACACACACACACACACCCTGAGCAGAACAATAAAGCGGCTGCTGAGCTCAGGAAGCAATTGTCTTTTAGCCTGTGAAAATAAATTGGCTCATTCATTGGTGGAAACAGTCACAGTCTGAAGAGGACAGCACTTTAGTGACGGAGCGTGTGCATCCTTCCATCAAGTCACACAGAGCTGCTTCAGAAGCAAAAATAGAATAATCGCTAAGGTTTGACATCTGATGTAGGCGCATTATTCTGCATTCACATCATCTTTCCTTAAAGGTCAGCCAGCGAGAAACAAAGCTAACTATCCCCCACTATGAGCTATAATCTTTTATGTATTGGTAATGTATTTTTTTTTTAAATATGAGCAACTTATCTCAGGCCTACGGACAACGGGCCAATGAAAATTACAAGGAAAGAAGGATCTTGTGAGAGACACTTCTTTTGTCTTTTTCAATTTATTTTGTGTAAAGCCTTTGTTTTAACTTGGAGCCTATTTTAAACTATCTTTGTTCGTCTCCTTATGCATTGACACATAAGTAAGGACTTTTACTTAGTCAAGTTAAGTGGTGAATACTTACTTATTCTGTGGTGACATTCGACAGCAGTGCAGTTTGGAGACCCCAGACCTTTAAAAGTATAGTTTTGTGAAAGTAACTTTGAGTAGAAAGCAGTTTTTTTTTAATCCATTTTTGTGCTGTTTTAATTCATACTCTCCAGTTTTCCAGACAGCAAGTCAATTAACTCTTAACTTGCTTGGGACCCGTGTCTCTACAGAATTACATTACATTACATTACATGTCATTTAGCTGACGCTTTTATCCAAAGCGACTTACAATTGCTATACATGTCAGAGGTCGCACTCCTCTGGAGCAACTAGGGGTTAAGTGTCTTGCTCAGGGACACATTGGTTGATGTATCACAGTGGGAATCGAACCCGGATCTCCCACACCAAAGGCATGTGTCATATCCACTGCGCCACAACCACCCGCAGAATACAGTATATTTCTAGTTTAAACTGAGCCAGTGAGATTATTTCTATCTTCAGTGTAGCTCTCCCTCAGTCAAATGTTTGTATATAATGTTCAAGCGGATAAATCAAAACATACATTTTGATATCCAAAAACAGCAGTTTACATTTATTCAACTGGTAATCTGAGAATACAGAGATCTGCGAGTGTTGAGCAAGTTTGAACTCGTAATTGTTTAGTTTTTCTCCAATTACTCCCCTTCTCTATGTGCGTATCTGTACCTCAGCCAATTTGACAGCCATTGCATCTCCATTCTGTTTATTATTTGTTTCACCATTAGTTGCTGCCCACATAACAGCTGTTCCTTCTGAAGGCCACAAAGCATTAAAATGACAGCAATTTGCAAGATATACAGAATTCAAATAAGTGTCAAACACAACAAGCAACATTAATGTTAGCAGTTGACACCTACAGTAATTAGACAAATTCAACGTATTCAGCTGGAAGATAACCTAAAGTCGTTTTTTTTAATGACTTTGAAACTGGGAGGAGAAAACGGCTGATTAGATGTACATTGATTAGGCTGACTTAAAATAGGATAAATTGTATACAGCAGTATGAACTAAACCTGTGTTTCACTGTCGCTTGGAGTATCTTATTCTCTCATTTTCTGACTGACAAGCTGTTCTGTCTCCCCCAGAGGAGACCTGTTATGCTACATGTCACCATCAGGGCAGATTAATTATTTGTCTCCTCCTTCCATTAGTGGGGTGGAGATAATGAGACATGGCAACCGAGAGTTCAACACAGTGGCATAGACATCGGCATGAATCAGGAGGACTGTTAATCATCATGGGAGCACATTTCCAACGCTGCTGTCATTTCTCTGACTCTGATTTGTATGGAGGGGAAAGCTATGAATTACTTTTAAATGCCTCTTAAGGTCCATTATCAGTAACTGGAGGAGCAAACTGCCTCATATTTTTCTGCATATTATTTTGAATGTAAGAACTTCCCTTTTTACTTGCAGAGACAAGCAGAAGTAAAGCATATCCTGCTTATGAACAGGCTGGTAAACCGCATATCATCTGATGACAGGTAACTGCAACACATTTTTATATTTATGCAAATCTAATTAGTTGGGTTTAAAAACCTGACAGACATGCATGACATGTTTGTGTTCACACTTAACTCATTTTTTTGTTGTGAAAACATTTGTGAATTCACAGGTATCAGTGTTAATAAGTGAGATCAATATGTTGATTTAGCAGCGTTTATTTTAATGTCCCAAGGTGTCACATCACTTATGATCGTTGCAAAGTTTTAATCAAGAATACCGTAGCGCAATTGTCTTCTTTCACCTATATACCTTCTGCCAGTTTGCCTTAAATGTTTAACATTAAGCCACTGGCAAACTTTCACATACACACTCTTGTCCAATAAATCTTTTAGCACTGTCCGTCTGTGGGTGTACTCAGCTAGGTGTGGGCACTGGGAATTGAATCAGCTTACTTCACATGCCATTAAGTGGAGAAGGTGAGAAACAAATCCACCTGCCTAGTTGTTGCTAACACAATATGCACTCCATCAAACAGGTCCAGTCAGGGCACAATTTAGAAGGTAGAGGACACCTCGTGTGCAAATCAAGATTGATATTGCAGGGCTGTCTCCACTGTTAGGCCTTGATTGCCAATGCATCTTGTAAGAATCAAATGTAGTGGCTGCAAAGTGTTTAATTTCATGCACTAAACCTGCTTTGCATACAGTCTGCATCCTGGTTTCTCTTGTACAGCTATTTTCCCCCAACTTGTCTACATTATTAAGGATTCTAGACATCTGCACAATGTAAGACTGGCATTCATCTCCAATTATTTATTTACATCCAGAGAATGCATGAAAAATCTTTGACGTCTTTACTCCTTATCTTAAGTACCTCATATTGTGTTACCAGTTTCTTATCCATGACCATTTTAATAAAGTCTTCTCAATAATAATAATACAGCCATATCTATGTATCACCATGCTGAAGCACTGTCTGCCAAATATGACTCCACCATCATTTCCATTGTTCCTAAATAACAGAGCATTGTGAGTTTTCCGGGTTGGTAAATTTGCACTGCGATCATTTCAGGATTCTGTACGAAGTCCTCACAGTCAGAATCAAATCTGTTATGCAGTCTTGTATTATGCATTCAACAGTAGATCCTCATCAGACTGGTTCTGACACCAGATGGCTGCTATTTGTGAATCTACGTAAACATATTTAGTGTTTCTATTCAGAATCTAAGGTCAAGGTAAACTTTATTATCCCAAAAAAGGGAAATCCGGGTGGTCAAGGTGCACATACATAAAACCTTCATCAAAATAGATACAAATTTAAATAGTGCTATAAATAACCCACCTACCCATACACACACGTACACCGGGAGAGCATTTTCAAACACCCTCACTCCGACATACACTCCCACAGACACACGTATGCACACACATAGAGCACTTCCAGGTACCCTCAGCAAACACACACCACTATGATGTGCAGTGGGCTACGTGATCCCTGAGAACGTGAACAGCATTTTCCACTCATAGCAGATGCCACAATATAGTAATATGTGTGTGTGTCACTTCAAAAATCTGTTAATACAACAATGTATTTTATTCTTACAGCAATCATGATGCTTGTTTTCTTGCTTCTATTAGACTGAAGGCACTTTAAACCACAGACTGACACTCACTGAAACTCAACCCCATTGCCAGACAAGAACAAAGAAAGAAAGAAAGAAAGAAAGAGAGATTTTTATTGATCCCAAAAAATGGGAAATTACGGTGTTGCAGCAGTAAAATATGACGCACAGCACACATACAGAATATACATTAAATAATAGGATACAATATACATGAAATAATAAAAAAAATGGACTACAAGAACAAATATTTCAAATGTATACAAGTTGGGAATAAAAATGTACAACTGTTTCGCTAGTATTGATAAAGATGTAGATAAACCTATTGTGCAAGGTGCATTCAGTGCAGTTGTGATGTATATGAGTCTTCTCTCACACTCAGTGATGAAGTGTTAAAAAGTTGAATTGCCTGTGGTAGGAATGATTTCCTGTAGCGGTCCGTGCGACATCGAAGCTGTCGGAGCCTCTTAGAGAAGGTGCTCCTCTGTTGGACCAGTGTGGGGTGGAGAGGGTGGTCGGGAACGTTGGTATGGGATGATTCTGAGCGTGGTATATAGAGTAGATATATTTCCCAAAATGTCAAACTTTTCCTTTAAACAAACTATATGCTGTGCACAGAGGTTACAGAAAAGTTTACAGAAATTAAAAAACACCCATTGGAACTCCAGTCTTCCAATCCACCACTGTCTTACCTCTAGGGCTATACTACTATACTATCTAATTAGAAAGTTATACCAAGTGTGTAAGATGGAGCCTGTTATTGCCAAAGTTCCAAAATTCACTTTTTTCTAAAATAATTGTGCTGACAGTGTTTCTTACTGGGCCAGCATCTTCTACTGTACAAGTTAAATGGACCAATGCAGACTCACATTGAGCAGCAGTATGTCAACTCTGTGGTGTCTCTTGGTTTTGGTACAATGTGCTCCATTAATAGTTTGTGAACAGTGTCAGTGCCTCATCAATAACTTTGACGTAAGTGGTACACTTAAAATAAAATTTCACTGAAGTTTTATTCTGAGCAGAACTTCCAGCCCCATTCGATCTAATCCACTCTCTCCACACTCACTGATACACTCAGGGGCAGTCCACACGAAGACCTATTTTGATGCAAACACACATCTTTTGCATCGTTTGGGCCGATTGTCCACACGAATCCTGTAAACGCACTGCCCGTAAACGCACTTTTTGAAACCTGGTCCCAGGGTGAATAATAATAAATTTCTTTTTAAAAAAACGGCTCACGTTTGGCTTCGTGTGTACGGCGAAACCGCATAAGTGCGTATCGATGATGTCATCCCCACACACCTCGGCCTCACAGCTGACTGCCTTCAACCCAGCTGACAGCTCTAGCAGGGACGCAATGCTGTTTATAAAGTGGAAGTAGAGAACTTATCAACTAGCTAGCTAATCTGTCTGCTCATCAACTCCTTGAACGGATTATAGTAACTTTTTGCACGGCTTATTGTAGAAAGGCTACCGCAAGAAAAATGTGTAGCTAGATTATCAAAAAGACATCGGATCATTCATGTTTGTTTGACTGCCGATGTTAGCTAGCAGAGCTAACGTTAGTGCTAGCTAGTGCGCTAACTAGCTAGCTAGCGCGCTAACGTTAGCTCTGCTACCTAGCGTGCTGCAATCATGTCCGATAGCAGACAGAATTGCAAAATAGAAAACAATCCAGCAGCACATTATACAATGTAACGTTTTCTAGCGGTGGCCTTTATATAATGAGCACTGGTGAAAGTTACTAAAGTCTAGTCCATGGCTGTAGAGAACTATGGTATGTTATGAAAGGAAGTGACTGAAGGCTGCTCTTCTTTGTTCCGTTAATTTCTGTAGCAATAACAGAACAGGCCTGGCATATGAAGTAGCGTGTTGAGTCATTTACATAAGGATTCATGTGTACGTGAATTTTCTTGAACCGAATCCAGGGAAGACGGATGCGTTTTCATCCTAACGTCTTCGTCTGGACATGTGATTTTATTCCTCCAGTGTACAGTATAAAGACATAATGAGAATAAGATATCATAGTTTACTTGACTAAAAATAGGCAATTTCCTAAAATCACTTTCTTTTTGTTTCTTGCAAATGAACAATTTGGTGTGAACACATTTCCCCTCTTTCTCATTTTCTCTAATGAGTGGGATAAGAAGATGAGCGTATCACTGCGAGAAACTGACTTGTGCAACACTGTCGGGCGATCCTGATAATATATTCACATTTGCACAACATTCACATTCAGCTTGGATTTTTCCAAGTGCTAAGCAGCCTTTCTGCACAATATCCAGCATCTAATTTGGTCATTTTCTAGCTTTTAACCACAACATAAGCAGATTGTCACCCATCACAGCCTTCAGGGAGGCCACTGAAAGGGTCACTGCTTCTTGTCTACTACTTCTGTCTCTTTTTTTAATCTTTGTGGTGTTGCTTGTTGCTGACATATTCAAGTTGCTTGAATTTTCAGTGTACTGTACAGTATCCATCTGAGGCATCCAATAGCATTTCACAATTATTGGTGAACCATTTAAACCTCCAGTAAACATGGATTCCAAACTTTATATATGTACCACAACATATGCAGCATGAATAAAAACAGTTATACATTAGTACTGTCCATTAAAGTTACAAAAGAAAAGTTAAAAAAGTCCTTACGTACCATGGTAACAGCAAGTGAGGATTACCATTAGATTAGACTACTAGGTTTACTACAGAAAAGCAATTGTTGTTTGTATTTACAGTGCAGCTAAACAAAGTCACATTGTTTTTAATAAAGAAGTCAGTAAAAAAAATAATTCCAACTGTGATCTGAATTCATGCTGTGGATGGAGTGAGCAGTTTCCCACACAACAGCAGGACACGTAGAAGGATTGATGAAAGGTTGCGGTCAGCCCTAACCTCTTTACCCCTTCCTGTGACTGCTTCACAATAAAAGCCACCTCCATATTTCTCTTTTAGGAGGAGCAGCACAAAAATTAGTTTCTCTACATTAGGACTGGCCGATACGGCCAAAATCTTCTATCGATAACATGCTATATCACGATTTAGCATGTTTTCTGGTAATTTAATAAATAGTCTGTATGAAATAACCATACGGTTAAGCCTATTTTTGTGTATGTGTGAATTAAATACTTCAAATACTTAAATGCTATTTTCTCATTTTATTAACACATTTAGTGCATAATGAACACAGCGTGCAAGGATCAGAACAATAGAAATGATATGGAAAAATAGATGTAACACATTTTTATACAATTATGACAATATACAGTATATTGTCATATCGCCCAGCCCTTTTTTTTGCATTAGCAGTAACTTAAATGCAGCCCTGACTGTAGGCCCTACCATGATTCAATTTAAAAACAATTATGCTGGATTACATACATACATGCGTGCATTTGAAGGCAATTTGAATCCAGCTCAGGAATGGTAGTCTTTTAAGCACAGTTGCAAAAGTTTGTTAGTTTTATTAATATTTAGAACACATTGTTCAGTAACTTAAGTAAATCTTTTTAAAAATAAAACAGAAGAAATTATATAATAATAATAATAATAATAATAATAATAATAATAATAATAATAATAAATACTGTCTTAGAATAACAACTGATCCACAGACATCTCATCTTATCTCAAGTTTGACCTTTAAAGAAAGCATTCGGACGATGAATGACACTGTGTGGGCTCGTCTTTTGTGTTCTGTTTGACGAAGGGGACTTGTGTGTCATGCACATGAATACCTGCGGCACCCTAAATAGCAATGCATCAATTCAACCCCCAAAAATGGATGAATATGCCCCTTTGGGGAGACATTCAATTTAAAATAAAGAGGAAGCAATTTCACGTACATCCACCAGAAAATGGTATTTGGATCTTTGGCAAATGTCATTTACAATCAAAAAGTCTGCAGTACAATTAGAAAGCACACTTTAGATACTCTGATCATTCAACTTGAGATAATTAAATGTCTCATTTGTTATTATGACAAGAGGTGGACAATGAAAGACTGACAGTTGGACAGTCTGAGTGGTGGAAAGAAGCAAAAAAAGGGCAGTGGTGTTAATTTTGGATATTGTTACGTTTCCAGGTCTGTGTTAGCGGCGGCTGATAAAATAGCCCTGCTGCTGCATAGCCTAGTTGAGCACTCCAGGCTGCAGAAATCAAAAAGATTTAAAAAAAAGAAGAAAAAAAAGAAAAAAGCCTGAGAGAAACTGGTTATGAAAGACCATAGGCTACTAAGTAAGAAAAAAAACTGTGGGTTTTTAAAAGTAGTATTCATGTCTTGGATAAGTCTGGAAACTACAACATTTAGCTCTTTAAACTCCTTTTTATATTTTGGAAAACAAATCCTTTGACATATATCTTGCACTGAAAGAGAAACTCTCCGTTTAGTTACTTTAGTGGCATTTCTGCATTTATTAAGACAAGTAAAGAGAGGCAAGGGTGAATCTTGATGTGGATTTGAATCCAAGGTGTGTAGGTGGTTGTGTGCTCTGAAGCTAATGCGGAGCTTACATCAGACCGTATTTGAGGCAGATTCATAATTAAGAAAGATTTTCACATGTGGGGTAGAATCCCAGCAGTTTGCTTGCATTAAGTTACATAGCTTTCAAGTCAAGACAAATACAATTAGACACATTGCATAGACAACTACTGAATAATAAAATCATCACCAGTCATCATAATGTAATTACTTAGGACAGGTTCTCTAACTCCTATAAAGTGCATTTTTACTATTGGTTATCAGTCCTAATTTTGCTCAAAAGGTTTATAATCTTGCCCTATCAACAGCCAATAGTTTCACTTTGGCTGACATTAGCAAACAAGTACTTCAGTAGGTTGTTGTAACATGTCACTGTGTTCTGTGTTTGGGATTTTGTTGATTATAATTACAGCTTGTCTGCATTTCTGCAATCACACATTAACAGACAGATAACTGCGCAGTCTTCTATGTTTTATTGATGTTGGTGAGATTGTGCCA
This sequence comes from Gymnocephalus cernua, assembly GCA_023631565.1. NCBI lineage: Eukaryota > Metazoa > Chordata > Actinopteri > Perciformes > Percidae > Gymnocephalus > Gymnocephalus cernua. The sequence goes on from CM042435.1 coordinate 29,681,472, forward strand.
GGCTAAACATCTTGTAATGTTTGGAGGCATGAACAGCACTTGTGCCAAGAATAACTTTTGAAATTGCATCACCACCATATTTTCCTTTTGCACTTTATCTGTTATTGTATACTTAAAGTAAAGAGTACAAAAATGATTTGGTGAGAGTTTTGATGTTTCAATCTGAAAGAGCATGTCCCTGTTATAGAAGCAAGAGAATCACACAGAGACCACGTTTAACCACATTATCACCATGGTGAGAAATGGGAGGCTGGAGAGTATTTGAGATTCAGGTCTCTTTTTCACGGATGTGGAAGAATAAAATGTGATCGTTCACTGCCACATGGGCACCAAAGATGCCCTGCATGGGCCCACAACCTTTGAACCTGAGCTTCTGTTGAATGAGCAACTGGTTTGAATCCAAGTAGGATTCTCACAATTCTCACATCATCCCTGTTTAATGGAGTCAAAGTGACTTTGAAGTTAACATTTGTATACAGTATAGATATAAAAAATGTGGATTTTTGAATTGGAAATGTTTGTAGAGTATTAACGAAGATTAACGAAGGGAATGTCGGGGGGGGGGGTGCATCAAACATTGAAAGACTTTTCTTGTGACCTTCCCAGATTGTTTTGTTGCCACCGTGCTGCTGTGAGATTTATGCCTTTATCTAAAACAGCTCTACATGAATGGTAAGCAAACACAGCCTCTGCGCCACAGACCTAAAATGCTAAATAAAACTTTGCCCTCTATCACAGCAGGTTTGTGCTCTCATCATAACTGAGAGAAAAGAGACACCTAAACACATCCACAGAGACAAAAAAAAATCCCTTTATGACCTTTTTGGAAATGGCATCCGAGAGTAAATACTTGAATAAATGGCTGCACAAGTGCTTTTTGATGAATGCCACAATCTGAGACGTGGGGTAATTTTATTTCCACAGATCTCATGGGAGAGGGCCAAATGGAGGTGTGCATAATACACTTTGTCGCCTTTCAAACCGCTGACCTTGACAACGGTAATATAACCTGGCACATCGCTCTAAAACCCGGTGAACGAGCGCAGTGATCTTGGCTTTTGTGCTCCTTAACCATTTAACCATAAACGCCTTGACAAAGGTCACACAGGTTTTGACTGCATCTGACAGACTGGTTCTATAGGAAATGAGGGCAAATCATTTCAAGGGGCTTTTATTTACAGTCATATGGCACACACTATAACATATATTAGGATGGAGCACCAACAAACCAGACTCTGTTCACAATATAAGTAGATGGGGAGATTACGGTGGCCGACGGGCAAATGCACTGCAACTTAATGAAACGCGCATTAGACAATAGACAAAACACAAGCAAATTAAGAAAACGTCTTCATTAATTTGACAACACATACGCAGAATTTAGCAAACTCTCTGCAAATACACACAATACAACCAATTATACAGAAGCACTGCAAATATAGAAACGATGCAAGAGGGAGAGAGAGAGAACTTTCAATCTCAGAAAAGTGTGCTACATTGGGAAACGGTGTGCAACTGCTTTGAGATCATAGACTGTAAATATTAAGTCAATGTTTGAGATATGTTTTCTCTCATTTGGTGGGTGTGTCTAATTTATTGGCTCAGGTCATAGGTGATACCCAATCAGCAGAGACGTGTCTGTCAACTCGTTGTAATAAAAAGGCAAATTCAAGCTGTTCCACTTGGCGCTCCCCCTAGAGGCCTGGAGAATTTCCGTTGTGTAAACTGGATGCAGCGTTTTTCTGGTGCATTTGTTTTCGGGGATTGTGTGCGTTTCTTTTTGCATCGTTTCTGTATTTGCAGCACGTTTCTGTATTTGGTTGTGTTGTGTGTAGATGCAGCGTGTTTGCTAAATGCTGAGCATGTGTGCTTGTGTTTTGTCTATTTGCATGTGTTTCATAAAGTTGCCCCTGTCGGCCACCGTAGGAGAGCTGAAAAAACACAACAAATATCTACTTTAATGTGGTATAGTTAGTGCCAATTAGCGAGTGTTAGTATTAGTAATTTTTTAAGACAAAGGTAAAAATTCTTAGATTCCAGCGTCTTAAATGTGAATATTTTCTAGTTTCTTCTCTCTCCCATGTGACAGTAAACTGAATATCTTTGAGTTGTGGACAAAACAAGACATTTGAGGACGTCATCTTGGGCTTTTGGGAAACACTGATCAGAATCAGTAAAGCTTTATTGCCAAGTAAGTTTTTTACACGTACAATGAATTTGTTTTGGTGTTGTAGGTGCATGTCACACATTCTCTAAAATAACTGTTGGTGTACAGGGAGAAGAGCAGGGGGGAAAGAACACAGTCCTGAGGGGATCCGGTGCTGATGGTCTGTGAGTCTGTGATGTCTTTACCCAGCTTCGCATGCTGCTTCCTGTCAGACAGGAAGTCAGTGGTCCAACTGCAGTTGGAGTCAGACACACCAAGCTGGGAGAGTTTCTCCTGGAGCAGAGCCGGGACGATGGTATTAAAGGCAGAGCTGGAGTCCACAAAAAGGATCCTGGCATAGGTTCCTGCGGAGTCCAGGTGCTGGAGGATGTAGTGTAGGGCCAGGATCCTCCACAGTCACTACAGGTTTGCAGAGCTTTAATTTCTGTCTGTACGCGGGGATCAGGTGGACCATGACATGGTCAGAGTGTCCCAGTGCAGCACGAGGGACGGCGTGATAAGCATCCCTGACTGTGGTGTAACAGTGACCCAGAATGTTCTCCTCTCTGGTCAGTCATTTAATATGCTGTCTGTATTTAGGTAGTACGTGAGTGAGGTTTCCTTTGTTAAAGTCTCCAAGGATAATTACTGAGGAGTCTGGGTTGGTCCGCTCCACACGTATTATCTGGTCGGCGAGCATGCGCTGTGCGACCTGCACGTTGGCCTGCGGCGGGATGTAAACACTGACCAGAATGAATGAATGGAACTCACGGGGTGAATAAAAAGGCTTACAGTTTATGATGAAAGATTCCAGGTCAGGAGAACAATGCTGCTGGATCACTGTCACGTCGTTGCACCAACCGCTGTTGATGTAGAAACAGATTCCTCCACCTTTAGTTTTGCCGTAGAGGTCCGTGTCTCTGTCCGCTCTGTAGAGTTGGAAGCCTGCCAGCTGCAGCGGTATTAATCCACAGAGCCACGTCTCCGTGAAGCACAAAACAGCAGATAAAGAAAAGTCCCTGTTTTTCCCCAACAGCAGTTCTAATTCCTCCAGATTGTTGGGCAATGAGCGCACTTTAGAGAGAAATATGCCCGGTAACGGTGTGCGTAATCCTCGCTGGCGGAGACGCACCAGCGCACCAGCCCGTTTCCCTCTCCTCTGGCGTTTCGCGGTGTGAGCAAAGGTGAGCACACCTTTGACTAGAATGTCCAAAATTTCCAGTGTAAGGAGAAGAACAGTAGGAAATACGTCCTCTGGCGTTGTTCCCCTGATGTTCAAGAGGTTTTCATTGGAGAAAGACATCCGGGTACCATCGCAAAAAACAAAGTTAAAAGTCCACATTTTTCAACATTTTCTGACATTTTATAGACCAAACAACTAATCGAATAATCAAGAAAATAATCAACAGATTAATCGACTATGAAAATAATCATTACTTGCAGCCCTAGTTAGTATGCTCACACGCTAAGCTAAAATGGTTAAAATGGGCGGCGGCCCAGGGTTTGAATCCGACCTGTAGCCCTTTGCTGCATGTCATTCCCCTCTCTCTCTCCCCCCCTTTCCTGTCTACAACTGTCCTATCAATTAAAGGCCCAAAAAATAAAAACGATGGTTAAAATGGTACGTTAGCATGTTGGCATGCTGACATTTAGCTCAAAGCGCTGCTGTGCCTCACAGAGCCATCATAGTTCTAGAGCAACAGACATAGTTACACATCACAGAATTATTTCGGTTCATTTTTTGACCATATAAATTTGTGTTTTCCATCTGATCATAATTGAAATTAAAGGGCTTAAAGGGATACTTCACCGATTTAGCATTCAGCTTTGTATCAGTAGAAACCCGGTAGTATTTCTGAATGACCGTGCGTCCCTCCCTCATATCCCCCTGAGACGGGAAATATCTGCATTGGGGGGTCCGGAAAAAATCTTCCGATGACGCAAAATGACGATTTTTGCGTCATCGGAAGATTTTTTGGCCAGAGCAAAAGACTACAACCAGTAGTAGGACCTACTTCCGCATGTTTTAAACCCGCCCATCGCCCGAAGCTAGCCGATCTCGGCCGGAAAAAAACGAAATGTCAGCCATCTTGAATCCTCGCTAAACAGGGCTCTGCTCTATCTTCTCAGCAGCAAACTTTTACAACAATTATGTGCATTCAAACTACCGCACGTGTACCACCGGGATACATCGCTACACAGCAGAGAATATGCAGGAAACGTTATTACAGACGGAATAATCGGCCCACTACGAAAGCTTCGCCTGCACCGAGACCAGCACGGGGACGGGCGGACTCGCTCGTAGCCGGGTAGGGCACATCCTCGTCGGCTAGGTGGGAAGCTAGCGCTAGCCGGGGATAAGGCACATCCAGAGCGAGCTAACGCTAGCCGGCTACCTGTCCCATCAATCCTGCTTGCAAGTGTCCGTTCATTTAACAACAAACTGGACTACATCCAACTTCAACGATGCTCCCAACGCGAGTTCAGAGACTGTGTTTTTTGCTCAACAGTGAACCGGACTGTCCAGCTACCAGGACTGCTAGCCCTCCGACAATCCGAGCTTCTTTTACTGTCTATGGCTCTCTCTCATGGATGTATTAAGAGAACTTCTCAGCAGCAAACTTTTACAACAATTATGTGCATTCAAACTACCGCACGTGTACCACCGGGATACATCGCTACACAGCAGAGAATATGCAGGAAACGTTATTACAGACGGAATAATCGGCCCACTACGAAAGCTTCGCCTGCACAGAGACCAGCACGGGGACGGGCGGACTCGCTCGTAGCCGGGTAGGGCACATCCTCGTCGGCTAGGTGGGAAGCTAGCGCTAGCCGGGGGAAAGGCACATCCAGAGCGAGCTAACGCTAGCCGGCTACCTGTCCCATCAATCCTGCTTGCAAGTGTCCGTTCATTTAACAACAAACTGGACTACATCCAACTTCAACGATGCTCCCAACGCGAGTTCAGAGACTGTGTTTTTTGTCCTTTCGTGGGAAACATGGCTGAACAACAGTGAACCGGACTATCCAGCTACCAGGCCTGCTAGCCTTCCGACAATCCGAGCTAGAGATGCTCTGTATGAAGGTGAGCTGTGTTAACACGGACTGGTGCAGAAATGGGGTGATTTGTATCCAACTAACTGCTAACCGCTGGAGTTTGTGACTGTTACATGGCGACCATTCGACATCCCACGCTAATTCACGGCTGTGTTTATACTCGGTGTTTACAGCCCACCAAGCCTAATGCTGGTATGCTTAGCTGAACTTTACGGAGCCTATAATGTGTGTGTGCACGGTAAATGTAGCCTGTTTCGTATGTCGTTATTATATAATATAGTTTTTATATATTTTAAATGTGTATTTATATATTTTAAATTGACTCGAGCCACGGTGAAACGTTGTTTTGTGTATATGGTTGAAATAACAATAAAACACATTGAGTTGAGTCGAATGCCTCACTGTCTGTCTGTCAAGCGGTAGGCGTGGCTTGGGAGTGGACTCAAAGCAGCGAAGCGAAGTGCATTCTGGGATTTGGTGTCTTTCATCCATATGAGCCAAAAACACATTTTCTGGCTTTTCTCGGCCTAGAAGGCACCAATTAAATTTTTTTTTTCACATTTCTGCTACATAGGTGACCCAATTTAAAGATATATTAGGCTTTGCAGCGGTGAAATATCCCTTTAACATCAACATAATTGACAAGAGAGTCATAACAAGTTCCAGTCCTTTGTTTTAGTATTTAGTGGTAAGGTGACCATTTATGTTTGGGTTTGGATCACAGATTGAGTTTTGATTTTTGAAACATCTTTAATGCATACGGTTACTGCTTTGCTGTCTTTTGAGATCAGTTTGTCCAGGCATTTTCCCTCCATGTGTCCTGCTAAAGACGCAACACACCCCGTTTCCTGTTCGTCCAACAATTTTCCTTAGAAAAACTAAGCGGTCACCGGGCATCTCCATGGTAAAACAACTACAGTACAATAACAGCTTCCATAAGCTGGCTGCAGCTTAAATCTTGTCTAACACAAGCAGAAAAGTGGACACTTTAAAACTGTTGCAGTGTGTCCTTCTTGTGAATTTTGTTGTATCAATGAAGAGCCCACAGGCTGTTGCAGTCTTCAGAAATACTGTATACAGCAGCACTCACCTCAAATCACAGATTAAGCTAGACAGTTATTTTATGTTTCCATACCGTGGTCACTGTCAGAAGGCTGTCGTAATGCTTTAATTCTTTGAAGCAGCTGTTGCATATTAATCTTCAGATAATAGAGAATTACTTTTGTATGTACACTTCACTCTAGAAAAGAGCTTTGCCTGCGTTCCCTGCTCTTCTATGTAAAGTGACAAAATGAATAGCTGTGCATGTTAAATGTATTTATGTTCCCTGTAAATTGACTTTTAATATACAAAATTAAAATCCAGAGGAACCATCAATAATTGAAAGAAGCAATAGGCAAACACACACAAAACGACCGAGATCAAGAGAGAGACGACTCGGTTAGACATGAGGGACACAATTAACGATAGAAGGAAGCAGCTGCTTTAAAGGAGAGAGGAAAACTAAAAGGCAGCAAACTGCAGAAATGTTTGAGTGGGAAAGAAAAATGATCTCCGAAATCCTCTCTTGCTGCTGCTGTTATAATTGAATGTTAATTCATAGCATACCAACAGAATATTTTATACAATTAATATGTGATAGAGCTCCTTTCTTGCGTTTTTAATGAGACCTTGCGCCTCAGTTTCTTTCAGGTTTAAGTAGGCCTGGGCAAAAAAATCGATGAAATGAATGAATTCGATTTTTTTTGTTGCGGGCGATTTAAAAAATAAGTAAATCGAGTTTTTGTGTAATGGCGCATTTTTGGCTCTCCGGAGCTTCCGTAGAATTAGTTTTTTTTATAGCAGTATGGCAAGCGACAATAACAACATCATAGCACCTCTCTTAATACATCCATGCATAGCACACACAAAACAGCAACAGCAAGTGACAACATGGCTACCGGTGAGAGTGGGAAGTTTGTTCCCAAGAAAGGAATAAAATCATCTGTTGTTTGGAACTGGTATGGGTTTGCTGCGACAGACGTGGAGCAGCAAACCCCGCGCTGCAACGTTTACCTAAAGCCCATCGCAGTCAAAGGCAGCACATTTTGGTGCCTTATTTCGGTGCCTGACTTTACACTACACTCGACAGCAGGTAACGTTAGCCTACCTTTAGCTAGCAGTTGGATTAAACACGGTTAAAATGCTGACAGGTAACGTTAAACAGTGTAAAGTGTGACTGTATATTAACAGTCTGCTCTGCAGCGCAGCAGATGCCGACGTCGGAGAAACACAGACGGTGCGTTCACTGAAACTGGTAACCTACAGTCTCGCGGTGCATTCAAAGTTATTGTAAAATACCCTTTTCCCATCTGGTTGTTGTTTTTGTCGTTCCACAGCAATTTACTGGTGAAATAAGTTATTGTGTATTATAAGTTATAGTTATTACATTACTTTTAAATCATTTAATTTTGACCATATGGCCTTAGTAATAAACAATGTGTTCTTAAATGTCACCGACTTTTGTTTAGTAGGCCAATCCTTCTTGTTTCTTCTTTTAAAACTTTCTTAAAAGGTATCGGTTTAGGCACCGTTTAGGCACCGGCACCGTTTTAAAAGTACCGATTTAGCACCGGTATCGGAAAAAACCCAAACAATACCCAACCCTATTAATAAGTAGGGGGGAAAATCGGAAATCGAATAATAAAAAAAAAAAAAATATCTGAGATTTTATTTTTAGGCCATATCGCCCAGCCCTAGGTTTAAGTGTTAAATTGTTAATTTCAGCTTTGCAAATTCTCATGGACAAAGTGTGTATGTGTGTCTGTATGTATGTCTGTCTGTCTGTCTGTCACCTAATCACCAAATGTGACACTTATATACTATATATATATATATATATATATATATATATATATATATATATATATATATATATATATATATATATATATATATATATATATATAATATAATTTTAACAGACAAAAATATTGTGTAGTCTGAACCCGGCAGACTATATTGTGACAAAAAACTGGAGGCCACAAAATTACACAAACCTCCAAATCCTGCCCTTTTCACACTTAAAGGGATACTTCACCGATTTAGCATTCAGCTTTGTGTCAGTAGAAACCCGGTAGTATTTCTGAATGACCGTGCGTCCCTCCCTCATATCCCCCTGAGACGGGAGATCTATGCATTGGGGGTCTGAAAAACATTCCTCCAATGACGCAAAATGACGATTTTTGCGTCATTGGAGGAACTTTTGGCCAGAGGCAAAGGACTACAGCCAGTAGTAGGAGCTACTTCCGCATGTTTTTAACCCGCCCATCACCCGAAGCGAGCCAATCTCAGCCGGAAAAAAAACTAAATGTCAGCCATCTTGAATCTTTGCTAAACAGGGCTCTATCTTCTCAGCAGCAAACTTTTACAAAATTATGTGCATTCAAACTACCACACATGTGTACCAACGGGATACATCAGTACAGATCGGAGAAATGCAGAAAACGTTATTGCAGACGGAATAATCGGCACACTACGTGAGCTTCGCCTGCTACGGAGACCAGCACGGAGACCAGCACGGAGACCAGCACGGAGACCAGCACGGAGACCAGCGGTCTCGCTCGTTGCCCCGAGCCGGGTAGGGGACATCCTCATCGGCTAGGTGGGAAGCTAACGCTAGCCGGGCACCTGTCCCATCAATCCTGCTTGCAAGTGTCCGTTCATTAAACAACAAACTGGACTACATCCAACTTCAATGAAACTCCCAACGCGAGTTCAGAGACTGCTGTGTTTTTTGTTTTTGTGGAAATATGGCTGAACAACAGTCTACCAGACTGTCCAGCTACCAGGCCTGCTAGCCCTCCGAGCTAGGGATGCTCTGTCTTTCATCCATTTGAGCCAAAAACACATTTTGTGGCTTTTCTCGGTCTAGAAGGCACCAATTTCAATTTAAAGATATATATTCAGCTTTCCAGTGGTGAAATATCCCTTTAAATAGTTAGACATTACTTCATAAATGTTTGCCTTTGGGGGAGTAACATGGTGCCTGGCAACCTCGAAGTGACGATGAGACTGGACAGATGGTCAGTGCACCCAGTCGCCATGTGACAGAAAAATTGTTACCGCTTCTAACTGCCTTTCTGTTATCTGTTTGTGTATGAACTGAAAAATCAAGATACTACATCAAGTAGGCTTTAGAGGTGTTGTACGGTGGACAGCGCCCTGCCAGCAGTTTCCATCATCTTCCCGTCTTCATACTACGTAAACTAAGATCCATACGCACACGAAAGAGACTAATACCTTCTAATTACCTTCTAATCTAGCTCCCTGTAAAGCGACTTTGAGTCTATGAAAAGCGCTATATAAATTCAATTTATTATTATTATATTACTAATATCAATCTTCACCTCTAAATCTCTGCAAGAAAGCAAATAAGCGCATTTCCTTATACTAAATATTGCTGATAAAAAATCATAATGTAGTCCATTTACTGCCAAAAACGCACTTTCAATCTGTTACATGCTCTTGTATGTGACCACTGTGTTTCTCCGGTGTTTTTACTGGGGTCAAATTGTTGTAGCACTTTCTTCTTTGCGGGCTGAGAAAATGATTTGATCCCAAGCTGATGAAACCATTTCAAAGCTCCATTGAACAAACTCAAAAATGATCTTTGTCCCTTTTTAAAAAATTGCCATTTTGGAGACATGAAAGTTTCACCAACCAGCAGCTCTGGTGTTAATGTGGCTTTCACAGCAGTATATTCGCTTCCCAATCCGTCTTTCCACTTTCGATAGTCCATTGACTGGAGCTGACAGGCTGTAAAAAAACAAAACAACTACTGTTGTATCAAGCCATTGTCAGTCTTCATCAGTTGCATCATACTAGTGAAGGCAATGATCTAAGAGGACATTACAGTTTACCAATGGACAATTGATGGGCATGTTGAAGCATTAACGCGGATGGTCTCTGGGGTGACACGCTTATGTTTTTGTGTTTTCTACACGCATTTCAAAACCTAGTTAAAAAGACATATGGCTATGCCTATTAGGTAGCATCCAGAGAGAGAAGTGAGAGCTACATGCAGGAGCGACTCTATAGAGTCCTGCACCTATTGGGAATCAATGGCCGCCACACAATGATTTCAACTTGTTGAAACAAACTGTATTGATTTGTGACATCCAGCAGGCTTTATTGTTTTGTTATCTCAAAGTTATTTTCTCTTTCGGAGACATTAAGATGCTTAAGGAGAGTCATCATTTTTTTTTTTTTATGAGGATCAAGTAAACATAATAAAAGCCTGGAAGAGTAACTCAGCACTTTCTGTCACCTCAAGGCCGCCATGCCTCCTACAGTACGAGCAGCTTCAGCAGAAAGAACTGCACACAATGAGTGATATGTTGAAATACAATACATAAGCTCAAAGGAGGCTTTTTATGCTGTGGTGCCATTCAGTTACAATTACTGCTGCATGCTACAGCTTTGATTTAGTACATCCTGTAGCATTGCAGCACCGCTCTGCCACATATCTTAAACAAAGCCTCTTGAAATAATTAAATGAAAATAATAATTATGAAAAGCTCTGTTTCAACCGGAGCCTCATTTCTTCATCACTCACCTTTTACCACAGCACACAGAGATCGTTATTGTCAGGCAGGTGTGAAGATAGCACTATTAGCATCACGCCAAAGTCTCTCAGGTATACAGTATTTCAGATCCAGTTAGAGCACTTTGTCTTCTAGAATTAATCTCATGTGAGAAGAAGTGTAACACCCAACAACACTAACTGCTTCAACAGGACTGTTTTTCTGTGTACAATGATGCTGTATATGAGAGATGGACATTTTTCAGTATTTAGAAATACAGCTATGTCACTCTGATTGGTTGTAGGTCACTTTTCATAGTCTATATCCTCGACCTTCCACTAAAGGGATTGCCCCGTTGCCGCCGAAAATTCCACCAGATGTCCTTATTTTTGCCGGATTTCCGTTACCTAACGCTTCCATTGTGTTGGAATTCTAAACGGTGGCTTTATGAGGACTATGGTTAACTGCTCCTCAGATCTCTGCATGGTCAATCCAGACAGCTAGCTAGACTATCTGTCCAATCTCAGTTTGGACAACCTTTGAACACACACACACTTTCCACCAAAACAAGTTCCTTCCCAAGGCTATTTTGCAGCCGCAGCGGGGCTCCGTGCAGCCCATCACAATTGTGATTGGTTTAAAGAAAGGCCAATAAACCGGAGCACGTTTTTGTCCCATCCCGGAATGCTGTGTGGACTAGCCAGACCCTCCATAGCGCTGTTGGAGGAAGATCTGGCAAAGCAAGACTACGTTTGATATATTTTATTTGTTGTTGGCCACGTGTCGTTGCTCTGATTGGATGTTGGTCAGGTTTTGTTACTTTGATTGGTTGTTGGTCACGTTTCGTTGCTCTGATTGGTCCAAAGGCATTTTGGTCGGTGCCATTGATAATGCCCCTTGAAAATCGGAAATTAACTTAGAGGTCCCATACTAACACACATTTGCGAATTTGTTTGACTATCCCAGGCTAGATTTTTGACTTAAGCTCTCACTAATTTTGGTTAGTTTATTACCTTTTTATAATATTGTTGAAGACTTGTCTATAGACAGTTGCATTTTTTAGGTGAAATCATTACTCACATGGATGTTTTAGAGCCCATTTGAGCCCAAGTGCTCTCATTAAGCACCAGATAGATTTTGTCTCATAGGAGAGGAATAATTAAGTTAAAATCAATATGAGAATTACAGAGGTGAAACTGGAACCTGCGGTACATTAGCTGTAAAGTATTCCCGCTGCAAAAATCCTTATCTCCACTTTGTGACGACCCTGTAAGGAAATTTGCTTCATCCTCAGAGAGGCTTAATCTCAAATATAACTCTACACCTTAAATGTGGCAATTACAGCCATTTACAGGCAAGAGCTGGAGTCTTTAATAAGAGCTATGAAAATAATTGACCCTGAGTCTCTGATAATCCACATCTTCAGAGATGTACTGACACTGCAAAAATAACTACAACTTTCTTATAAGACTTTGCCAATGGATAAAAAACTAAAAGTTTCATATACATTATACATCTACAGTAGTGAAACAAAGGAGACAGTATTTGGCATTTGCCCGACACTTGACAGACACAGAACAAAGACTGGAGAGTTTGGAAGACAAAGACAAAGATCTCAGACTGATATGATCCCTGGAGATTGAAGGAAGAGCTTCAGCTTTTTTTCAGCTTGTTCTAAGAGAAAATAGTATCTTTTTTTACCTGAGAGCTAGTCACCTTTGCAGGGCTCGACGTTAAGGCTTGTCCGGGACAAGTTGATGTTTTTGTAGGGCAATTGGAAGAGAAATTTACAGTACTTGCCCCACTGAACAAGTTACAACTCAAACAAAATAAAATGCCAAGTTACTTCACGTTATGTGCCACTCATTACGTCTGTTTTACCGATTTTATTTTACCGATTTGAAACAAATACATTTTTTCGCCCACAAACCGTCGAACGAGCATCCAACTCAAAATGCTTTGATTGGCCAATCAGGAGTCGGTCCAAGTAATAATCGCCCGCAGTTTAAACATACATTTTTACCTGCCTCAGAAGAACATTGGTGGAGACTGGAGTGGTGTTTCTTCAAGAACAATTAACCATACGAGTTAAAAAGGGAAAGAAAATGTGTGAACAGCTGGAGAGATGAATTTGACTGCGTGCATTATGAAGGAGTAATGTTCTGCGGCGTCTGCCGGGGGCAGCCCAACTTAGCTGACAAGTAAGTGACATTAGCTAGCTAGTGTCGGCAGCTGTGTACCTAGCAAGCATTAGCAGCATTTGTACGTAGTTAAATATCAGCTAATATTCAACTGTAAAGTAGCTACACCTTTTAAAGGATCCCTTGGTAAATCAGCCTCTTTCAAACCAGCTTTCAACGGTTTGTTCGAATTCTGCATTAGCAAAACACACACACACACAAAAATTATAAAATGATAAATCTTTACCCGGACAAGTGACTTTTGTGCATGGACAAGTGCAACGTAAATGTACTTGTCCAAAGGACAAGTGCCTCAAAAAGTTAATGTCGAGCCCTGCCTTTGTAAGATTTTGGTAATATATGGTATAATTAATAGCTTTGACCGCAGCCTTTCAATACCATCTGGATCTGTTATGATTATCCATGTGAATTAATCTGTTACTCCCAAGTTTTCCCAAATTGAAGCATATAACTAAGATTTATTGGACTTAAAAGGTGATATTACCAGTTCAGTTACCAACTGAACCTTCAAGGTACAGACACAGAAAGGGAAATTGTCCCAAACTAATCTCAATATGTCCCCATCCCTACCTGTCATAATTAAGATTCAGTCAAACATATTGAGGCTGTTGGACCATACAGGAGCTCTTATTCAGTTCCTACCAGTAATATAGCAAAGCAGATGCATCCTGTCATCAAACTGTGGAACATTATAACAAGACAAACTAAATCAAAACTGTTTTACATTGCCAGTTCTATCAACCTACTGCAAACTTTAAGCGTTGATCAGTCAACAGTTCTCGCAGTGGAATTCTGCAGTACTGGTATGCCAAGAAAGATAAAAAGTCCCACAAGAGATAATAAACTGGAAACTTTGGCTCACAGTTCTTATTCCAGCCATGACGTCTGTGCTGCTGTTCACGAGCAAGTTAAAGTTAAGGACATCGTCCTTGGCAGGTAAAGGCGATACTGATTAGGATTCAGCAGTCGCAAACACCCAAATCCCTTTAGAGCCCCAGCAAGTGGATTCACTGTCAATGTCCGGCGGTGACAAAAAGACTAATTACTCCATAATGGGAATCATCCCTCTCTTTCAACCCAAGACAGGAGTCCTGGGTTGCTGAGAACTGGCTGGGTGATTACAATATGGCCTCATAAGGCTCAGCCACACATACAGATTAACTGTGGTCCAATCCATCAACAGAGAGCTGGTTGTTACCCCGGTTGTTACCCCGCGAGTCAGAATACAGTTCTATCAAAATGCCCCCTTGGACAATTTTGTCTGGTGTGACTTTGTTTTGGTGTGGGTCTGTGAAACAGGCACTTGCATATGGTAATGCATATTCAATAGCCTTTAAATCGTCTGCAGCCTGCGTTTGAGTTGAGAAAGTTTGGGGGAATTTTCCCTCTTTGATGTGTTCATTTGCATGTGCAGTTGGTTTGTCTGCATCTATCATCCAAAGAAACTTTCTGTTCAGCCACATTCGAATTGAATGCTTTATTTCATGTGGTTGTAAATCAAAATATACAAGATATTGGTAATGTAGCTGCCGTAATTGCCTTTTAAGTGACTTTTGAATGAGCAAAATGAATGTCTCCAAAAATATCCAACTCTTTGGACTACAATCATGTTTAGTAGACTTGACCATTCATACAAACATCTGTCAGCTGAATAATATGCAGGTGTTCAAACCTCATTAAGACCTGCAGATCAATAAAAACAAGTGTGTTCTTGTGGAAATTGGATTTTCATTCTGTATAATCAATGAATGTTAGCCTACATTTTCCAAGATAACAGAAACAACACTCAACAGCAACACATCGGAATACATTTACCGTTTGAGATCCTTTGAATTTCAGCAAAAAGAGCTGTCAGAATGTTATTAAATTACTTCATATTTATTCAACGAAGAGAGTCCTGGCTTTTAATGTTTCCTGTGCTGTCCTTACAACCTCATAGCAAACAAATTTTCCCCCAATTCTTTTTTCCTGCAATAGAATTCTCCTCAAGGGTTGTTCTCGTCACAGTTTTAAAACTGTTTGTGCTGCTCGGTGTCAGCTGACAGCTAGCATGAAGTGTTGACTGACATTTGAAAGTAGATAGACGGCATCCGTCCACGGTAGACAAATGTGACGAGCAGTGAGGCAGAGAACGAAGCCGGCCCGTGATTGATACAGGTGCCACCGCGAGAGGTCAGAGCCATGACTCAAAAAACTGGGCCATCGATTCTCCTGCCCTTTAAACAAACAAAGGGACACCGAGCCTCCATAACAGGCTTCGACTTCTGCCTGCCCCTGCAAAATAATTCCTCACATCAAGATACAGTACAGCTGATTGTGATCAAACGTGGTTAAATAACAACTGCTCTGCTATATATGTCAGTATTTATGCATTGTCACAGTGTGCTTCATGCAGGGCTGAAACCCAATTTTTACTCACTGTGGGAGAAAAATGCTACTCTATTTTTAGTTTCAATGCGTTTCCTCTATCTCCATTTGCCTCCTGTCTTTTCCTGATAGAAAGCTGTTGAGAGTTGCTGGGGCATTGCCAAACTCTATTTCCCTCCTGCTAAGGCAGCTGTTTAGAGGCCCTCATCAATAAGAGAGAACTGTATGGAAACCAGCATGAAAAGCACGGCCTCTCCCTCCCCTCCCGATCCCACAATAACACCCACCGCCCAATCTGAGGTGAGAGAAACCACAGTCAATACAAGAATAAAGGGAAAGAATACTTCATGTCCCTCAGTCTCTTGGTGTGCTAATAAAGGGAAATGAGGCCTATCATTTATCATGTGTGAGCCACTGCTGCGATCCAAAAGAAGCCATGTGTGGAGGGCCGGACACATGTTTGTGAGGCGTTTATCTCTATAAACGCAGAGAGAACTGGGTCTGCATGAAGCAGTTGGTAAGCAGCAGTAAAGGTCAGGCGTTAAGAGTTAGTGCAAGCAGTCTTTGCCACAAACATCCGGCTTCACAATTTACACATGGTTCTGTTTTACGTCCACATTTCCCTGCGGCTCCGTCGGCAATATGTTAGAGCCAGATAGCCTAAAATATAAAGACCGCAATCATTGTTTTTCTTCCATCTGCTGACCACTCCAAACAATCTCATATCAGAAATAGGCCTTTGTGGTTGCCATATGAAAGTATTCCTGATTAACTTGTTTTTTTTTATTGCTAAAGCTACAGTATTGTTCTGCTATGAAAATCCAATTCAAAGTCTATTGCTTTAGTTATGTTTTTTTTTTTATTTATTTTGTTTTTTTTTATACAGTTTGTTGATGTTAAAAGGTAAATCATAAAATGTGCTACAGCGTTTGTCCTGCTCAGCTGCATTTTTGAATTTCATGTCTCTCTTTCTATAAATTATTAATTCTATGCTAAACTATAGTAATGTTAAACTGTGTCAGCAGATCTGCAAATAGAAATTGTAATACATTTGGGCTGCAAATCACATTATTGATTATCATTACTTGATTGTTATTACTGTTTTGTCTTTAGTCCATTACATGTAAATAAAATTGTGAAAAATTGTCAAAGGCCGATGTAACATCCTTAAAGTTGCGTCTTTTGTTCCACCAACAGTGCAAAACAAAATTTAATTCAGTATAAAAGCATAGTAATCAGAGAACAGCAGAACATCCTTACATTTGAGAAGCAGGAACTGTAGGAAAATTGTTTTTATTCAAAGGTGCTCTGTGGAGTTCTGGGGAAAATAGAGGTTTACATTGCATTACACACCAAAAGGTGATGTGTGTATGGCCGGACAAATGAAACGAGCAAAGCGGGGACCCACACTATCTACTCCGTAGCACTACTAGTGGTCAAAAACTCCACAAGGTAGCTTTAACTGTTCCTGTCATCTTTGTCATCTTAACAAAAATTGTTGCTGTCTTATGTCACATCTCAGTACATATTGTCACAACTTTTAAAAAGCAAGTTTGAAGAAGATTTTTTTTTGTTGTTGATATCCTCGGCTTCAAAAACGAGTTGGCCTCTAATACTGACAAGACAAAACTAAACATTGACAGAGATCTGTTCCTTAAACATTCACTCCATACAAAATATAAATGTGCACTGGTGGTTTTAACAGAGAGCGTTTAATGGCATTTAATGAAACAGATTGCAGCAGTTCATCATTATTATCCAGCTGGCTGTGGTGTTTCCACTCTGGGCAGCAAACGTTAATACCCTGTGATTAATTTGTACAGGACTCGATCGGTCGCAATTCACTACAGAAATCTAATAAGACCTTTTTAAAGAGATGAATGTGCATTATTTACCTTAGTTGAAATAATTGTGCAGCCCATGATTCAGTATGTCCCTTGTTCACAGTACTATACTGTATGTACGAGGAAGGAATTTAACAGGGTTTGATGAACAGTATACTTACTATCACATTTTGAAGTTCTGGGATTTAATGGAAGGACTCGTCATGTTTTCCTCTCCACCGAATGTTCTTTGAAGTGGATTAGCAGGAAAGACTATTGACGTTTCATTATACGCCTTCTTTCTGTGTTATGTAATGAATTCTTGAATGTGTGTAAGTGTGCACACTCTCTCTTTGCACACCTCCAAACCAAAACTGAGCTGTGCTTCTGAGTGTGTTGTAGAAAATCGAGGTAAGCTCTCAGCAGGGAGTCCGCCGGAGTGATGTAAGACTCGAGTGTATACAGTGAGTGGAAAGGTCATCAAGTGAGAGACCCATAAATCGTTCTGACACTCAAACACTCAGGCACATGTTTCTAATCAGCTTGGGTTCAAATAATATTATGGTTGAAGAATTCAGCGTCGCAGTCATTAGCTGTTATCAAAGACTAACTTTAGTGTGGAGAGACTCGGGGGGGCTTATGGGTTTAAAAACACTGAACTCCACGCACATTCAGGGTGAGTGGTTCAGGGAGGTGAAATGCTTTCTGCTTTTTTCTCAAACTTGTCTTTTCCACAGGCTGATTGAATATTTCAGTTAAAACATAACATTTTGCAGCATGTGTTCACCCTCTCCCCTCTCACATGCTTCTAGAGCTCCTCCAGCTGGATCAAAACTTTTACAAACACTTTGACAACAACAACAACGACAACAACAACAACGACGAGTCCAAAACCTTAACAAGTTAGTTCATTTGTATCGCTTCCTGCCTGCTGCGCGACAAGCAATTATTCCACTACATATATCTCACTGAAGACTGTTTGGATACCCATTCTGCACCAGGGGATGAGCTTGGCAGCAGTGTACTGACAGTCATTTTCACAATGGACGCCCTCTTTTCAAATAACTCCAGCTAGTAATTTGCTCGTACATCTTTGGTAACAGCTCACCCAGCCATAAAAAAGCCTTAAATCCTGGAGCTAAAACAAGGATTCAGCCCTAAAGGAGATTTTTTTATTTATTATGTATTGTTACATAGAGGAAATGCGGCTCTTTCAAAAGGGTACCTGAACTGCCTGTGTGTGCCGGTCTCTAAGGTTAATTATTACAGTAAAGACAGTAATTTGCTCTTTCTATTGGTACTTATCTCCCCTCACAGCTGGTGTGTTTTGCCGAGTGGTCGGCCATTAATCAAACCTACTCCTGCAGGAAGTTAGACTATCCATCTTCTCTCTCTCTCTCTCTCTCTCTCTCTCTCTCTCTCTCTCTCTCTCTCTCTCTCTCTCTCTCTCTCTCTCTCTCTTCTCAATTCACTTTGCTTTATTGGCATAAACAAATACAACATGTTTTTGCCAAAACAGTTTACAGAAAATGCATATATAGTACACATCACATATTAAATACATACAGTAGGTGTCACACAGATTCTATACTGCACAACACACTACATATCTCTCTCTCTCTCTCCTGTCCCACGAGGCACGAAACCGTTTTCCTTTTACATGCCCAACTGCAACCTTGAATATCATTTCTGCATTTTCCTGCTGTTATAGGTTGAGGGATTCATGTGTGCAAATTGGAGCTTTTTACAGGAAGTGGGTGTGATTGGTTGAAGTGGGCTATTTGACAGTCACTCTGGAAGACCGAGTAGGGGAGCACAATCATTTTACGTCCACTCGGCTGACACTGAAATACACTTTTCACAGACTACACGATTAATCATTGAGCTGTTAAACTGTGCTTCACTTTGCTTGTCAGGCTCCTCAAAGGCTGTGAATTAAAACAGGATAGAAACAGTTGATCTTGCATAGAGCCACGTTATTATTGATTAACCATTCATGCCTGTGTCATTTTGTTTTGATACACTGTATTTTTGCTGAGGCCAAAGGGCAGTTTCAGCTGTAGCCGAGACTTGACAGGACTTTGTAGCTGTGTCCCAATTCTGTACTTTATTCCAAGGAGGGATTCGAAAATGTGCAGTGTTTTTTTTCCATTTGAGTAAGAAACTCCTTTAATTTCTTTGAGTGTGCTGATGAAAGACACTTTTGTCCCACGGTGCCATGCACAAAAAGGTATGCATACTATCTATTTGGAGCATACTACATTGTCAAAACCTGCTTAGAATTGTTTTTTAGTGCAGATTTTGGATATACTGTAGCTGTGTCCCACAATGCAATGCAAAAAGGAAATGGATGAGCCACCCACGGCAGGTAAAAGTTGTGGATGGTGGAAAACGGCTCCATGTAGATCTTAGGAATGAAGTACTAAATATTTGCGAAATCATTTGGTTTCACAGTTTGGTTGTCTCTTCTGTATTTTCATATATACTTCAGCCCTATCCTCACTTATTTTCTCTTGGGTACAGCTCTCTCTGTTTGACAAGTGCTTCACCCCTTCCAGCTTTTCTTCCACAAACAGGTCAGAAGAAGATCAATAATGTGTGATAGGCTCATATCGACTTTCTGTTAGTACAAAACATAAAAGTACATTTGCTTGTTGTGTACTAACTGCAAAAACGTTTTAAGTTAGTGTTAGTGAGCACTCAAAAAATGGTGAATAAGCGACAGGAAATAATTACTGACAGAACACAGTATTTTTGTTAGAGAGGAGAATCTCAGGGCAGAAAAGTAATGATTATTATATAGCTGTTGTTTAACTGATGGAATAAGTGCAGGTGGAGTTTTCATTATTCTAAATGTATCGGTAAGTTTTGAGTTTCCATTAACATTAATAGTATTAGAACGGGAGCAGATGGCAAAACAAGGAGGCCTCTTACAAAATGTATACAATATACTCATAAAAAGGGGGACATTAGAATTGAAGGCTTATCTCTTGTGTGTGATGGATAGGGCTCCATTCATGCACATTAAAGATTTTAAATGTGTATTCTGTCTTTTTACTTGCTACACACAGTCTTTTTTTTCAATCTACTTCATACAGAATGCCACTGGCCTGTCATCATCAACTCTGCTTTGTTTCTCTTTGCTCTGCCGCTCTTCAGGAGATCTGTAAAACAGTGGGTGATCTGCCAGCTTGTCCCTCTAAAGACCCTTCCAAGGCTTTTGTCTGGGATGCAGCTCACTGGCGCACACACACACACACACACACACACACACACACACACACACACACACACACACACACACACACACACACACACACACACACACACACACACAACACAAGAATCCTCATTAGGTTTATGAGCTGTAACCCTGCTGCATTATAAATAACCCAATCTCCTCAAAACAATACAAAAAGGGAGCCTCCTAGGTGTAATGGCTCCTTGTTTCAGGGTGCAGCCAGATAAAGAAAGCCTCGTTAAAAAAAGATGCAAGAAAAAAAATCAAAGCACATTTTGTGGGCATGGGATGGAGAGGAGTTCAGTAACAGGGGTGGTAAACTAAGGGAGAGCCGTTCTGCTGTATGACTCTGCTCTTCCCTCAAACCAAAATGCACTTATTCTATTTTTTTTTGCATCAGCAGAAGCATAAGGGCTCAAGCTGAGTAAAACAATGACTCAAGGTTGCGGGTGATAAATGAACGCGTCTGCTCTGATAGCAGAAGGTCATGTGTATCAGCCCCCAGTGTGCGTCTGCCATCTAGCACGCAGCAAGGGTGCACTGCTGGCATGCCACGACACAACAGCGCTTTTTTACCCAGCTTTAGCGTACGCCACGGGCCAATTTCATCGTTATGTGCATGGAGCTTGAGGATGGGCTCGGGACACAGGCAATTTAGCTTAACTTGTCCAGCAGATGTGGATTATTATATTTTTTGGGCTTACAGAATGAAAGCAGGACTGAGTGTGTTGCTTGAGGAGAAAAGCTTGCTGGTGGAGACACTCTGCTACTGTAGCTACAAGGATCAAAACCAAATCAAATGTTTTAGTGGAGTTAAGTATGTTATGTACAGGGGGCACGGAAAAGCCACAGATAACCACATTAGCTGTTGTAGGTGTCACTTCTCACTCTTGAAAATGGCTTTAAGTGATTTGAATTATCTGCATTCATAATGAATGATGGATGTATGTATACATAAATAAACCTTCCTCTTTGCAAATTCTGCATTTGCTGATTAAAATATGTCATGTGCCAGAGGACAATTGCATTAATTAGTGATAGTAAAGTAAAATTCTTTAGGTTTGTCACTGTTCATTTGAATGAAACCAGCGGTTTGAAGTCACCTTGGGCTGTTTGGACTATTTTCTGCCTTTTCTTTTTAAACAAAATGATTAAATAATAATCGGGAAAATCTGCAGATGAATCAAAAATGAAAATAATGTAGTTGTAGCCCTGTACGGGTGAACATTACTGACATGTCACGCAGCTACCTTCATGTTCATTTGTAATCACAATAGAGAAAAGAGAGACTCACACTTAACACATCAAACTAAACATCTTAAACACCTACATGGCAAAGTGATTTACAGGAAATAAATTATTTGATACAAATAGTACCTTTCCCCTCTATTGTCTCTTCTGTATTTTCATATATACTTCAGCCCTATCCTCACCTATTTTCTCTTGGGTACAGCTCTCTCTGTTTGACAAGTGCTTCACCCCTTCCAGCTTTTCTTCCACAAACAGGTCAGAAGAAGATCAATAATGTGTGATAGGCTCTTATCTCTGTCCAAAGGACGCCTTATCAGTACCGCTTAAATGGTGTTTCATGAAAATTCCTTGAAACGCTATCCTCCCAGAGACAGAAGACAAAAGGAAAAATGGCCCTCTGTCAAAAATATCAAGTGTGTTGATGCAAATAAGTTTTACTTATCTGTTCGCTGCATATCACAACAATAGAAGCTCAGAGGGAAAAAACACTTCACTCGGATAAAGAGCTGAATGGTTTGTTGGCGCTGATGAATATCCAGAGAGTGTGTTAATACACGAGTGTATCTTACAGTGTGTGCTTGACTGGAAGGCAGCTGGAGGAACGTGCTGATAAGCTCTGTATATTTTCTGTGTGCGTCCATTACAGGTATTACAGAACAGGGTAATGTGGAAAAGCAGAGATGTTTATTTTATTGATGACATTGGCAACAAACAGCCAAAATCTATCACAAGCATCTCAGTTGCTTCCAAAAAACAGAGACTAGTGCCTGTGTTGAGGTTTTAGCAGCAGATGCAGCAATTACACTGGTAACCTTAGTCCAAACACTGTAGCTGCATGTTAGAACTAATTTCTGTACAGAAGATGAAACTGTAAAATTCATATCATTAAATGGGCGAAAATTTCTTTTTTACAGATGGCTTAAAAGCCTTTTTTGGCATGCTTCTGCTCACCAGAAAATAATTGTAGTCATAACATTTAAAATGAATGAAAACAGTGTGTCCAGCCTAATTTGTAGTCCCATACACTAAATAGTCATTTTATTTGATAGGACATAAAAGTAAGCAGCTATACGTCAATAAGCACTCAGAGAGGCAGATTATTGTAGTCTCTCAAATGTAGCTGAAAACTTTTCGAATAACAGTCAGATATTATTTCTGTCCGTTTTGTACGGTTAAGAGGGTTTTTGAGACTTCTAAAGAAGTTTTTTGGTTTCAAAGAAAGTATGGTCTTCTATGTGATCTCTTCATGTTTAACATCTCTTCACACTAAAAGACACAGACGAGTCACTTAGACCACAACAACTCATAAAAGTAATTAGGGTAACCCTCCATGTTGTGCACCTATAAGCTGTATATAGCATTTTTATTTAATAGATTGTTTGGTCTATATAATGTTAAAAAAGACGATGAGAAAAGATATTCAGTTCACCGATATCAAATGCTCACATTTAAGATGCTAAAGCTAATGTTCCCTAGACAAATTACTTTTTTTTGGTCAATCTATTTCCAACCTCAAACATATCTCAATGAATTTACAACACATATACATTTAAACACACCTGTGAAGGATTTATAAATGTTTATTAAACTTGAATACGTCATAATACATTAAAAGGATTTGTTGTTCATGTGTGTAATCATCCATTGATCATGATTACAGCCATTTTACTTTCACCAATTAACACACATTGTGTTACTTTAATCTATACAAAACCAGAGTGTGAAATGACAGCTTTCCATTTACAAAGGTCTTGTGTATCTGCTGGTTGCCTGCTAAGAAATAGTCAGGTGCAGAACCCCTGGGTAAATCTGCAAATTGCTGTTTTTACACGTTTTTTTACAGGAGAAGCAAACGAGAAGGTGTTGATTAGTAATCTTTAGAGGTGCTGGTATGTGGATTTTGATGCCTTTGGACAGAGCCAGGCTCGCTGTTTCCCCGTTTCCAGTCTTTGTGCTAAGTGTGTCCTGGTTGTAGCTTCAGATATGAGACAATCTTCTATCCTCACCTATTTGATAAGAAAATGGATAAGCATATATCCCAAATGTCAAACTATTCCTTTAACAATCTACAAGTCCTTACAAGTACA
Organism: Gymnocephalus cernua; assembly: GCA_023631565.1. Lineage (NCBI taxonomy): Eukaryota > Metazoa > Chordata > Actinopteri > Perciformes > Percidae > Gymnocephalus > Gymnocephalus cernua. The sequence goes on from CM042435.1 coordinate 29,705,212, forward strand.
TTATAGTGCATTATTAGTTAGTTGTTGTTTTTTTACTGCTTATAAATGCTAACCTCCATGAGTAACATTGAAAGGCAAAGATTAAGATATACAATAATGTATTATGTGCAGGGATTCTATCAGTTGAATAGATTTAAATCTAAAAAAACATCTCTATATTACTGTAGATTCCACAGTCTGTTACATTTCTGTTGCTCTTCCTCCTGCGTCTCTCTCTACTTCAGGCAAATCTTTGCCCGAGGCATCCTGTGGTGAGAGTTTTAAAACGTCCTCATTTAGGGTTAGTTCTTAAACTCTTGGTCGATCACTCATTTATCTGATCACTCATGTCTGGATCAGATCTATTTGTATACAGAACCGGGACCTCTGTCTGTCTGTATGTACAAAGCAAGGGTTTATGTAGACTTTGATATCAGTCCTTGCAGCAAATTTAGTTTTTCTTTAGTTTTTTGTTCTGGTGTTTCTGCGTGATTGGATAATAATAAAAATGGTACAGAGCAGAGTGAAGGGGAAGTCACAGAGATGGCATGCAACACATCTCATGAGTCAGATTTAATCGTCTTTTCAAACACTCTCCCTCTCTTATCTCTGTTTTCAGATTATCTAGTCGGTTATTTCTTTACTGAGCTAAAAGAATTGTATTATTTAAATCCCTATTACTGTCCAGACTCCTATGTAATAGCTGTACAGTTTATAAGGAGTTCCTTTTGTGGAAAGAATATAGATATATATATATATATATAGATGTATCTATAGTTTTAATTTACATCTTATGATCTGTAATTAGCATTAGTTGAATTGTTTAGGGGGCTGTAATTTCACATAATTGTACATAATAATATTATAATAAATTGAATTTATATAGCGCTTTTCATAGACTCAAAGTCGCTTTACAGGGAAGAATTACAAGTAAGGAAAATACAGCATAACATGAGGAAAGGGGAGGAGAAAAAAAAGCGACTCCCAAACTATGCTCAGTACAGTACAGAGTACAGTGTGGGAACAGGAAAAAAAAAAACCTCGGCAATAAGCACATACAACACGATTCAACACATGACTTGCAACAGGGGAGGGAAATGGGGGGTGGAGGTAACCCAGACATCAGACATGATTTTATGGATAAATTGAACCTTTTTATCTAATAAATTTCTTTCAAAGTAGTAGTTGAATTGATAACTACAGTAGTAGTATTAGCAGTGTTGTTGGTAGCAGTACTGTAATAAATGATAGTACAGCATTAGTACAATTATTTTGTAGCAGCTGTGATAGCAGTAGTGCTAGTTATGTTACAATAAAACAAGAAAGTTACGAAATCTTCAATCTTTAAATCTAGCTACATAAGTGGAGATACAAGTAATTTTAGTACAGCAGTTGTAGCAGTAACATCAATAGGTGTACTAGCAACTACTAGTAGTATTAGTTGTTGTAGAAGTCCCAGCAGTAGTGGGGGTTGCTGTTCAGTAGCAGCTCAATATATACTTTTAGTGGTAGTAGGAGTTGTCTTAACGGTGGTAAGAATGTAGTGCTGGTAGTACAGAACAAAAGTAGTAGTACTGTTTGTCGTTGCAGGAGGAGATTCAGGTTGATACATTGAGTTGTAATTAATTGTTAAGTTGATTGAAACAAGTTGTGTCATTGAGATCTCTTTTTCAAGAGAGACCTGTGATCAATAATACACATGATACAGTATAACCATAGACAGACAATCAACTTACACAATAAGACATTAGTTCCACATTAAAACTAAAGGTGTTTGATCTCTGTCTGCTGAACAATTCGCTTTTCCGTTTTAATGTTTGACTTTATATTATATGATATTCTGCTCTCAGCTGCACTGTCTGAATCAGCTGTCAGCTGATGTCTCCCTCTACTGTCGGGAAAAGTACCTTCCTTCTAAATTATTGTATTGAGTCTAACTGACATTGTTTGTTAAATCATCAAAGTAATGCAGTCATATTTTTGTCTTTGTTCTTTATAGTATTTTTTTCTTATGAATGTTAAGTAAAAAAATGGCATACATGAACAACACTATGAGCACAAAACACTCTCAAATCAGGACAATTGGTACTTGAGCAGTTTTCTTGGTATAACTGTTGTTTATTTGAATGGCATTTATGTGTTTCATATGATAACTAATCTGAGTACTGTGGCCCCCTCTTGAGGCTACATTACATATTTCAGGTACATTGCCCACAAGATTAAAGCACAACCTCCCTATGGGTTATACAACCCCAAATCAGAAAAAGTTGGGACAGAATGAAAAACACAAATAAAAAAAGAAAGTAGTGATTTCTAAATGTACTTTGACTTGTATTTCATTACAGACAATGTGAACACAAAATATTTCATGTTTTGTCTGGTCAACTTAATTTCATTTGTAAATATACATCCTTTCCTGTCATTCAGACCTGCAACACATTCCAAAAAAGGTTGGGACAGGAGCAATTTAGGGCTAGTAATCAGGTAAATTGGTTAAATAATGATGTGATTTGAAACAGGTGATGTCAACAGGTGATTGTAATTATGATTTGGTACAAAAGCAGCATCCAAGAAAGGTCTAGTCCTTTAGGAGCAAAGATGGGCCGAGGATCGCCAGTTTGCCAACAAATACGTGAGAAGATTATTGATATGTTTAAAAACAATGTTCCTCAAAGAAAGATAGGAAGACATTTGCTTATTTCACCTTAAACAGTGCATCACATAATTAAAAGATTCAAGGAATGTGGAGGAATTTCAGTGCGTAAAGGACAAGGGCACAAGCCTAAGCTGAACAACCGTGATCTCCGATCCCTCAGGCGGCACTGCATCAAGAATCGTCATTCATCTATAAGTGATACCACCACATTTTGATATCACTACTTTGGCAAACCTTTGTCAAGTACCACAATACGTAGTTACAGCCACAAATGCCAGTTAAAACTGTACTGTGCCAAAAGGAAGCCCTATGTTAACAGTGTCCAGAAGCGCCGTCGACTTCTCTGGGCTCGGAGGCATCTGGGATGGACCATCACACAGTGGAAACGTGTACTGTGGTCAGATGAATCAGTATTTCAGGTATTTTTTTGGGAGAAATGGACGGCGTGTGCTCCGGACCAAAGAAGAAAAGGATCATCCAAAAGCCAGGGTCAGTCATGGTATGGGGTTGTGTCAGTGCCCTTGGCAAAGATAACTTGCACTTCTGTGATGGCACCATTAATGCTGAAAAGTACATAGAGATTTTGGAGCACAATATGCTGTCCTCAAGAAGACATCTTTTCCAGGGACGCCCATGCATATTTCAACAAGATAATGCAAAACCACATTCTGCACACATTACAAAGTCCTGGCTGCGGAGGAAGAGGATACGGATACTTGACTGGCCTGCCTGCAGTCCCGACCTGTCTCCAATAGAGAATGTGTGGTGCATTTTGAAGTGCAAAATTCAACAATGAAGACCCCGTACTGTTGCCCACCTTAAGACTTGCAGCGAGAATGGGACAAAATGGCACCTGAAACACTTCATCACTTGGTGTCTTCAGTCCCTAAATGTCTTTTAAGTGTTGTGAAAAGGAATGGCAACATTACAAAGTGGTAAATGCTTTACTGTTCCAACTTTTTTTTAAATGTGTTGCAAGAACTAAAATAGGAATATTTTTTTTTTTTTAAACAATAAAAATCATGAGGAACACATTAAATTGTGCTGTTGTATTGTCTGCAATGAAATACAAGTCAATTTACATTTAGAAATCACTACTTTCTTTTTTTATTTGTGTTTTCCATACTGTCCCAACTTTTTCTGATTTGGAGTTGTAACATACTGTATGTGCTTTGAACCTAATAGTCTCATTTTGCAACACATCTTTTTAAAATGAATCCCTAACAGCAAATGTTCTACCTTTACTGCTTACATAACTATATACTGTATTTCTTTGAATCTAGAGAACTGAATTACAAATAAAAACATCCAGCAATCAACAGCAGGAGGCCACAGTGCTGTACTTTATGCAATTATAAAAACCCAATTAGGGAGTAAACCATTAAAGGAAATTCCAACTTGCACAATTTTTCTTAAATTTCAGTAATAAAAGTTACTGGCCATTTCAACCCGCTAATATTTGTCAAGTTAATATTATGTAAAATTACATAATCCACATCAGATGGGATAATTAAGGCTCCCAAAGAGGCCCAGACATAAAAAAAAGACATAAAGACACTTGAAAGCAAGTTGGAAGTGTTCCAGCCCAGTAACTGCATCATATAAATGTCTGCATACATGAGACAAGCTTCACGTCTGTTTTTGTGTGCCTTGTATAATATATCTTTTGTATATTCATCTAGTGCTTCTTCTCATGTATGGCATAAAAGATCATTTAAAGACCAATTCTAGCCAATTTTCTTTACCAGAGTGCTCTCTGTAATGTGGACTATTCAGTCAGTCAACAGTTACATTGTTGAAAGATTGAATACAGAGGAATGTGCTTCAAATGCAAGAGTGTAAGATTGTTTATTTAGTTTAAGATAGATTTATTTAGTTTAAGATAAAATGTAAAATGCCGGGCTTTTACTTGTAATGAATCACTTGTACAAAGTGGTATAGTTACTTTTATTAAAGTTATGTATCTGAATACTTCTTCCACCTCTGTCCAAATGTTTTACTAGCTTTCAGCATATGAACTTGTTTAAACTATTGTATTTTATTCTTTATAAAAGTGTATCTACTGTCAGTCTTTAACAACTATCAATAGTGTTTAGACACTTGTGAGTTTTTTGTTTACTTAAAGGGTGTGTAGCTTATTGTCAATAATGTTAAATCTTTAAGTAAATCTTTCCGAATGAACTTACAATATTTAAATATTTCATACACATTTTAAGCTATTGTTATAGTAGTAGTAGTATATATTCTTTCATCATCAGATACCTGGAGATACTGGAGATTGCATGTAAATGGCATTGCGTTATTACATTACTTTTATTTAGTTTAATTTTATCCAGAGTGGCAAAGTGCATTCAACCATGTGGGTACAAACCCAAAAACCATGAAGTACATCAACTTCATCAAATATGCTGAACTACTGAAGTGCTACATTTAGAAACAATAAGAGAAGGATGTAATTTTCTTTTATATTCATTTTTGGATTTATGTATAATTTAATTGTTGGAGAAGATAATGTTGAGTAACTGTAATAAGATGATTTAAAAAAAGGCGATGGGAATATTTTAAGGCTGTCTCCTTCAGCAGAGCTTGAGCTTTACCAAAAGGTTGAGTCCTTCACCACGTCTGCTTTTAACTGAACAGCAGCTTTCAAACTTTTCGGTACATTCAATCTCATATCTACAAAAATATTCTGTTTCAGCACAAAATCATTCAGCATTCACCTCAACTTGCTCTGCTAACAAAGACTTTTGAAAAGAAAACACTGTTAGCAGGAGAGGCTCTCCTCAGCTGATACCCTGCAAGCATTCCACTTTGAAAAGATAATATTTGCCCCTCGAAAAAGTGAGGTCATTTGTAACAGCAGAGTCGATCTGCAACCGATCACAGCAAAGTTTAACAACATTCATTACCATATTTGTTTCTAATGGCACTCGCTAAAGTGATCCATCAACACAGCTCTGTTTGGCTACCATTGTTATTTCAGTTGATTACTAAATCAAGGCCTCAGCCTTCAGTTGGCAGATCTCTGTTTCTGTGGTGCTGATGACTGACTCTTCGGCATCGCTCAAAAATGGAATCGGAGTGAGAGAGCAGGTTCATTCGTGGTGTTTTTACTGCCAAGAATTGCAGCAGTGTTTTACTTGCATATAAGCGGATATATCCGATAATATGATATCACTCTGGAGAAGGTTTTGGTGCTTTATTCAAAAGTCTACTTCAGCAAAAGCATGGAAATAGTCTTTAGTTTTTAAAGGGATGGTTTGACATTTTAGGAAATGCGCTTTTCTTGCTGAGAGTTGGATGAGAAGATCAATACCACTTGTGTGTCTGTACGGTAAATGTAGTTTCATATTTACCTCACAGACATGACATGTATCAATCTTCTCTAACTCTGCAAGAAAGCAAGTACGTGTTTATTGCATAATGTTGAACAGTTCCTTTTGTAAATGAAAAGTAGATAGACAGTACAGTCTCATTTTAATCCTCTTGTTATATTATTTCAATGCCCCCCCTCCACCTATATATTCTGCTAATACACTGCATATATCTATATTATTCTTACTACTAATATAATGTCACTACTACTACATTGCACCTATCTGTACATGTTGTTCATACATTGTTCATATTACATAGCCATATTTATTCTGCTCTTATAACACTGCAATATATTTACTGTCCTGCCTATGCACCACCTGTCTATACTTTGTATATCACATTGCACTTTTCTGCTTTTTTGCACTTCTGGTTAGACGCAAACTGCATTTCGTTGTCTTTGTACTTGTACTCTGCACAGTGACAAAGTTGAATCTAATCTAATCAAACTGGGGGTTTTCACGCCATCACGCAGTGCTGATAATGATTGTGCTGATCTTCTATATGTGTCGAAACCAGTTTTGTATCTGTGATACAAAAATAAGACCACTTAACATCTACACTCTTCTTCTGTGTGACGGTTGCACAAGTTCAGCACCAGCACCTGACACCTCTGGATTATGAGCTCCGAGTCCCGTATCTCCATCTGTTATCACTCTGCTGGTGAAGGCATGTTGGTGCGTCAGCCTTCCCCAGCAGCACCACAGCTGTGTGTGGTATTCAGTGGGTGGTATTCACTGTTCAGCTCTTAAATTCATGGATCAAGTGCACTGACTCCTGTCCACTGCGGTATGTTACAATATGGTCACCCCTCCACCTCTTAACGTCTCTGCAGTATTCAGGACCCAGCTGCTGAGGCTGTGAACATCTGCTCTCACTGTTTCAGGTTACTTGAAATGCTCTTAATGCTAAATTAACTTGACTGTTCTGTGCTCCACCACCTCCTCAAGGAATCCACAGAGGAATCTGCCACTGTTAAAGCGTAACTCTCGCCAAAATTTAACCTAGGGCGTTTTTGTGAATGTACCCAAGTCAAACTTTTTTGCTAGCCTCAAAATAGCTACTTATAAACACTAAGAAGGCTCAACACAACATGAAACTTGGCTTGAAGTATCACCAGGGGCTCTACACCTTAACCCAAGCATTGAGAACATTGTTTGTGTACACAGATTAACTAAAAAAGGTTTTGAACGACTTACTTTAGCAGTTGTTGTTTTCGGGCGCTACCATCTCCGAATGCAACGTAACAGGGAGGAGAGTAAAGATGGAAAGCTCCTAAAGCTTAGTTCCATATAAATGCACGGATAATTAGTTGCTTTGTCGTTAGTGAAAAACAATATTGACCTTGTAGTTGAAAAAGTAGCCTCATATAAGAATGACATTTCCTCCTATGGAGTCCGTTCATTTGCATTTGGAGATTGACGCTTTTTGACTGGCGAGATGGTAGCTCCCGGAAACAACAACTGCTAAAGTAAGTCGTTCAAAACCTTTCTTTTTTGTAAATCTGTGTACACAATGTTCTCAATGCTTGGGTTAATGTGTAGGGCCCCTAGTGATACTTGGAGCAAAGTTTCATGTTGTGTCGAGCCTTCTTAGTGTTTAAAAGTAGCTATTTTGAGGCTAGCATAAAAGTGTCCCTAGCTCTGCCATTCAAAAGGCCATTTGACCAAAAAACGAGAATACGGTAAATCTTAAAAGTGGCGCTTCCATCCTAATTATGATTTTAAACTAAAGTTTGACTTGGGTACATTAACAAAAACACCCTAGGTTGCATTTTTGCGAGAGGTACGCTTTAATACGTCTTGCTTTTTAATAACTTTCCGGGTCATGATATGACCATTGTCAAAAATGAGATGACAAACCCACCCTCATTGTTTTAAGTTTATTTAGATCCTCATTAGCTGTTATAATAACACTATCTACTCCTCCTGGGGTCTACATATTGTAAATTGTATACTTTAGACAAAGTGGCAGACACAAACCATTCAACATCCATATAACAGTGAGCCTAGGCAGGTTTATTTGTGCAGCACCTTTCAACAACAAGACAATTCAAAGTGTTTTACATTATCCTGACCAGGCAATAAAACAAGATATAAAAGAAACAGTGATATAAAACGACATAAAATAGAATTTCAAAGGAGTAGAACAAGATAAAAGGGTTATGCAAGATATGAATAAAAAAGATGAGAATGAGATGAGAAAGAATGAGAGTAGGAGCGGCCCTAATGTAGTTATCTGGTGAATAAAAAATGAATTTGGTTTAGTTTTGACCCTAGGAGAGTAGGAAATCTGTCCCAGATAATCTGAAATGTCAGTACGATGGTTCATAATGTAGCATCAGAAATGTATCTTGACCTTTGCTTTATAAATTAATAGTAGTCATTTAAACTGAGTATTGTGAAGTATTGTGACAACGAAGACTAAAAAAACACACTGTTAGAAAACTACTTGACCGTTTTACTGATGCTTTCAGTGTTGACATCAATAAAACATAATCCATGCGGCATTATCCATCCTTCAAAACGTACTGTATATGCCATAGCAAATTAGTTGTACAGTATGATATCTAGGAGACATGGTTGCATCACAAGAGTTCTTTGCAAAAACATCTCAGGAGAGAGAAGAGGAGTGAAACTGATTAATTTCAACATTTTAATTTGGGAAAAGTTAATTAAAAGTTATTTTAAGGCCAGCCATCCATTTTCAAAGACTTATTCAAGTCCCAAAAGAACCATATTATACCAATAACCCAAAAATGGTAAATTGGGTGGTGATGGTGCAGTAACACATACCTTTGGTGTGGGATCAACCAATGTGTCCCTGAGAACCCCTGGTTCTCCAGAGGCATGTGACCTCTTACATATAGTAATTGTAAATTGCTTTGGATAAAAGTGTCAGCTAATGTAATAAATTGATAATAATATCAAGGCATTGCGTTTGAAACATTGCATTGTGTAGCTTAGCGGTTGGTACTGTAAGTTGATGTTGCAGGGGAGTTAATGTATGTTGTATAAGGAAGAGTTGTGTGTCTGTTTTTAACGTTAGAGCTGGTTTAAGTTGCACAGCTGCACTGAAATTGAAAGTAAAAATACGGGTTAAGATTGGGTTACATCTGAGGCCAAACTTTGACCCGGACAGTCTACATCATCCAACCAACAAAGCAGCCACTTTGCAGGATTCATGACCTTGTTTCTGGTTGTGAGCTTCAGAAAACACTGTCTGGACGAGCATCAAAACTTCTCCTAGTACTCAAGTGACTTTGAGGGGAAACCTTTCCATTGACACCGCTCAGGGGTTTATGTAACTTTGTAAGATTGCATGCAGTCACAAACCACATTCTTCACGTCTCCCTTTTATCTGTATGAGCCGAGCTGTAATGTAGGACCAGTAAATCACAGCTTGGTCTTTGTCTGTGTGTAGACAGGGCCGTCCACTGAACCCACAGCCGCCATAGCTGCCTACTTAAAGACCTTATTTATGCTCTATGCCTCGCTGCACACTTTTCCCAACACGGCCCATTAATCTGAAGAAGAACTGGAAGGAGCTGGCTCATAGGGGCACATTATATCGCACACCACTTTATCATCGCTGGAATATGTAAAGGAAAGCTCATAATCCTTTAAACATAATCCTTTATTCTTTCCTTATTTTACCTTTTACATTTTGATTTCAGTCACAGGCAAATGCTGCAAAGTCAATGATTTGTTTATCACTTTCTAGCTAACGTTACTTAAAAATAAAAACACACTGATTTTCAGTCAACAAAGGATGACGGAACAAGCTTAGACATTTGAACAAATAAGCGTGGAAAGAAAAATGTAGACAGTGGCCAGTTTGGGGATTTTATTGGTGAGAAGCAAAGTGTTTGCCCCTCTTTTCCCACTCTGCTTTATTTATTTCCAGCCGATTGTCTTTCTGCACCGTCTTTTACGGCTCTCCCAGCTTGTGTCTTTTATGGAGCCATAAGAAAATACACTACGTCTCGCTTAATCATCAGTCAGCCAGTGGAGTGGAGCCATTTCTTCTGTGTGGTCCTTGCTGCAGTGTCTAAAAAAACTCCACCAACGCCGCTGGAAAACAGTCATCTCTTTAGCCTTCACACTTGAGTGACGCTCTCCTCGTCACAGCGCTGTGGCACATCACATGTCTGGCTCTGGTGTTGGAAGTGCCGGACTCAAGTTATGAAGGCGTCCTGAGCAGGAGAGGAGGGGGTGGTGTGGGGTCAGCGGCTGGGTCACTGACGTCTTCATCATAAAGCTTCAATCAGGTCACCTGATGTCTGAAGTGGAAACATCTCTTTGTGTTGGATTTCATAGATTTATTGGCTAAAACGTGCAGGTGTGTTTCAGGTGTCTTTACATGTTTATAAGTGGAGGAGCTTCCGAACACATACCGCACATGCTAAGCACACATTTAGAACAGTGTAATGTTAGTATGTGTTTGCCGTGCCAAAGGGTCAACATTTATCAAACCAGCTCCAGTATGAGAAAGGGTTGAAGGAGGCGTTGTTTGACTCGAAACAGCAAAATAAAACTGACCCCGCCTGCACGTACACCCATGACAAATCAGCCATTTATTTTGGGTGCGTTAATACGGGTCCCGTATCTATCACCACTGTGATAGATAGGTGTTTTTTAGCAGATGTGATGTGTTTGTAAAGATTGAGAGCGTGCCAGCTCCTAATGGAATGCTTTAAAATATGATACCCAGTGTGATAAAAGAAGCATTTGGTCTGTTTATGATTTTTAACAACTGACCATTGTCACCTTGTTCCTCCTCATTACTCCTGCACTGCTTTTGTAGATGATGTCCCTTGGTCATATGGGGAAAAAAATGGCTAACAGCAGTTAAGGCACTGACAAAAGCCTTTTGTTTCAAACTGTAGAATTCATTACCGTTTACCACTGCCAGGGGGTTATATTTTTAGTTCAGTTTGTTGGACTGTAACTATTTCCATTAACCGATTCATCTGCTGATTATTATTATTATTATTATTATTATTATTATTATTATTATTATTATTATTTTCAATTTATCACTTTGTTTGGTCCAAACTGTGTCAGAAAATGGGGAAAAAAGACCCACATCTCAATTTTCCTTGTGATGACTCACCCTGGGTTCGGTTGTTTAAATGTGCTGCTAGCATATAACACTAATAACATTACTGTCTGCAAAATATCTCCGCTAATTAAATCCATACTTTATAATTGTAATCCATTAAGCTTGTTTGAAAATGAAGACATCTGCTGTAGTGTTAAATTTGTGATGATATGATAATGACAAGACAGCACCGTTGGACAAAATGATGAAAAGTTAAGGAATCACTAAAGCATGTACTAAATGTCTTGGCAATCCATCCAAGAGTTGTTGAGACATTTCACTCAAAGCCACAAATGTGATGTCATGGTGGCGCTTTAGAAAAAGTCAAGAGAATCACCAAAGTTATTAGGATTAATTCTCTGAAGGCCAAAAATATCAGTGCAAAATTTCATGGCAAGCCGTCAAATAGTATAGTTCAAATATTTCAGTCTGGATTGACCAACAGACCGAGATCGCCATCCCTAGAGCAACGACACTGGCATGGTTAAAAATTATTTCATTACAGTAATTAATGATTAATTTTCTGTCTACTGATTATCATTTTATTATCAAATTTACTTTTTTGTTTGTCGTTTTTCTTTTTGATGTCAAATTTCCATTGTGGAACCATGGACTTTTTTCTATTCTACTTTGGATGTCTTCTTTTATCTAAGTTGTGGAATTAATTCAATTAACATCAAACTACTACTCATAAGGTGAGACAAAACACCGAAACAGGATGAAATACACAATAATACACCTAGAATGATCACAAAGAAAGAAAAAAAGGTCATAAGAAACTTAGTGTAATAGAGCAAGACTGATCCATAAAAATCTCAGTCGTTCTATTTCCGCGTGTGTGGCGTAGATCTGATCATGCAGTAAACGGCGTGCAACTGGGATCCAGCGCTGAAGCTGCGCCGCAGCCAGAGAGCAGCTGAGTACATAAAAACCTTCCTGAAGATCTCCAAAACAATGAAATTCCCCTCTGCGAGTGTTTAGTCTCTCCCTGCACCGGCCCAAACTGATCTGCTCCCTCCCATCACTTCACCCAGAAGCAGGGGAGGTCATCTGGGTGGAGGTGTGGGGCGGTTGGTTGAGCTGTAACAACCGGGCCAAGAATTAATGCAACTGATCATGAAATAGTATACTTCCAGTAAAAGGGATCATCTGGGTTTTTGCATGTCTTCGCTCATTTATTAGAAATCATATAAACGTTATATTGCTCAGCATTTTCCAAAGACTTTGAATGTGTTTATTCTACTTCCCAGGCTTTTATTCATTTCTGTACTTTTAATATCAACTTGCAAAGAGTTAGTTTAAAAATGGTAATCTTTCATCTACTGTCTTTTTTGTCTTGAAAATGTACCCTTTATCACAGGTTATGTGGACATGAGTTGTGAGCAGGGAGAGTGTTTCATTTGAAGGATTGTTAGATGCCTGAATAGGTGAAAGTATCCAGTATTACAAAGTATTAAGTATCACAAGAAATAGGGGAAAAAACAAGAAAATCTGCGATAATTTTCATAGTTTTTGTAACAGAAATACTTTTATTCTTTCTTATCACTTCAATCATCTGGTGGACCCTCTGATTTGTTTCTGATTTTATTTTGTTCCATTAGTTCCATTATCATGCAGTTGAAAGCACAAATTGATATCCAAGGTTTGTTTTGTTTTGGAGGTAGTTTGATTTGAGGGTCCAAAAATACAGTTTGAGTTTGTACTCTTTTGTAGCCGACTCATAAGTCAGTAGCACTTTTTTAATAATAGCTCTATCAGTGTAAAAACAATACAAAAACACAATTTGTTTAACAAAAGCCAAGACAAAAATGATTTTGAGTGCGAAATGATTTGATATCAAGGTACAAAGTAATAAAAGTGCAGTCAGCGATGATATTTTTTTCAACCATTTTAAAACAAACCCTAAACATCATAATTCTAAAGGCTTAAAGGACTTTTTTTCTGGACTCATGAACATTTGTATCAGTGTTCAACAGTCAAACAGGAAGAGAAAACATGTTAGCTAAGTAAAAAGTACAGTACATCCTTCATATTTTCTATACAGGAGAGAAACCTCCAGTCCCTGCATTTAAAAATGTGACCTTCTCGAAATCAGACAAACTTTTTGTTAAGCATCATACTGATCATTATATTGATTTTAATTCAGTGTTTAATTCTACAAGTGAGACTTGGGATGTAATGTTGAAAACCTGAAATGTGTTGCCAGGTTGGACTTGAAACTTCACAGCTTTGTGAACCCGAACGGCCTACATCTTGTGCAACATGATGCTTGTTTACATCAGCTCACATTGTTTATATGGCCTGCCACTTTGACAGGATTCCTATTGTGTGTGTGTGTGTGTGTGTGTGTGTGTGTGTGTGTGTGTGTGTACAACAGGAGGCATGTTTGTGAGTGTGCGTTAATGTACAGTGTGCTTGTTTATACAACAAGTGCATTGTAGTGTTTATACATACACTGTATGTATCCACTCAGGTCAAGTGTGTGCTTCCTTGAGTGCTTAAAGTGTGTGTGTGTGTGTGTGTGTGTCTCAACACATCATGTGTACAATCTGTAGATATGTCAGCAGATCAATGAACATTTATTTGCATATTTTTAACGTTGCAAGTGGATTGATGTCATTGAGTCTGAAAAAAAAGTTTAAAGTTGGGAATGACGACTACTGCTATCTGTTATTCACAAGAAACAATTACTTGAGCTTAGACATATGGATTCCTTCCCCACAAAATGCAGCGAAATATTGGGTTGAGGTTAAGAGAAGATTAGAGGACCATCTACTTAAGTAACTAGTTTTCCTTAAAGATTGTTATCTAATCTTTGTCTTTGGTTCTGTTCATGCTGTAAGTGTGAAATCAAGGCATGTAGACTTGAAAACTTGACAAATGAAGTCTCTTGCCAGGTCTCTCTGCCTCCATCTCTTGTCTCTCTCTGTAATTTGGAGGCATTGTGCTGATCTGAAAAGGCAGTTGTTGTTTCTTGCCGGCCAGCTTGGCGTCCCCCCTGCCTCTCCCATACATCCCCAAGCTTTTCCAGGAGGCTGTTTATGTGTTGAGTGCAGCACTCCGTGGAGCTTAGGGCCTAATGGAGTGTGAGAGAGGGGTCTGGGCTTCTTCAGCTTGTGTTCAGCTGTACAAACATGCTGCCACACTGTCTCTCTCTCTCTCTCTCTCTCTCTCTCTCTCTCTCTCTCTCTCTCTCTCTCTCTCTCTCTCTCTCTCTGCCTCAATCATTATGTCACTTTTATGTCTGCCTGTCTGCTGCATTCACTATTTGATACATCACTGTCCGTCCTTTCCTTCCTCATCACATCATATTCATGTTTCTGTCTTTCACTCAAACAGCATGATTTAAAAGAAGGTAAAACCAAAAAAGTAGCATGAAATGAAAGCTAGTCTGGATATTTTCTCTTGTCATGCACCTTTTATGAGTGCCCAGATGTTTACCAAAGTGCAGGAGTGGAGAGTCGAGTGGCACCGCTGTTTGTTTGGAAGGGTGTGTCGTTTATTTTTATACCAGAAAACCACAGATGATGGAATGACAGCCAGGAGGAAAGTATGGCTACGATCTATTGTTATTTTGATTGATGTTTTACTGATAAGTTAATAATAGATATATTTATTTTGGTGAGTTCTCCACTTCAAGTCAAAGAGTTACCCCAACTTATATTATAATTCAGGAGGAATTGAACTGACTGGTCACATTACCGTTTCTCTGACCTTTTAAAAAGCAGCTCTAAATTGATATTTTTATAATAACAATGCATCAAGTGACAATGTGAAAGGGGTAGCTTGTAGTGATGAACCTACAAAGAATTAATACCTGAATATGCTTCTCCCCTCGGCTTTACAGAGCTTCATACCGAGTTTCAGCTCATTGTTACCTTTCCGGGCATTCCCTCAGGAGTTGGTTGAGACCAAAACAGAGCTAAAAGAGAGTGAATATTGGACTTCTATTTATCATGTGGACACAAACACGACTCTAGTTATCAAGTCATTAAAACAACAGAGGGTCTTTGATGTTAGAGATTCAATGTATATTTAGACCTTAACATGTTCCAGACAGCACATGGGTTCAAGTATATATTTCATTTCTTTTAGTCACCAACTTCTTTGAATTCTGGTGAGAACCAGGTCGGGTAAGACAGATAGGTGTACAAAGTGATTGACTTCAACACCAGACAGCAGGATTCACATCTTTTAACCATGACAACACTTTTAAAATATTTAACCAAGTGGTATTGGTTGCCTAAAGTATATCACTCACAAGCTCAACCTTTCATAACATACATATATATTTCCTGTAGCCGGATGCCACACGTGGGACAAAATATTACATTACAAACAGCTGATGGCTTATGAATAGCAAACATGTTTGTATTGTGGGGTGCTCCCTATAGAAGCCACTACTAGAGCTTTTTTTGCTTACATGCTTGCTTACATTTATAGAGTATATGTGGTCTGTGTATGTTCATATGGCGTCATTATCTTCATTAACTTTATGTGGTCTGCAGAAGAATTGTGACTGTTGTGAGGACAAAAAAGTGAAATAATCTTGTAATTTAAATATAAATGTAATTTACTGTCATTCAATGGTTACAGAGAACGTCCTGTAGCGTTCAAGGTTATTTATTTGTCATGTGCACAACAATAACAGAAGTGGTCATTGGCAATAAAAATTGTAGGCCTCAGGCACTGCGAGATCGCAGGTTTTAATTAGTGCAACAGCCAGATTGTCAATTAGGAGCCGGGCATCCTGTCAAAGTAGTAGTAGAAGCAAAAAAAAGTGTGAGTAAAACGTCAATATTAATGAATGAAAGTAAGAGTGAATGACAGGTTGCCTGCATGAACAGAAAGTAGATCCACAGCATGATTAACTCCCCACTTGATGACCTCACAGGTGGTAATGGGCCTGTAAATTAGGAGTCCCTATGTGTCCATGTTCATATAAATACTGCCATCGTCCATGTCCTGCACTCTCTCCTGCCCTCTAACATTAATGGGCCATGTTATGATTAATTGTTGCATCATTATCTGCCATCCATTGCCAAAATCCTGCCGACACAAACTGCCTTCCCAGAAGTCTGTGCTTTGGAGTGAGCAGCGGCTCTGCGCAGTGGAAATCTCCAAGGTTGTGGCTCACCGTTCTCCAAAGTACAAGCACCTGAAAAAATAAGCTAGACTCCGGCGTCTTGTCCAAGTGGAGGCTTCGCAGAGTTAAATATAGATGTAATAACCGTCCCTTTCAGCTGAATCCAAACAAATTAAAGATGTCTTTCTTACAGGATGGTTACCACAGAGAGTGATCGTAAAAAGAAATGCATGGCATGACAGCGACATTTGAAACAAAGCCCTTAATGGGGAAAAGAGAAATTAATCCTGTCGTAATTAGTTTGGGCACATTGAGAGTTGCTGCTGTGATTGGCAGTCTGAAAGCTGCTGGACAAGCAGAGCAGGTTTCCTTTAAGCACTTAGTGGGTAACAGAGGGTGCCGGGCTCAGATGTGGCCAAAATGGGCAGAAGTGGAGTACTGGTGAGTTCAGGAAAATCCCACAGTGGCTCAATAAACGAACAGAAAACAGAAGCACATGGACAGATTTCCGAATAATCTGACCTTATCTAAATACAGAAACATTTTAGCGTGCACTGTGGTTGCGCAAAAGCCTGGATCTGTGCAGAAATCAAAAGAAGCTGCCTCATCCTCAAAATGCACACTATTGTAATATCCTGACAACTTAACAGAAAAGTTTGACATTTTGGGAAATGCGCTTAGTTTGATGACAAAATCAATGCTACTCTGACGTCTGTATGCTAAATATGAAGCTACAGCCAGTTACCTGGAAATAGCTTTGAAATCCACCATAACCACACTTTTTCACACGGTTTCATTGATTCATGTTTCATTGTAGCCATTAGAAGTACAGCAAGAACTGTAGGGATTAAATAGTGTGGGTCATGGGAGAATCAAACCTCTAACAATAAATACAACTGGAATTGAGGTCTAACAACTCTTGACAAATATAACAATATAGCTTAAAGGTATAGTGGAGGATTTTCTTTTTCCGGGTGGATCATCAAGACTATTGGTCCAGCAACTTGTAAACAGAGCGTGCACGAGGAGAACTAGGCTCGTGCATGCTCTCTCGTGCGCACACATTGCACATGTACATTTTTTTCAAAAAGTGGAGAGGGCGGGTGTTTTCTAAAATTCGGGAAAATCCTCCATTATACCTTTAACTTAATTTTTTAAGTTTGTCTGCTTAAGTATAAGTCAGTATACGTATAACTAGCTGGCCGCAAAGTTGTGTAATCTCAAAACGACTTTGCAGCTGGTTGCCCTTATTTCTTTTTTCTCTCAACTTCTTGATTTCTACAGTGAACTGGAATCCTACCCTCTGTCCGAAGGTAACAGTTCCGCCCACCAGCACCTTGGAAGCTCACTACAGAACATGCTGCATCTTGTTTAAGTGTAAAAGTGTGAAGTTGCAGACTCCAGGAAGTTACTGGTCCCATCACAAGAGATAGTCCAACACATAACATCTGTTAAACTGCAACTTTAACTTTGTTTTTTTTATACAGATTAAACAGACAAGATATAAGATGTTAATTAGGGAGCTTTAGGGGTGCTAGTGAATGGATTTTGTTACCTTTGGACAGAGCCAGACTAACGGTTTGCTTCTGTTTCCAGTCTTTATACTGAGCTAAGATAATGGGCTGCTTGCTGTACCATAGCTTCATATAGACATGAGAGTTGCATCAATCCCCTCATCTAACTATCAGCAAGATAGCTAATAAGCACATTTTCACAAATGTTGAATTGTTTCTATAAAGTCCTTGGTATTGTGGAACTGAAATCTCAGGGCTAGCAGATATGGTGCATAAAACATTAAGCTAAAACAAATCTAATAAATTATTATTTCCATCACAGTAACTAAAATGTTCATCAAAATAAACCAAATAAATGTCAACATGCCAACAGTGCATGTAAATGTCAAAAAACGGCAGTAAAACACCTGTTGCCTGAGTTTTATTTGGTCAATCTTCTCTCCATATGTCCCTCCACCCACAGTAAAATGACTTCTGTAATTATTGCAGGACCAGCCCGGTGACCAAAGCGCACAGATTCTCCTCGATGACAGATTCACTGTTTCATAATGATGCATTACAAAGAAAAACACGTTTGAAGTTCCATTAATCCTCCGTGTGTGCGTGCGTCATTTAGAGAAACCCCCATCCAGAAATGTATTTCACTCCCAATATAGGTCACAATGGAGCAGTTTCATGCTACTTGTTACATATTTTCCATTTAACATGTCCCGTCTTTCTCAAACTTCATTACATCTTCATCGACATGTTTTTCTCAGGCTGCAAATGAAACAGTGGGAGCTGAGAGTAATGACTTGTGAAATGAAATGTGATTCAGCATATCACTGCTTTAACAGTTTTATGAACTCATATAACCACTGTGTTCCTAAAATGAGGCAGCAGTCGTAAAAACAAGGCTGATTGTCACAGACTCGAATAGAAATAAATGTAATAAATTACATTAATGAATGCAGCTAACAGTAATAGACATTTTTAGTTAGAAAGTGTTTCTTTAAGAAAACTGTCCTATTTTTAAACCAAAATAAAACGTGTAAAACCCCAATGCATAAGCTGAAAATGGATGTTCAAAAAGATGTTTTTGTAAGCTTCTAAAACGTTGGCAATTGCAGATACAAGGTTTTCATAGGACAGTGACAATAACCGAAAAGTAACTTTGAAATTGAAAATGTTACATTTTTTTACATTCAAACAAAATAAACCAGTCAAGTGAAATGTATTTATATACAGTAGCCCAATATCACATACACACACATCACCAGGAGCTTAACAATCTGTACAGCATACAAACCTTTTGATCCTTGTCACATTCAAGACAGATATGAACTAATTATACTTTCAAAAGGCAATTAACAATTAAAAAAACAAAAACTACAGTGACTTAAAAACCGATGCATACAGTGATGCTCATTTGTTCCTTCTCACCATCACAATGCTTTGGCACATGTGTGAGAGACAGAGACAGTGTGTGAAATGAAACTAGAGCCTGGAGGTTGAAGAATGTGTGAAATGCTTAACACATAATGTGTAAAACACTGAACAGGATGTAGGGGTCATCAGTATCTCCAAGACAACAGGACCTCTTTCAAACCAGGCACCTGTGCAGCAGCGTTGTTTAAAACTAGTCATCAGATCTTGGAACACACACTTACTTTACTTTTTAACTCAGTGATTACATTTTAAAGAGGATGCACCTGGCATATTTGCAGTTTCAGTAACTTATGTAGTTACTGTCAACTCCAAATTATCCATATCTCTGCATATGTATATGGTTTAGAAGTCAAATGCAGACAAAATAAATTGGTAATATGTCCGCAGTTCATCCGAAATACTGTAAACACTTTCTGTTGAGGAGATTTAGAGCTGAAACAATTATTGACAATTGTCATAGTCAACTAGTCATTCTTTAAGCACAAATGCTAGAAAAGCATTGGTTTCAGCTTCACAAATGTATTTCCGTGTGGTTTGTCTGTCTTCTATGGTAATACATATATTTAGGTTTTAAACTGTTGGTCAAACAAAACAAGTAATTTGTTGTAATGTTATCTTGGGCTTTGGTAAATTAAGATTTGCATTTTTTTTACTATTTTCTCACAGTTTATAGTTGTTTGCATGTAACCCAATGGTGCCCATACTATTTATTAAGTTAATTTTTTATTACATTGTATACATTACTGTATTATATCTATGTATCTTTCTATTATATTTCCATAATAATGCAGACAAACACTAAGGACCATTACTTAATAATATTATACATTATATATACACTGACATGTAAACTGACTCTGCTGCTATTAATTATATTACTCCACTGTCACTTTTATTTTTGTCTTTAAATGCTTGGTATAGTTTCTATTTCTATTACTTAGTTTGATAAACCTCTTCCTATATATTTTTAGCTTTTTCTATTTGTATTCATTTATATCCTTGTGCTGCTGTAACAACCAAATTTCCCCTCTGGGAATCAATAAATGCTTATCTTATTTTACCTTATTAATTAAGGAAAGTGAACACCCATTTAATCAATATTTTTTACATCTTAAACACTGATGTGCTTCTGTAACATTCACACTCACAGGAATTTAGACATTTCAAAATGTCACACTCATTAAAACCCCTCCCAAACAAGATCATTGGCTAATTATCCACAGTGTAAAATGTAAAAACCTCCAGAAGAGGGCACTCCGTCTCTGTTTATATTCCTGTGGGTTTAACAGAGCTCTCCTTCTCTCCTTCATTGCCCGACAAGAGCCCCTCAGTGTGACAAGTTTACACAGACCATCTGCAGACATCCCTACCGCCATAAAAACACTAATCACAAGGTCATAAAATCTGACTCCATAACGACACCCAGAATACAGCGTCTTAAAATGTTGGCCCAAGTGTAGCAGTACGCCAGCAAGTCACTGCACTTAAACATGAATGTGCTTATTGATTTAGTTATTATTATCAGTTTAAAAAAATAGTAACTGGGTAACATTTTTGAAAAGTTTTACCTTGAACACTTACTGTACAGGTCAGGATTGGGTTCTACCAGTTATTCGTAAACCAATTATGAATTTTGTGTCTAATTACTTACAATTTTTAGTAACTGCAAGCTAGTTTCAAATTTGTGGTTGCACCATTAAAACTAAAGGAGTGTCTTTAAAGACTTTAATGTAAACATTTGTAGCTTGAAAACATCAGTATGGTCATCCAATCAAAAATATTACACATTTTTTGGTAAATATTCTAGGGCTGTACCCGACTCAGAATGTTTACAGTCGAATTGGAATTGGCTGTTCAATACGAATATTAGACTATTCATTAAAAAAATTTTCTCAGGTATTCAGTATCAAGCAATGCTTTACTGAACTGCCAGATTTTTGAACGGGGTTCGGCGGGATGTTCAGGGTGACAAAGATGTTCACGTAAAAAAGTAAACAAGCCAAGTTCCTAATTTGCATCAGTATAAAGCAAAATAAAATAAAAGGGCAAGCTAACGTTAGCTTTGTTAGTAAGTTAAGTTGGCTAAAGCAACAGTTACACCTGGCACTAATTATAAATCCCACAACTTTTCTGGACCTGTAGCCTTCAAGATCTAGGATTCGGATTGGCGTCCATGCTCGCACGTTCAGGTCCTATCCCCTGACCAATGGGGCTATCCTAACCCTAGTCTCGCATCGCAGACCGTCCTCCACAACGCTGAGGAGGGGGGTCTGGCTACTCCACACAGCATTCCAGGAAAACTTGCTCTGGTTTATTGGCATTTCTTTAAACCAATCACAATCGTCTTCAGCAGTACTAAACACCGAGCGGAGCCATGGTGCCACTACAAAATAGCCTCTGGAAGGATCTTGTTTTGGTGGTACGTGTGTACATTCAAAGGTTGTTTTAGTCGTGCAACAGAAAACTCAGATTGGACAAAGTGTCTAGCTAGCTGTCTGGATTTACCCTGCAGAGGTGGTGGTATGGTTAACAAAGTTAACCATAGTCCTCATAAATCGACCGGAGTTTAAAATTACAACACAGTCATCTGAAAAGAGTGACATCCTGCGGAATTTCCGGCAGAACAAGAGCAATCCCGGAAGTGGAACGTCGTGGATATAGACTATCCTAACCCTAACTACTCAAGGTCAACGCATAACCTCAGTCATCTGCCTAACAACTCAGCTACTACACAGGCTATGTCATGCCAAAAAAAGTAATAATGTAATGTAAACTAATATTAAAATATTTAGCAACATATTTAGCAACAGCTAATCTAGTTGATGTGGTGCAACCCTTTTAATTAGTGATGTATGAGGCGCCACTTGGTAAAAACTTGATTATAACTAGTTTAAACTTTAAACAGCTGGTTCAACTGGCAAAGCTTTATTTTAATTTACTTTTGGACAAAAAAGATGGATCTACATGGTTTCCGGCCTTTGTTGCTAGTGCAGTTTTATAGCTAACTATGTAACTGTGGTACTGTGGCCACAAGTGACAATGGGAAATGCTAAAACAGAGAGGAATAAAGACAGCAAACTGACTCAGAAATATCAGTTATACAACAATATCTAAAGTCTGCTAACTTCAGCCATCATTCTGGTTATAACAATTACAGCTAAAGTGACAAAATGAGTCTATTAAATAAATAAGGTAGTGAAGGTAATCATTTTCCCAAATTGAGCCAAGATACTCTTAAAGGACCAGTGTCTGCAAGGATTAAGTGGCGTCTAGTGGTGAGGTAGCCTACCCCTTCCCTTACCCGTCCCTTTCCAAGTGTATCGTAGAACCTACAGTAGGCTTCAGGTAATGTGAAAGTGCAAACTGCCTCTAGAGCCAGTGTTTGATTAGTCTGTTCTGGGCTACTGTAGAACATGGCGGTGCAACATGGCGGGCTCCATGGAAGAGGACCCGCTCCCTATGTAGATACTGTATGAAGGGCTCATTGTAAGCTAACAAATACACAACAATTTTTAATAAAAACATACTTGAATGAATATTATATTCCAATGCCAATGGATCCCTCTAGGTCCTACACACTTGTCAATTAGATGTAGTGTAACAGTAGAAAAGAAAAGTAATACTGACTCAGTAATGTCCGTTAAACAGAGTTACGGTGTCTTAACGTTTGCTAACATTAGCCACTGTAAGCTATGCTCACACCATAACCAAGTGAGTGTATTGAACTGAGCAAAGGTGCCTTTTATTGCTAATGAATTTAACTTTTAAATTGTAAGAGAAATAATGTGTTCTCGTTTTAACAATATGTTGAATTTGCACTACTGGAATTTCTAAAAGCATGACCTCACCATCTGCCTGTATGGCCGACCTCTTTCTCTCTCTTTCTGGATCTTTCAAAGGAGAAAAGCCACGGGAGAGCAGTTGACGGACAACCACCATGGAGCCAAAATTTATTTCAACAACAAGCTAACACATTATGGGAAATCAAACACGGTGGGATGTTATCGTGGTGAAATCACTTTATACCACCCACATTGTTCCCATGCTCAGCAGGAGAAAGTGAGAGAGAGAAAGAGACAGAAAAAGGAGAGGCTTTCTAATGGATTGTTTGGAAGCGAGGGTGCTTGGCTCATCGGCAAGCCCGGAAACTCAGCGGGCCGGTGATCGGGCACTTGTCATCTGGAGTGTGAGGCAGCTGGGGTTATCCTCAGAGACACGGTGAGGTGAAGTGGGTGACCATGTTTGAGGTCCGCCCAGCTGTTATTGCCCCTAATATTCAACAGATGTCTGTGAACTCGCCCGCTAAGTCCTCGCACATGACGGAGCAGAGAAATCAAAGCAAAGACTTCAGAAGCCGGCTGAGCACCCCGACACACACACAGCTGTTTAAGGTGCACACACTCAAACAGCTCTGTGTGTGTTGAATCACTGTCATTAACCATTTAGTGAAATAATAGAGGCAATTAAGATCAGTCTTGATTTTGGGAGGGAGGATCAGTAAGCAGTGACACTTTGACTTTTACAAAACACAACTGTTCATGTCGTCTTTACACTTTTTGTGTGGGAGATTTTATTAATTTCTAAACTGTAGCTGCATGTATTTAATATTCAATAATGTAAATGTTTTTTCCACATCCATATAAACTAATTCTAGTTCTGTCTTCACATTTAATGAGATGTTGCTTGATTTCATGAGCAGATAACTTTTTACTTGCAGTTTGAGTGACTACTTCTATGAAAAGGAGCCACTCCAGAGCCTTACTGTCTTATCAACTAATCTCCAAAACATTCACTTTAAATATGTTTTTGATGGCTGTTTCCCTTATAAAAATATTTGTTACACTTTGCCTGTTTATCGTCCCAAAAATATTGCCCCTGTTCTAATCATGTCAAGCCCCCTTCTCAGGGAGCAAAACCTCTACACTTTTAAACATGCAAGCGAAAATCGAGTTAAATAAAAAGCACCACTGTGTTCAAACACATAATCCATGCAGAGCCTCTCGTTTTGAGAAAGTGGAGAGTTGCTTTGCTCCAAGTGGTCACAAGGGGGTTGAGCGTTTCTAGCCACGGCTCGCGCAGCTCGCTTACTTTGGAGAGCGCTTCAGGGAAGGCAACATTAGATATAATGAAACATTCACTGACCGGCCCTCTTTCCAGCCTCCTCTCTCGTTTGCTTCCATGGAGGATATTCTGACTGAAACCTTTCTACAAGTTGTTATAATAGTCCGGCTTAGACCATGCCAGAGCAACATAGCAAGATATTGGCAGAAAAACACTTAACTTGATCACTCCTTTTCTTTGTGTTTGTATTCTATGCAGAAGAGTGTTTGTCCAAGTGCTTTCAAAATGAGTTTGTGACTGGAAATGAGAGAAAAGCAGTGAAAAATGTCCTGTAAATTTGGCATTTGTTTCTTTGAAGGGTGTGAATACTAATCATGAATGCTACAGTAGTGAGAAAACTGCTCTCTATGTATGATTTACCATGATCTCTCCTGCTGCGATGGTAATGTTTTTAGATGTTGAGACTTTAAGTGCCTTCTGGAAGGAAAAAAACAAAGAGCTAAAGACATTGAAATAACATCACTTTTGTGTTTTGGCAACACAAACAAGAATAACATTCCTTAAAGTTGATCAAAAACGCGGTCAAATGAGTATTTCATTTTCTGGTTTGTGGCCTCTGATGAGTTGGTTAGCACTTGCCTTGACATATTTTTGCATGGAAAGGGGGAAGTGTAGCATTTCATGATGCTGAGTTACTGCAGGAGAAGAAGTTCACATGTGATGTTTTTCCTTTTTTCCCCTCCTCAATTAATGCCGTTTTCCTGGTTTCCGTTGTGGTGCTGCATGTGTCCCACACTTGGCCACTGAGCCGGCCATGGAGACACTCCCAAGTATATAAATTCACTTACTCGCTCTGAGACACATTGATTCGTACCCAAATATCCAGTCAACTGTGAAAAAGATAGACTCCACAAATCAAGCCTCGGCTCATAACGAGCATTTCTTGCCATCTAAAGAATATATTCATGATTTGGGGATCTTTTATGAGGAAGGTGATGGCAGATTGACACCAGATGTGTCGTAAATTATCAGCAGAGAGATGCCAAGCTAAACAGTCCAGCATAAATATACAGTGACTCCAAATATACTGGTCGCTTCAAATTCAAATGCTGCTTGTCTGTGCAAGTCTATTTCAAATGACTGTGACGTCTTTAAATATCCTTAGATGATACATAAACACTTGGACATACAAATTGAATGGTAATTATATAATGAATTGGTCATTTCATATCACTAAATAGTTTTTAATTTTACAGCTGCTTTAAAGTATTAGTTTTGCTCATTTCAACATAACTGTAATTGAAGCTTATAACGGAATAGTTGTGATATGCAAATATTTTCTACCTTTAGCCTTTTTTGTCTGTGTTGCAGTTAAACTACTTCTTTATTATACTTATACCAACTTCTACACGTTCCAACTTTTATATTTGAAATATCTTTTCAACTTTATTCAACAAAATCACTACAGCTGAAACGATTCATCAGTCAATTGAAATCAATTAAATATATATAATATAAAATATATCAGTTGAGTCACTTTTCAAGCAAAATTTTTAGAATTTGCTGCTTCTCCTGTATGAAAACAAAACTGAATATGACAGTTGGCCAGAAACGATTTGAAGATGTCACTTACATCTGGTAAATTTGCAATTGCCATTTTTTTACTGACATTTTATAGATACAGAAAAAAAGAGTCATTAATCAAGAGAATAATCTGGTCATGACATTTGGTAGGGTCATTATGACATTTAGTAGTGTCATTTTTAGAGCTGTAACTAATAGTTAACTTTATTAAGAATTTAAGAAAAGATTCACAGACGTGTCACTAAGACACATAACACCTGTATAAAAATAAAATAATAATGTGTTTGAAAAAATATATAAACAAAATCCGAGCAGAAAACATTTAAGGTCATTCATCCGTTTTCAAGCCTCTTTCAATTTTGACCAAACAAATAAATTCACTTTGACATTTAATTTCTCTCTTTATGAATACATGTAACTCATTGATGTTTTCAGTTCTAATTTGCAGCTTCTTTGATCCTGATTTTAATATAACCTCATGCATGAAATAGCAGATGACAAGGTTAAATGTAAAGTGACATACTGTGCTGGCTTAAATCCAACCAACTTGCCCCTACATAAAAAGGAGGTAAACATTTTCGGAGTGAGGTGGTTAATATTGTGATGGCCATATTTAAACTGCAGTCTCACAAGACCCGGTCATTCAATTTGAATAATCCCTCTGACTGACCCCACGGCTCGTGAACACAGTTTCTATGTGCAGCGGCACCAATGCAGCGGCACCAATGACGTCTGTCTGCAGGAATGTGTCCCCCTGGTTAGAGTGCCAGACACTGGGCAGTGTAAGTGAGTGTGAACGTAAATAAACCCCATTATGCCAGCCATCTCTTCGGCTCCTGTCACACACTCGAGGTAAACACAGAGCTTCCTGCAAAAATACTTCTGGTGCTCTTGCAATTAGATCAGCCACAACAACTCTAAATCTTACCAGCTCCGTAGCAAATGGCGATGAAAACAAAGAAGTCCGATCGCACGACGTTGAGTAATCTACAGTGAAAATGTTGTTTGATAACGTGTCTCTGTAATATTTGTCTCAGAGCCACACTGAGAGTAGATGTGACCTGGGTAAGCAGCTTGCAAAGTGGTCAATTTGAACTAATGAAATGTGACAAACTGTTTCCACACAAACACCAAGGTGTTCCCACCGACACACACGCATGCTATTGACGTGACCATTAGGTCATTCAGCACACCAGTATGGAACTGAGTGGATTTCTGTGAGGCGGAAAAAACAAAATACCAAAAATAACACTTTTCCTAACTTTTACCTCTGCAACTGCAAATTGTTTATATGCAACCAGTTTGCAACAAAAACATTTTGAATGAAACGTAATGCCACCCAGATTATCTTGATTTTTCCATCAACATAATGAGGGAACATTGTTAATTAACGCATCTGGCGAGTTACAAAATGATAATAGTGAACGTATTCACTGATAATGTATTTCATTTCACCGAAATGAGGGAAAGATCATGGTCTTGAAAAAGTCAACAGTGACTTGCAGCATGAAGCATGACAAGTTTACTTTTAACATTTAACCGAAACCCTGATCTTTCCTAAACTTAACCAGAGTCCTTTCGTAGCCTAAACTTGGCAGGATGCAAACTCTAGTATATGGCGTCAAAGTTTTTAAAACACCCACCATCCACCCTCCTCACCTCCAAACACCCTTTGTGCTCTACAAGAACATAGCACTTAGTTCTCTGAATTTCCCCCCCCCCCCAACTAATATAATCCAAGCAGCAATTACATTGCCCATGTAAGTAAAGTTGGGCTACCTACCGGGCAAAACGGGCAGCTGGCCCGGGGCCTCAGACCCTCAGGAGCCCCAGAGTCCTGTGGTACACAGTGTGGTAATTGTGAAATTAATTAATATAAACTGAAAATTATAAGAGTCTCGTGGCAATTCCTGCATTTGTTTGTAATCGTGAGGCTCTGTCTAGAAGAGGAAGAACCTCAAAATCTTGTTTTAATATTTCAGTTGATATTATGCTTACATGACACATATTTAAGTTTAGAAACAAAGGGGGCTCAATAGAGGCCCAATGTTCACTTCTTGCCCCAGGGACTGGCTAGTGGGTTAATCCAGGCCATAACATAACTAGTAAAACAAATTAGTAGCATATTAACATCATTTCTAGGTGACAGGGCTGTCCTCTGCCAATGTATCGTTCTCAAATGTGTGAACTAAATCCAATTAGCAGTCATTAGCGCTGTGACATTTGTGGCCAAACAGTTTGAGGTTTTGACAATCAAGTGCACGGTGAGAGTGCATGTACGAGTGTGCAGGCCGTCCACAGAGTGTAGAGGAGGAGATTCTTGTGGTAGCTGGTTATTCTATGAAGACAGCAGCTCTGACAGGACCACCTAGGCCCTCTGTTTATTGTTTGA
The DNA here is from genome assembly GCA_023631565.1 of Gymnocephalus cernua. Lineage (NCBI taxonomy): Eukaryota > Metazoa > Chordata > Actinopteri > Perciformes > Percidae > Gymnocephalus > Gymnocephalus cernua. The sequence goes on from CM042435.1 coordinate 29,733,390, forward strand.
GAAAGTGTTTTGGTGGACAGAAGCCGGGCACTGCTCTTAAAGATGTCGCAGGTAACCGATTGAGGCAGATCTGGAGTCAGGGAGGCAGGGGACAGTGAAAAAGAGAGTGGTAAGAGTGTAGGAGAGGAATGACTTTTAGGGGTTTTCAGGGGTTGGGGGGTTGGTGGTGTTTCAGGCCAAGAGGGCACATGGGAGCTGTGGCCTGAGGATGGATCCCAGCCGACCCCCTCCTAGGTGTCAATGTTATGACATGTGTACCGCTCCACTGTTTTCTCTCACAACAAGAGCACTTCATCTTCCAGGGTGGCCGGGCCTCATAAAAAAAAGCTTGATTTACATGCTTGGGATCAGACCGTCCACCTTCTCTTCTTCCTGTTGCACTTACGCTTCACTTCCTGTGGGCCAGAGCCTGACCGTCAGGGGTGATAAATAACCACAGAATGGAGTGGGGGAAAAGCTGAATTCCCTTTCCGATATACACCCAAAAGAGGAATGCCTTCTTTCTTTTTTTAAACGTTTCAGTGTTACACGGAGGGTTAATGTGGGAGATAATCAGCCATTTTAGATGTCAGTTGTGCTTTTGTTATATCTATCACGAACATTCCTCCAGATGACTACATTGTTATGTACTATAATGACGTCTCGTGCTAAAAACAGGCTTGCTTGATGTGGATCACCGAGTTAAACACTGCATATGGAAAACATGATGTCAGTTAATACGTATCATACGCCGTCTTCAGACTGAAGACGACTGCGGTTGTCAGCAGGGTTTTAGGACTTGATATTTATTGTCATGTGTAATGAGTCATAAGGCCTCATTCAGATTTATACTGCTCGGCACAATGTCTAAATGTTTTACATTTTTCAAAACGTGTCCTACATTTGTCTTGATTGAAATCATGATCACTTGGCTTAGAGAATATGAATGTGACGTATTTGAGAAGATTTACCCGGTCCCTTCCAAAATGACTCATATGATTGATTTCTAATATGCCACTCCTTTGGTTAAGGTTTGGTTGATTTTAGGCAATAAAATCTACTTGTTAAGGTTAGGAAAAAGATCACCCTCACGGTTAAAAGAAACCAATGTTGACTGTTGGTAGAACCACAGTCTCCAGTGTCATAGTCATACGCTTTGTACGCCCCAATCATCCGACCCAACATTTTGTGGCAACATATTAACGTCACACAGCCTCCATCTTTGCTCCTTAGAGAGGACAATTACAAGCAGAACACAGAACTGCTGCAAAATGGACCTGATGGTGACATTATTTTGTCAACTCCTTTCACAGTCAAGATTGAGCTTTGAAGCTCATACGAGAAGCTTTAAAGTGCTCATATTTGAACATCTACAATTACACAACAACTGGAATAAGTTTGGTCTCCTACAATATTCTATCAACATTAAGCTGTTAGTCGGTTCATTGGTGTATTATGACTACTTTTTGCATCCTTTTGATCCACCAGATGTTTATCTGCGCATTCTGTGGCGATACTGAACTTCTTAGGCGAATTGGGCCAGACATGACCACATGATCCACATTAAACACAGATTCTTCATCAATATCATTATAACAATACATTTTAGTGTTGCCATTATCAATCACATTTATTAAGTTATGGCAGGCCATTGACTCAATATTTAGTTTCAAAGCAATCCCTGGCTTCATGTTACCTTACACAAAAATAATTACAATGCAGTGATGTTCACAGATTTAAAATTTTGGAAAAGGAAAGATTGGTATCAGTGGAAACCTTGAGTTCAATCTGTATCGGACAGGAAACATTTGGATTGTTGCATCCCCAAAAGAAAATGCTACCAATCAAAACTGTTCTGTGGATCATACACTGTTTCTGGATAGAGATGTTGTTGTTAACGTAATTTTTCAATCATTTTTATCAAATTGTATTCACCTCCATTGTATTGGGGCAGATGCAGAAGTCTCAGAGACCTGGGCAAACACAACCAAAACTGTCTGCATAGGTAGAAACCACCAGAATTTATTTGATTGAACTGACCCTTTAAAGATTCCGTGCCAGTGACATGCTTAGATTCAACACACACACAAACCAGTGACGAGATCTTTGACGTACTGTACGTAAATTGACAAATGATCACTCCCACTTTCTTCACACACCGCAAACAAACATCTCATCCTTTCCTCTTGCTGAATCCAACCACCTATTATTGTCTCCGACACCGAGAGCATTATTCAAACACAACGACTGTCAGCACGAACATGAGGTTGCACATTTGATTAGCTCGTGGTTCACAGGGCCTCTGGCGCCAGGGAAAGAAACACCCTCTCATCTTGTGGCACAAATAGGGAAACCCTTATGCCCTGTTGCCATTGCCAATATATCCGAACCATGATGATGTTCCCACACAAATATTCCATGTTGGACGTAGCATCCAAGACTCACAGAGTATGAATGGAAGAGGAAATCTGCGTTATATCACTCTTAAAAGGCTGCCGGCTGAAAGTAAACGAGAAAAAGTCTCCCTACTTCGAAGGGTAATGCTCTTAACGCCCTTTTAATGTTAGTGTATTTCTTCACCAGGCTGTCCACTTCTTCTCTTCTTTTTGCCAAGGGACACAATACCAGACTTTTTAGAGGTTGAACTTCATCAACATGAAGTGGGCTCTATTTCTAAGTATAATTTAAGTTTTAATTTGAATAGCCATTTCCATTTCATTAATTAAAGCAAACATTGCTTCAAGTGGCTCTTGAAGCAGTCCCACAACATCCACGAGTGTTTCTTAAATATGTGTAATATATGCACTCAAGCGTGTTATAAATGAGGTTTTCTTTGCTAAGTGTCCCGGGTCTATTTTTGTATGTCAAAGCACATGATTGACTGCTCAGAAAAAGAAAACATCTTAATGCGTGTGATGGTCAAGAGCTAAGGTATTTATTCCAATTTGCCAATAAAAAGGCCTTTGAATGTGACTTTTATCTTGTGAACTTTTCGTGCAAATATGCAAATGCATAAGTGCATAATTAGAGTGTAAGAGAAATACAAACAACTTCAATAATTTAAATGATTTCAGCTGCTACATTAATCAAAAGTGTAATGCTACAGAAGAAGGAAACTTGTTTTCCTCTTATTTGAAATCTCAAATAAAAACACGAAGCAAAAAAACAAAAACAAGCTCACATTATAGAGAAAACTGGTATATCATTTGACACGTAATTAAATGAAATATTTATCGTGACCAGTTGACTTCCATTCAGCAGGTGCAGGTCACTTAATAAAGCATAACCTTGTTCATAGCAAATCAATTCAACACCTACATCGAATCAAACCTAGAATATTTTAAGACCCATCACTTCTTATTATCATTAAGTCTGATATCTCATGATCTACGAGGAAATTCTAATTTCAAATAAAATCTCCCATTTAGCCAGTGGTTTGTTCAAACCTGGCATGAGATGCAAGTTTATTTATACATCACATATGTCGAGTCCAGCTCACAGCTGGGTGCATTTCTTTCTATCAAAAGCTCCCTTTTCAGTCTTGTCCCCCCCCCCCCCCCCCTTTTTCAAGTTCATTTTTACGTCTACAGTGTGTACACTCAGCAATGCACATTGGAAGAAAACATTACTGTAAATGACCATCAGATCGTGTTTTCATTTCACCTAAAAACAGAAACACTCAATGAAGTTCACATTTGTCTTGTCAAAATATATGATTGGCCGATATTTCAAAACATTAACTTCAAATGTCAATATGTACTGTAACACAAACCGTGAAGTGACTACATGTAGCTGCTGGACAACGGCCCACTTTGAGAAAGTGGTCAAGCAGGAAAGGAGCATTTCCAAGTTTTCATTTTTAAGTTCAACATGAAATTCTTGCAAAAAACAAGTTGCCCTGCGGTGATAATGAGATAACTTTCTTCTCAGGATTTAGCACCTACAGCTCATGTAAACTATAAACATGAACACAAACGTAAATCTAATCTGATGTTTAAATATCACATTATTGACAACTTATGTGAAGTTATTCAAACCAACAATGCAGTCACATTAAATAAATGCTAACAAATGGACGCTAGAAAATTACCTCATGTCTGTTGGCTTATTAGAGTTTAGCAGCGTGGGACTCTATGGCGAAGAATCATGGTTTCCCTCTCTGTTTTGACAGGGAGAGTTATGCCTTACAGGCATCAGATTCACCACCAAGCCTCATAAGCTTGTGGAGAGCATTTAGGGCGCCGCAGGGGCCTCTTGACCTAAGAGGAAGTCGGGAGTATAAAAGGTGACAAATTGGTTTGTAACCAAACAAAGACATATGCAGACACCCCCATGCTGGAACACAACTGATTACACAAATATCAGTTGGCAAAATCGAGAAACTGTCAGGAAATAATCATTTTTGCTACTTTCTTTTAATATTAATGCCAACCTTTGGAGCTCTGCCACTCCAATTACAGGAAATTTAAGAGCAGTAGGTCTCCCTACACCAGCTTATGATGAATGGAGCACTATGTAGGGGAAAATCGGCGTGCTCTTTTTAGAGATGCAAAAGCTAACCAAAAGTCTTTTTATAAGGCAATAAATGAGGAGGGGGGGGGGGTGGGGGGGTTGTAGTCAGATTTGTGTCTTTTTTGGTGTGAGGTGGCGAGAAGGGCTTGATTATGTGATGGTTCGCAGCGTGTGGAGGGAGCCATCGCATGCGGTAAAGGGAGTCGAGGTGGCTTGGGCGCTGTGGTTGGCAAAGGTGCCACTTCTGGTCCATCCCTTAACTCCTCACCACACTATTCAATTCATGAGGCTGAAGCTCTGAGAGCCCCCTTTGGGATGAATGAGCATGTGCCTCCCTTTTCATAATTAGAAGTTTCCCCCCCCAGCCCAGATACTTATTTCTCTATCATCCATCATGGAGGTTGTTTCCCTATTTCTTTGCGCTCTTGACTCTGCTGCAGTTTTCCTCAAGTCGTATTTAACAAGTATGCCTTTATAGAATATGTAGCAGTCCGACGCTGACCTCTCTTCAGCTCATTTCAGTACAGTGTGTGTGTGTTGAATGTAAATGGCGGAGTGCATGAAGATGTCTCCACACACCTTTACACAGACAAACCGAACAAAGGCAAGGCAATTTTATTTGTATAGCACATTTTCAGCAGCTATGCAATTCAAAGTGCTTTACATATAACATTAAAACACAGTTAAAAGTTAATATAAATTAAAAACAAATTAAAAGCAGTTAATACAGAAATAAAATCTAATACAAATTAAAAACAAATTCGGTACTCATTTAAGTACAGTGTGTGTATTGAATGTAAATGGCGGAGTGCATGAAGATGTCTCCATACACCTTTACACAGACAAACCGAAAAAACTCCAAAGTAAAGTGAAACATGTCACCTATATCCTCCGTCACCCAGCACCCGCTCTGTTTCTTTGCCCTTCGGGGAGCGAAGGTGAGAATGTCGTTTCATCTAATGATCACCTTGGTGGTCTTTGGCAAAGCTGTTGTCAGGGAATCCCCGGCGTGCAGCTGACCTCTTCCCCAAACCTCTCCACTCGTCTGCTGGAAGTGAATCAGGCCGAGCTGCCTCGGCTGGTCCTCCTGGCTCGTGAAACCTGAGCAGGTTGCTCACTTTGCTCTGAGGTCAGGCAGGAAGAAGTGCCTTGTGCTAAATTCATTACTGTGGAAAAGCAGCTTTGTCACGCTGCTGCTGGTGTAGAATTTGCTGATTCAAATGTTGTTAAACAAACCACAAAGCTTTATCTTTAAATGACAATTTAATTTTACTATTGTTTATTTCAACCTGGGTCTTAGGCATAGTTTTACCATCATTGCTGTCTATAATAATATTGTACTAGGGACTGCAACTAATTAAAAATCTTTATTATTGATTACTTTGCCAATTATTTTCTTGATGAGTCAATTTAATAGTCCAAAACCCAAAGATATTCAATTTTGTATATTAAATAACAAAAAACAGCAAATATTCACATTTGACAAGCTGAAAGTAACTACTTAAACAATCAACTGATGAACAAAAAATGTTGCAGATTGAAGGTGGAGTTTTCTTCTTAAGAAACCAAAACAAATTGTTTGTATCCTTGCGGTCTAACAAACATGTTAAATGCATTTCCTTCCTCCATACAACATGTTCTGCAAAGCCAATTTGGGGATTTTCTTTAAATTTAGCATTGTTTACATCCATTAATAGCATGAAACCAGCGGCAGGAAAAAGTATCACTGAGATGTGGGACTGCAGCGACAAAGTTTATGAGGTGTCAGACAGCAACACAAGCAGTCAGACTATCATACAGGGTTTTAACAAACTGTGAGGTTTATTAACTAAATTGGAAGAGAAAATAAGGGGAAACAATACATATATTACCTAAACTGTTCATTATCAACATCCATTAGGAGTTTATAGACTGACTTCCTATTTTAAATAATCAGGCTAAACGGCTGTCTTGTTGATAACCTGTCTGATCAACTGACCTTTTGTGCTTCTTGCCTTGTTGGACTTTATTAATGCAACATTGCTGCGTTTACTTCAGTACAATGTGATCATAACACAGAAATAATGGCCAAAAGTACAAAAATAAGACCCAAGCTGTAATAAACCAAAGCTATCGGTGAACGAGCCGCCTTATTCACTGCGCCTAGGGAACTGATGTAACCACCTTTGAGTGTTGAAACTTGGCTTGAACATTGGAAGAAGCAGAGAAGCATTTCATACTATGAATCTCAAATGGACCCTAATATATTTCTGCTTTGACCACATTTTAAGAAACTGGAGCACCTCAGGGTGCTAATTATTCTTCTTATTTTATTACTCGATTTTAAATACAACCTTGACTGGGATATTGTTTTCTTTGTCATCCACTGCAAAGGGAATCTTGCACTGAGAGTACAATTTGTATTAGATTAGTGTAATATGTAATTTATGAGGAAATAAAGAATAACGTGGTCAGTTGATTCAGGGGACACGGCCATCTCTGAGGGCCGAGGTGTGAATCCAAGTCTTTGTTATTTGCTCTCGAATGTCTCCACAGAAACATACGTTGAAGTCTTTTCAAACTTCTATGTGGTGTGTTTTGGCACAGGTCAAACATTAGTTGGTGTATTTGCTGAAAAAGTATTTTATTTCTTTTTTTTAAAAGGCTGCATGAAGCGCTTCATATTCCAAAAGAGCCTACCTGAGGAAAATATCCAGGTAGCTGTAACACTTTAAACTTTAATCCCATTTAGTGTTTATGTACCTTCTCATTCTCATTGGGCTAGAAACTGTGTGTGTGTGTGTGTGTGTGTGTGTGTGTGTGTGTGTGTGTGTGTGTGTGTGTGTGTGTGTGTGTGTGTGTGTGTGTGTGTGTGTGTGTGTGTGTTCGAGAGAAGGGCAGAGTAGCCAAGGGTCTGGCAGGTCACAAAGGCGGCTTTGTAAAGGAAGTTAATGAGTGTTTTATGAAAGACTCTCGATGCTCTGCAGCTCTGAAACACCTCCGCAGCGCATCAGCTTTAAGTGTGTATGCGAGTGCACGTGTGTGTGTACAGTATGTGTGTGTGGTGTTTGTGTATATTTATATCTATTTATACCTTCTTTTAAGCAGTGATTTATAATGTTTGTTCACTGTTTAAGTTTTTGTGGTTTTTGGAGATGATGGGTGGTGGGTTTTCAAGTAGATTTTCTTTTTCAATATACATGCCGGGGGGTAAAATACTATGGAAAGTTTAACAACGCAGATTCAACCAAAGTGCACACAGTTCCTTTCATGCTGCACATCTCCTCTACTCCTGTGGTCAAGTACCTTGCAGTTATTAGAGCTTATTTGTTCAAGTGGTGAGGAAATATTAAATATCACAAGTTCTCTGCTGAGACTGGGCAATGATTATCAACAGATGTCTGCCAGTTGGGCATGTGTGTGTGTGTGTGTGTGTGTGTGTGTGTGTGTGTGTGTGTGTGTGTGTGTGTGTGTGTGTGTGTGTGTGTGTGTGTGTGTGTGTGTGTGTGTGTGTGAGAGAGAGAGCATGAAAACGGAGAGGTTGTGTCATCATGAAGCTGATTGAAGGTTCCCACTACATTTGTTCATACTGTATAAGAAGAGAGAAAGAGGAGAAATTAATGAGATGGAAAGTTTGAGTGGCAGCCATCGGACGCCCCAGGTGACCAATAGTTGGCCGTTCAGTTTAGGATCAGTCTGAAGTTAATGGCTCAATTTTTTCACTTTGGACATTATCTTAACCTTTTCCTGCGTACCTCGGATGACTAATGTGAACCGTCTGTCAGGGTGACGTTGATTCTTTCCATCCAGAAGAGAGAGACAAACATTTCTGGACACATGAAGATCAAGTTATCTTATTTCTGGTTTTAAAATCTTTTTTCTTTTGACATAAATTCACAAATAAATCTGCAAATAAAATGCAATTACTTCTAATGCAACTTGTGTCTCAGATATTGATAATATTGTAACACTGGTTAACTGTTAAACTGTAGTTACTGCATTACAATTACTTTCAGGTTTTGGGTACTTTAATGACTGCTTTAACAGTTTAACAATGTGTATAAGCAATGTGCACAGCATTATGCATAAACATTAATAAATCAGATCAATTATCCAAATAAACATAATTAAAATAAGGTAATCTACACACAATCTCACATTCTGACCTCTCTAAAGTTGAAATGTCCTCATTTCAAAAGTTGTGAAAAATAAATCTCATCTTACAATATCTTAAAGCATCAGTCATCAAGCATTATGTCTTTTCTGTTTTTCACTTTTTTTACTTCTTTTTTTTAAATCAAGTGAAACTGTGTCACTCCACTGGCAGATAAGATCCAACACTGCTGCTCTGCTTAGTGGATGAGGGTGAGGTTGTTGGCTTGTCTGCATGGGGAGTCAAAGGTCAGCGGGGCTCAGAGGAATGAGCGGTGAATGACAGGAAGATCCCCCACAACTTCTCCACACGTTCCACCCAAAACACTGACCTCTCTTGTCCCCCGTGGGTGCTCACCCACCGCAGGCATTAGCCACTTAAAAGAAACTCTACACCAGAAGAAACACATAGCACCATGTGCCAAAATTACATTAAGAGGTGACACCGGCCCAAACATGTGTCGATCCGCTGCTCTGCGTCTTTTACTCTCCCCCCTCCTCTTTTATCTCCTCGAGACTCATAGAAGGACTGTTATGCATGCTAATCCTGGCTAACTCAATTAGAGGTTCAAAGATGGACAAATTGGCACCAGACACTCTGCCCTTTACTGAAACCGATATAACAACATAAGTGTACGTGCATAGAAGAGCTGCCACCTGCCTAAAATAATCCAAAGAGAGGAACCACTTTCTGATAAGGAGTACTTTCAGAAAGACATGTTTAAGTTCTAACTAATGGCTTTGTTAAAGGTTAATAAACTATTTTTAACGCCTTATAAATCCTTAAAGGTCCAATGTGTAGGAATTTCTCCCATCTAGCGTTGAGATCATATATCGCAATCAACTCTCTCGCGCCACACAGTCCAAAGTACGTATTACAGCTACGGTAGCCTTCACGCTTTTTTCTGATGATGCCGGTCTCTTGCTCTTTTCAATATCCTTTTTCTTTTTCTGGGCGAAGAAGAAGACTCCTGTTCCTGAAATTTGGATTTTGAATACATGTGGTCCTCTCTGTTAACTTCTTCAAACTTGCCGGGAAGCTACGATATCCATTAGTAGCATTAGCAGCACCTGTGAGTTTATCATGTGACAGCGAAAACGCGAAAGGCGGAGCAGTATGTCCTGTATGTCCCTTACCGGCTAACGTATTTCAAGATTGCGCATGAATATGGAGCGTCTACCCCAGTTCATGCAAATGTAAAATTTCAAGCCAATAGGAATACTTGGAATTGATGGTGGTGGTAAATATTCATGAAAAAGGACAAGTTTGTGAACGGGCAACACAGATTTTGATAATGAACAACTAAAAACATTACACACTAGACCTTTAATAATCATTTTGTTAGAATCACTTTAGAATGCCTTTAATAAGGCATCTGGTCTGCTGCTTTAAATATTAGTAGGTAGTTAATTAAAGCTGCTCTAATCAATATTTTTTCTGTTAACAATGCATGAATTTAGTGTAACTTATTTGAACGAACCCACCTGACTTTGCAGTTACTCTCAGATTTATGGAGCATTTTATTTTTTATATTTTTTTTCAGCTCACTTTTTTGATTGAATGGCCCATTTCTGTTTGTTCTCTCTTACAGCTATCATCAGTGTCACTACTAGCTACACAAGGTAGCTGTTTTTAATGTAAGCTCTAAAAACCTGGCAGACAGACAAAGTTAGCAACGAGCTGGTGAACATAGTGGAGGATTTAGCAGCTAAATGAACAGATCTTTTCCTCATGAGTTGGAAGAGACCAAAACAGAGCTAAAAGGACAGTAAACATTGGACATCAGGTGGACACAACACGACTCCAAATAGTTGCTAATGTTGCTCCATGCCTTCTGGATGTGTAGTTGTTTGCTAACACAGCTTGCTGTGCTGCCCCCAAGTGGCCAGACACATCAATTAATGCAGATAAAGTATTTTACGACTATCATCCATCAAGAATGAAGTTGTAAAAGTTAATTAGTTTTAACAAATGTAATCTTTTATGGAGGTTAAGTGGGATGTAAGGATATACACTAGCCTAAGGAATGTTTCACTTACTTAATTATTAATTAATTAACAAGATTACCGTGGATTTCCACCGACTGCGTAACTGCTGCGGAACGGCTCCGCAGCCCTCCGGATCAGATACGCAGAGCTTCTATTTTTGCCGGACGCCGGAGAGCTCCGCAGCAATTCAGCACACGGCAGATAGTGCGGGACAGGGAGTCGAGCACAGAAACAAAATAAAACATCCGGTTAATTTTCAAAATAAAATACACTGTGCTCACGGCGGATCATATTTCCCTTCACTACACCTTGAAAACACAGCACGCGTTGTTTCCTCTCTACTCCTCGGAATAGAAACAAACTGTTGGTGGTTTTGTGGTTCTATTCTGCGTGAATTTGCGAGATCTAGTGGGTCCTCGTGACTACAGCTGTCAGTCCTGGCCGCAGCCGTTCCGCAACAACTCCGGATCCGGTGGGTATTGACGGACGGCGGACCACGGAGCCGTTACACAGCAGTTACGCAGGCGGTGGAAATCCACGGTTATAAGTTATAGCTTATTTACCCTTTATAAAGCATGCCTTAAAAAGATAACCGAAGACATTGGTCCTTTATTAGTGGAATTACTTTTGTTAAAAAAAAGGCTTTCTTTTGAGTGGCAGTGAGCTCATTTTGCAACTTGCAATCACATCATTTGGATGAAATTTGTTATAGGACATAATCAGACTGATATTGCCATGTCCATATTTAAATTGGGAGTAGGAATGAAATAGAAGTGTGCTGGTAATTTTTGCCAAAACGTATCCACACATTGTCCAAAAAAATCAACTACAGCCTTTGCTATGGTTTAACTACAAAGCTACGTACTCCTTTTCAATCTCTACACTGTCAGTTTTTGCTTCCCCCCTGCTCATCTCTGAGCTCCTCCACTCTAGCCTGTATGGATGCAGCACAAAGCATGCTGTGTTGAACTGCTGCCTGTCCTCCGAGAGCCAGCCTTGCTTTCTTAGCTGGAGAACATAAGTGTTGACCCCAAGACAGAACCCTTTCTCCCCTACTGTGAGTGACAGCCCTGCTTGAAATGTGGACACAGGACCTTGTTGCCCCCAATGGGAGGTAAGGGGCACGCTCCCTCACAACACTGCAGTCTGGGTGGGCTCAATCACAGAGGACATCTTCCGCTGGTGGTACAGTACATGCAAACATCTCAAATGTGAATCATTGTATTATGTTACGGTGAAAGCACCAACCATTCAGCCTGCAGGTTTTGTTTGTGAAAAGAAATCCATCCTACTCTAAGTTTTTAAAATTAGCTGTGCCAGTTGAATTTCTTGTTTCTTTGCTCTGCAGATTAAACCCAGTTTGTAAAACAAGAACATTAAATAATCAACTGTCGATTTTGGCCGTTGAAGAAGAGCTCTACTCACAACTCCGCCAATCCATAACATTGTGTGAAACTCAAACTGACTCGCCGAATGACTGCCTTTTAAAACAAGCTCACTCTCAGGCCAAAATCATTAGTAAAGTAATCCATCAGCCTAACCCTGTCTCACTGACCCAAACCACAGTGTCAGCCAATACAGACGGAGCTTTTCACCGTTCAGAAGGTAACACAGACGTTATCTGTCAGGATCAGGAGAGGATGAACTCGAAGATAGCAGAAAATGACGAACGAATGGAATCCCAACAAAACAGAAGTCGCATATCTCCATATGTTCTTAGACAAAGACATGCGGTACATAAAGATAAAGCTATATACTGGAATGACAACATCTTGCAAAACTTTCATACTCTTTCTCATGCTTCTCTTCGGGCTGCTTGAGGAAACGGCGGTTACACTAAACCGGGTTTTCTTTGGCCTGAACAGAAGAGGCTCGCTACACACCAACCACTTATTGCACCAGATGCCAGTCATGGTCCGCTGATGTTTTTGTAGAAAAGTTTGATGAAATGTCAGTCTTCTTCATTCCCATCTCAGTGTGCTGTGTGTGTGTGTGAGTGTGTGTGTGTGTGTGTGTGTATATATACATATATATATATATATATATATATATATATATATATATATATATATATATATATATATATATGCTCAAAAATTAGCCACTTTGTTAGCCCTTGAGCCTCACACGTCTACTGAATGTATGTGATTCATAGCTTGGTAAGTCAGCCAGCGTGCTGCATTCACAGTCCAGGTCGGCTTTGCCAAAATATGGCATGGAAAAACGTTCATAATTTGAGTTAAATGGAGTCATTGATGAAACCATTGTTGGCTAAAATAACAGAATAACCATAATGTATAAGATTTAATGATGGAAATAAGTTGTTTTATAACCCAGCATCAACAAGTTGCATACTGTAGGTATTTAAAGTGGGAGGAAAAACTGTGCTCTGCATCTTGCCAAGTATGAAGCTGTGTGGTGTACAAACAAATAAGCCCAAACAAGTCCAAATAAAGCAAAGTACTTTGGCTCCATTTATATAACTGGGCCTCTTACAGTTGGACTGGCCTCCTCTCTTTGACTTTCTTTGATGCGTCCAGCTCTGTGGTGCAGTCAGATCCCATCAGACAGGCAGACATAACGTAGATACAGTGCACCTGAGCTGTTGAAGCCACCACAGAGAGCAAGTGGGGAGATGTTCTGGTATGCAGGAAAAACCAGCTCTATTTCAAGCCCTTCGAAATCGCAGAGAGGGTTTCCTTGTAATCCCATCCGTCATATTTACTCCAGTCGTCCCCCCCCTCCCCCACAAAAAACATCCATGAGAGCCCAAGCCCACCCCCTCTTCAAACAAGCCTTCTGGATCCAAACCAAAAATCCTAATAAGAAAAAAAGAAAAAAAAAGGCTTCACCGTACTGATCAGTGCTCAGAGATCAACAGAGGGCAAGTACTCCCTCACTAAGCATGCAATGTTGCTCTTCAGATTTTGGTGAATCACTTTGTTCAGAGCAGGAGGCCAGCCTCTGCGTCCTCTGGGTCCAGCCAGCTCGGCAGCCTGTCAGCCAGTCAGACTCTTAAAGAGGTATTTAAATGTGCGCCTGCAGCAATGTGCTCACTCAATGACCTCTTTATTTGTTAAAATAGATTATTTTAAATAAATTACAGAGCACTTTCACTGAATAAACAGAGACTTTGGGGCTGCGGCCTGCGTTACATACTTACCACAGCCACAGAGATCCTAAATGACTAGTGAGCTGTGTAATCGCCTTTGATTTCACTGATAGGACTCTGATTCTTTGGGTAAAAGAGATGGAGCCATTGAGGAATCTGAAAGGCAACACCGCTAAATGGGGGGAAAAGCAAAAAAAAAAAAAATCATGTGGGGAATATGAACTTATGATGTTTCTAACCCCGCCATGTCGACGGAGGAGTCCATTAGAAGAACAGAGGGGAGCTTGAGGGAGTCCTGTCATTTCTTCTCTCCGCAGCCTGAGAGGTTTAACACTCCTTCAGCCTGGCTCTGTGCCATGCCAGAGACGCCACCCCGAGCGAGAAGAAAAAACTGAGAGAAAAAGGCTCAGACCTCACTCTTTCTTCCTCTCTTAACCTTTCATTTCTTTTGTTCTGACCAGTCAGTTAATCACATCAGACTCTAGAGTTGCTTCAGATGAAAAGAGGTTTCTCCGCCACCACACGGACCACAGAAAACACGGCATAAGGAGAAAAGTATTTTGTGTAATTCGAAGCCAATCCAAATCTGCCGCCCCTCCATTTTCTAATTAGTTAATTTCCCCACGCGTGGCTGGTATGCAAAAGCATTATGCAGAAGTGTTATGCAAAAGGTGAGAAATGCGCACTCTTACTCTGTTCTACGTCTGTTTGCAGTTAATTTAGTATGGCAGGGCCTAGTTATGCCTGGATTATTGTTATCCAGCAAGACATTTAGAATAATAAAATGACAGGGAAACTGCTGGTGGAACCAAGGCAGAGAAACCATGAAGAAATTAGGTTTGATTAACCTTATGAGTGCTTGTTTCAATTCTCACAGGTCTATTTATTTTTGAACATGTGGTTGACATTCCTTCAGCAGCACATTTCCCGGCACGTCTATTACATCTAATCTGTAAGTGGTTCCAAAAAAAAAAAAAAATCGAGTTGCATGTATGTGCGCATACGTCATACAGGCAATTTCAAAATCCACATTTGAAATGGTAATCTGGCCCTGACTGTATTTATTCTTCGAGGTACACGGATTAGAAATAGTGTAAACTCAGCAGAGAAATTATCCAACAATTCTTTGTACTAGATGCAATATATCAACGTATTAAAGGGAAGATTTGAAGTATAAATCTTAAGTAATAAGCAAAGAGAAGCTTAATTTTGTTTAGCAGGAAAATATCTTCTGCTTTTTTATTTCCTTAATAGGGCTGTGAGATATGTTTGTTTATTTATTTTTTCTCTTATAGAAGCGACAGTTAAATTCATTACGAGGTAGCCAGAGCCAGCTCGCCAGCTGAAGTCACAGTGGTGCTGCAAACGGCACGTAAAGTGTAACTATTCATGTCACAGTTTACAGGATGGCTAGTGTAGCCGGCTATCATCTACATTGCTTTTTGACTGAAAGTAACCTTTTTGTGCATCTTGTAATAGCTTGATTTTAACAATGTAGAGTTGTAGACACATGTTACACATCATAAATATGATTTCAATGTATTGGCCTAGCTGTCAGCCCTACCTGTTTGTCATCTTGTAACCTTTTCAATTTATCTTGCGACCCTTTTGTAGGGTCCCATACCATATATAGGGAACCACTGAGCTCATCAATTAATCAACTAATAGTTTCAGCTCCAATCATATCTGTGATTATTATTAGTAGATGCTATCAAGGTTTAAATGAATCCTGTCATGCATGTTAACGTCTGAATGTCCCAAAAGCCAAATATATGATTACCCTTTTTTTTTTAGTTTGCATGTGTGATTATGAATAATTAGAGGGAAAACTTAATTCATAAGCCATTAAGTGTTATGAATAGCAATTTCTGTGGCTCTCTCAGTGGCTCTTTAAGGCCACTCTGAATGCAGTGCACAGAGCCAGCTCAGTTCTCCCTCTTTCTGGCAGCTATAATTGAGCCTAATAGCTGCAGCACAGACATAGGGAACCTCTTTGACACCTAGACCAAATTTTCTAATGAAACGATCAAATAAGCATCATCTAGCCCCGGCATATCAAAGCCGCCGGCAGCTGGCAGCATGTCATAGTCTGACATTTGGGCTTTTTAAGCGCTGCCAGGCCTGTTTCCCTCCATGTCCTCTGGCCTTGTATTAACACTAATAATAGGGAAAGGTCTACAAGTAGAAGAGATGTAGTGATGAATGGAGGAGACTTTTGCCAGCTGCTGAGGAGGAGACGTTGGCTGATTGCATCTGTAATGAAGTATGACAAGTTGCTGTGTGTGTGTGTGTGTGTGTGTGTGTGTGTGTGTGTGTGTGTGTGTGTGTGCGCGTGCGAAAAAAGTCCAGCAGATTTCATTTTGACATCTTTTTTTGTAAGACAGTATATTTAGAGCTGAAACAATTAATCGATCTTCAGCAATTGTTTTGATAATCGGTTAATCGTTTTTAGTGCCAATACTTTTCTAGTACCAGTTTTGCAAATGCGTGTAGGATATGCTGATCTTCTTTATCTTGTAGTAAACACTTTTTGATATTTTAATTGACCAAACAATTAAATTAATACTGTATATTGCAGGTGTGTTTACTGCAGTCTGTGCCAGGTGTTTTTGTTCTTCTTTGTCGGCACTTAATTGGTAACATGACGCGCTAGATGGTTTGTTACACAGAACCATGGAAACTGTTTGGTAAAGGGCAGGCTGCCAGTAGCTCTATACAGGACGCTGATTGGTTCAGTAAGCTGGTAGTTCAGACACAACAGCATTACTTGAAGCCTGATGGATTTTGAGTGATATGTGACCCAGGTTTTTTTGTTAGGTTATTTTTTATTGTCAACAAATCTAGAGCTGCAACCATTAATTGTTTAATCGATTATTTGTCAACTCCTAAATTAATCGGCAACTATTTTGATAGAGTAGTCGGTTTGAGTAATTTTTTAAGACAAAAGTCAAAATTCTCTGATCTCAGCCTCTTAAATGTGAATATTTTCTAGTTTCTTCTCTCCTCTGTGACAGTAAACTGAATTTCTTTGAGTTGTGGACAAAACAAGACATTTGACGACATCATCTTGGGCTTTTGGGAAACACGGATCCACATTTTTCACCATTTTCTGACATTTTATAGACCAAACAACTAATCGATTAATCGAGAAAAAAATCAACAGATTAATCGACTATGAAAATAATTGTTAGTTGCAGCCCTAAACAAATCCCATGGAAATACCAAAGCCAATAGTGCATTTGTGCATCTCTCAATAATTTCTGACTTCCCTATCCTGTCTGTGTCACTCAGCCCGAGCTCATTTGTTCCTAAGTAAATCTTTAAAAACACCTCACACTATACTGTACAGTGTATGAAGTTTCAAAAAGGCAACATTTTATTTAACAGCTGGGCACTGCTGTTTTTAACAAATCTCACTTAAACAGGAGTAAATACTGCATTTGTTAGGGACTATTTTCAGCTGCGGATGAATACACATGTGGTGCCCTAGTGAGTATAAACAGTAGCAGGATGATGTGTATGTGGGATCAACTCAAAATAAACTGTCTGTTCTTATAATGAAGGAGCATGATGTTGCTTGATGCGTTTTTTTAATGTTTTTTGGAAATCTTATAAAGGCATATAGGATATACTGTAGAAATAAGATATATCAGAAAAAACCTGCCCATTGGATAAATTCAAGACATTACTTTGAGCTCTTAGTTAAAAATGCCCAATTCAATTCATCCTCTCCAATGCACTTCAATAAAGGGAAATTACTTTGTTAGTTTCTTCTCATAGAGTTTGACCTGGTTGAATTCAGACCAAGTAAAAGAAAGCAAAATTATTTCTCAAAACGCGTCTTCCTCTGTTTGACATCCAGCAGGAGTGGTTAGACCTTTTCAGGAGTCCCCAGTGGACTTCAGGATGTCGTCAGACCGCCTCTTGCTTATTTTTCATGCTTCTATTGGGACTGAACACGTGCAGACCGGTGCCCATTTTTTTTCCTTGCACTTGTTTGGTTACATTTGACTTTCTGCGAGATAAGAACCAGGTTTAACTCTTGTAGCGCCAAGCAGTGACTGGGTGAGAGGACGCTGACGGAGAGTGGCTGAAAAACGTCTTACAATGTAGTCTGCTCTATCTCCGCGAGCTCGCCCCTATTATGTTACCTTTCAAGTGCTTTGTCACAGTAGAGAGGCTGAGCTATTCTGGTTTGCTTCTCCTGTGGGCCGACTCAAACAGCCTCAGTGTTTTTTTAAGAACCTTATTTTAATGAGTGTGAGTGTGTGTGGAGAATGTTTCCAGTTAGCCACTCACTGTTTGTTTATGGAATATTTTCTGACACCTACTTACACCATGAGCATCCCCTTTCTTGTAAAGTCCCCAAGTGCTGCCTCTGAAGGTCCCTGCTTCACGAAGACCATACCTCGTTTATCCAGTGCAGTCTGGACCAACAAGCTAATAACAACATAGAGAATTAGCCTCCTAAAACAAAAGGATATTTCACAATGCCTGCTTTTATATCTATGTTCAAATATCATTTAAGTCATAAAGTAATGTCTAACACTATGAGATGGCTACTTTATCCTGCCCTGCATTGTCTTTTCATGCCACATTTTACATTAATTCACCACAAACAAAATGATGTTGCTAAATTATTTACATTTAGTTTTTTCCCGACATTACGACACAACCACAACTAAAATTATCTACAGCTAATTATTCAAAATTACATACAGCCTGACATGACAATACATTTAGTGGATTGTATTCCAAATATAATTGATTTCAACATTGAGCACCTTGAATACATTACGGAGGAGGATAAGTACTGAGAATATTTCCACCATTGTGACTGCAGTAGTAATGTCTGTTGCGTCACACAGGAGATCGAGGTTTGGCTCTTGTCTTCTTTCACATCACATTTCTTCAAATTAAACCGTTGATAAAAAAAAAAAACCTAATGAAAACTATTAACTCTCGGGTTGAGCTGTTGCATCCTTTGTGCATTTGCTCTGTTCTGAATAATACTTTTCATTTTTAGTATGATGGTAAAGATGCAGCTCTAGTGGAATGCTAGATGGTCTAATATACGTATTTAGCACAGGTACTACATTTGTTTACACACATATACAGATTAAACTCCATCAAAGATCAAAGCATTTTATGTCCTGACTTAAAGATTTTCTTGTCTACAATAGTGTGAATGAATCCCACTTTATAAAACTGTACTGGACTACATTTTCTGGCTCTGATGTGTTTGTGTGAAAAAGTGAGACTTTCAATTAGTCGGTCAGCACGAATCTCAGTCCGTAATATATTCCAGACTCTCAATATGGAACTGATTTTTCTCATAATCATTTTCTCTAAATCAAAATAAAGCAGTGATTTTTTTTCAGGCTGCAAACAGTTGGACAATTGCATAAATCATGTTTTTAATAGTGTACATTTGAAATCGTCCACAAAACTTGAGTTGCTTTTCCTAAATGTGTCCAGTAAAGGTTTGAATGCAAGGATGGCATGACAATACTCAAAGTACATTTGTTTCTCATGATGGAAGAAATATTTAGATTTGCTACTTATGGATAAAAACCAAATCAAAAACAAAGTGTCACAAATACTGTACCATATCAACCAGTAACAAAAAAATACTATACAATAGCAATGCATCATATTTTTATTTCAGTTTGTCATACGCTCAGTTGCCAGTTTTTAAGTCACATCTATAAATTGTACCTTCATGAAGGTTATACTGTTCAGTTTTTGTTGAAACGTTTTTCATTTTGAAGGTGGCAGTTTTTGATGATTTGCATGTAAAAACTCCATGTAAAAACTAACAAGTAACTACAGTTGTCATTAACGAGTGTATTAGTGATTAAGATACAGGATTGAAATAAATATTTTTTTTAAAAGTGCTATATTTCCATATGGTACAAGTAATCTCCATAAACATGCAATACTCTAGTACTGTATACTTTACTAAAGAACAAGTATCACAAAAGTACAGTACTTAGTTACTTTGCACTGCTTATTACACACAGTTTACAGAAATAGACAGTATAGAGTTAAAGTTGCTGTACAAGATTTACGGTACTTCAATTCTCTTAACTTTATTTAACCAGGATTATCCAATTATTTTCTATACTGCGTTCAGGCAGTACCAGTGTAGTAGGAGTAGTTTTTTTTTCCCCTAAAATGATACAAATCTTAAGAGAGAGACAATGCACTTTGCAAATGCAGCTGTTCATACCAAGACTTGTTTTTTCTGTGTGTGAGTGCCACATATTCTAGTCAAACCTAAATCTCGTATTGTTTAGTGTCAATGAAGGACAAACTAGACCAGCCTGTGTCCAAAGGCAACACACACAACTCCCTCTGTCCACCTTTCATCAATCTCTTTATAACTGTTATTTGTCTTGACTCGTGTTCTTGCGAAGCCAGCGAAGATAGTTGTCTTATTCTTCTCTGTTTGGACAAGGCCTCCTCCCTAACACCCTCTGATTTGCCAGTTAGGAGTTCAAACAATTCTTTAACAGGTAGGGACTTTTCCAGCCCTTTCACCGGGCCTCCGCTGCTGGCTTTTATTGCCTTGAGGGTATCGGCTTGTCATTTTGGGGCAGTGGACAGGTAAAGCCAACTCAAAAGGCAGGGAAAGAACTTGACAGAAGTCCTCTCTCTATTCTTTTTTTCTTTTTTCTTTCCTTTGGCCTCTTTTCTCTCTTCGCCATCTGGCACAGCTGCTAGGAGAGGACTCGGCTGTGACCCCGTTGTCAAGGACACAGATGGGAATTAGGAAAAGTGGACTTGTTTCAAACAATTATAGAAATTACTTTAATATCTTAAAACAAGACGGCGAAATATATTTATTTGAGATGTTGACTG
Source organism: Gymnocephalus cernua (assembly GCA_023631565.1). Taxonomy (NCBI): domain Eukaryota; kingdom Metazoa; phylum Chordata; class Actinopteri; order Perciformes; family Percidae; genus Gymnocephalus; species Gymnocephalus cernua. The sequence goes on from CM042435.1 coordinate 29,753,977, forward strand.
TCAGCTTGAATTTCTACTCCTGTGAGTGAGTGAGAGAGAGAGAGAGAAACAAACAAACTCCAGTAAAGGATGATGAGGAGATTGTATCACCAGGTGTGTTTTGTATTGGACTTAATCTTTCTGTTTGGTTGTACTTTTTTTAAAATAAAAACATAAGCACCTGCCTGAGACTTACAGAGGAGCGGGTCTTGACCTCGTGCCTCCAACCCTGAAATGGACACCGACTAATAGAGACCCGTCTGTTAAATTGTAATTGAATGTTACATGGCACTCTGGACTCAGAATGGTCTTTCTTTTTTTTCCCGTAAGCGTGCAGGATTTAGGCAGACGCTCCAATGACAACTTAATTTCACCACTGAGGAGCAGCAACGAGTGTTTTTGTTCGAGCCCCTCCCTCAAAATGCGGCCCTTATTAATGATAATTGGTAAAAGGGTGACACATGTCTGACTCTTGTTTATCTTACATTTTAGATAATTTGAGGCACACTTTTTTCACAAGGACAAATTAAAATTGGAAAAACTACCAGCACAATGTTTTTTTTCATGCAAAAAAAAAATAACTGGTGCTTTCTCGAATTCACACCAGGTTTGAATTTAATTTAATGATTGTTCATGTTTTGTATGAATATTGTCAAGTTTTGTGTATTTTAAATGCCTTGTAAACTAGTTCAGGCTATAAATACTATGCAGTATGCTATATACTTGTCCCTATACAAACACTGTAAACATCAAAGAAATAAATCAGCAATCAGTTGAAAATATTTAAACATAACTAAAAGCCACATACATAAAACCCTTAAGCCAGCAGGGTGATAAAAAAAGAAGGAAAATGTATAAATGATTTATGAAATATAAATCTCAACGCTAAATGTCCACTCATAAGTAAACCTGATCTGGTAGATTTATTCAAAAGAGCATGTGAGTATGCCTGAATTAAATTAGTGTTACATTAATTACTGCTTTGATTGATTTTAAAGTCTGATACAGACTTTTGTTTATACAATGAGGTGAAAAATCAGGCGGGCAGAGCTGTGTTTACAGAGGAGAGGCAGCAGAGGGAGTATAGCGCTGTCTGTAGGGAATTGTGTGTGTGCGCTGTGCTGTGGTGTGTGTGTGTGTGTGTGTGTGTGTGTGTGTGTGTGTGTGTGTGTGTGTGTGTGTGTGTGTGCGCGCTGTGGTGTGTGTGTGTGTGTGTGTGTGTGTGTGTGCGCGCTGTGGTGTGTGTGTGTGTGTGTGTGTGTGTGTGTGCGCTGTGGTGTGTGTGTGTGTGTGTGTGTGTGTGTCAGGTTTGGCATTGAACAGCCTTGGTAGTTGGTACCATGTCTGACTCAGTGTGTTATTTTCCCATCATCTTTTGCGTTCTCATGAAATTTCTGCTGTTGACTGCCCTGACTAGGAGGAAAAAAAGAAATCACCTTTAAGTCTAATATTCTTAAAGACGGCACAGCCTGATTTCAAAGCTGAAGTCGCAAAGTAGCGAAGGGCAAACCTGGGATTGAGCTTGTCTAATGTTTCCAAAACAGCAAACTATGAAAGGCCCCATAATTGATATGCAGGACCCCAGAGGGCATGACTCCTGTCAGATCAGCCACAGACAAGAACTGCCAGAGCCACGCACTGAAGGGAATAACGGCTAATTAGCCCCGTTTAGACATTTCCTGGTTTGAAGAACTTAAAGAGCGGAGGCCACAATCACACTAACAATAGGCGCTCACTTAGTAAAAAAAAAAAGTATGGATCAGAAGGTTGGTAACATTTAGAGAAACAGGATGGAGCAGTGGATCAAAACTGAACCAGATGACCTGCAGATCACCTGTGGCCTACTGCAAGTGAAGAGATTTCTAATCAGCTGAATGAGAAAAAAAAAGCTTAGTGTTTGCATACTGCTTCTTTTATCCTGTGTGGATAATGTTAGAAATATGTGCTGTGTGGCATGATGATAAATACCTGTACAGTATTCAGCAACCCAAGAAACCCTGCAGTAAAGTAAATTATGGATTCAAAATACTGAATGTGCCGATTATTTTCTCAATGAGTCATTTAGTCTTTAAAATGTCAGACAAATAGTTTAAAAGTGTCCATGACAGCTTCCCAAAGCCCCAGGTGATGTCAACATATTGCTTATTTTATCAGATCAGATCAAGAAATACATTTAAAATAGATGACAACAGAGCAGGTGATCCTAAATACAACACAACCAAATCAACACAACTGGTTCAATTACACCCTTTAATATGAGTAAAATGGAGGCAAATAGTGCACCAAACAAACACAGATGTAATGATAAAAATGCAACCAGCTACATTTATCATTCTGACAGTGTCACTATGTCCCGAAAAACAAACCATATTAAAATGTCTGTTTACGTAACGTAATTGGATCTACATCTGATTTCAATTCACAGAAGTCATTTTTCTAACAGGTGCACATTAAAAGCCTGCCAGTCTAGTACCTAAAGACTTAAACAAATAGTAAAGCACATAAAGGTGTTTGCACATATTATTGTACCCAGGTGTAGCTGTCAGAAGTGTTTTTAATAAGAGACTTAACCAACTGGTTTGCTGAGTTGATTCATTGCGTGTGTAATCAAAGTGAATTTACAGATCTACTGTCTGTGGATAACAGTAATTTATCGATATTTTATAGTATATAGTTTTGAGCCAAGTTGACATTTTTCTTTATAGTTAATCTCCTTGTTGATGTACACACACTCGGAGTTTCCCACTCACGCAGCCTCGTACCTCCAGAGTTTGACTCAAATGTTACCTTCTCAGTGTGTGTGTGTGTGTGTGTGTGTGTGTGTGTGTTTTCCATGCTGTGCCCACAGTACAATAGACATCATGAATAGGCATCAATAAATAATAGACAGCTGAATGCCAACTCCAGATAATGCTCACCTTACTGAAGAGGACCCTCAGCCGTCTGGCACAGATCATCATTAACGTTGTCTCGCCTTGTCCCTCGGCTTACAGAGACACACACAGCACTAAAGCAAATAAGCCTTTTCATCAGCCAGATTCTCGGTTATCAACATCCCAGTACAGGACGAATGTAGGACCTGCATCACGCTGTCGTAATCTGCATTGTGATTAAATTGGACCCAGGCTGTTTGCTCAGATGATCTCATGTCACCGACGCTGCGGATTAGTGCAGCGATGCCACGTTTAACCTTTAGATGTAATTCCTTTGTGATTTAAACTCATGCTGCTCAGAGTACATCGTGTACAAGGATGAGTGATCTCTCTTCTACATGATTGACAAACTTTTACATTTTACAGATGTTTTATTTAATTTAGTTTTTAAGTATTTTAGGGTGCCTTTTCCAGTTTTGAGACAGAAAATAAGGAAGGAAGAAAGATAGAGAGCTGGATTTATTTTGCAACAAAAGCCCAGAGCTGGACTTAAAACATGAATGTTGCAATTACAAGGTTAGCGTCCTCAACCTCTAGGCCACCATTACACCCAGTTTGCATTCCTTACAATTTGTACAAACTTGAAATCTACTTTACAAACAGCGTTTAACCCCAAAAGATAGTTTTCTGTTAGAATAATCCAAAAGAAGAATTAGTCAACGTATCCTCATATAACGGTTCGTATGGTGTCTTAAGAAAAGTTATGCACCATTTGTCTTGAGTTGATTTCTTTTCGATCACTATAGTGATCGTCTCAGCTCTAGTTTAAGATTGTTACTTCTTAATAACATCTTTCACCATATCAGGCATGTCTCCTCTGATCTCCATCCTGTTTGGGTAATCTTGTACTAAAGCCCAGTGCTTTGTGTTCCCACCTGGCCGCAGGTTAGCAGGTCCCCAGGTAAGCATTTAACAAGCCCCCCATTGGCTTGTTTGGTCCACTTAACACCTGACATGCCCCCTCCATGCCGACCCCTGACCCCAGACTGACAACCCGGGAGACGTCTCTCGGATACTTTCCTTTCTCCGCTGCACAGCTCTTTTCTTCTCGGCCCCTCGCTGAGTGCCGCAGAGTGAGACAAGGTGAAAGGTATCCAGGCGTTTTCATGAGAGGGGGGGCCACACAGGTGTTCATGCCTCCACAACTCTCAAGTTCAAAAGCCATTGAGTCCTTAGCAACCAGGTAACAGTCAAACAATGTGTCACCCACCCCCACCCTGAGGCGACAGCGTCTTCTGTTTTACTGTCAGAGCGCTGGGCTTTAAAGAGCACTAATCCGACCGCCTCATATTAACGTCATCCTCACCCACTGACAATGAAAATATACATATTAGCCCAACTGCCAACACCCATGTGTGTCTGACATCATCTGATATTATTCAGTCACACCAAAGTGACAAAAACAGCCAGACACAAACATTCGTGAAGCTAGAAAATAAAAACATAGGACAGACGGGCTGATGCTTATCAAACAAAACACCCTCTGTATCATGTCTGAATCTGTCACCTTTTTCTTCTCACCAACATGTCCAATATTTCCCGTCTCCTGCAGGTTTATGGGTTCAAAAGTGGGAGCTGGTCCAAGCATTACTAGTAACATTAGTGTCAGTAATTTAATGCGCAGGTGTGAATGGATTCTCAAACAAGCAGGACCGCCAGGGCCAGCAGCAGGTTTAAATAAATACGCTGCTGAGCAGACGTGTCGGCAGCTGGGGCCAGATATGGCCGCCGCTGTTTGTGTTGTGGCTTTGCGAGGGCGCTGAGGAGAAAGCAGTGGGACTAGTATGTTTCCTGGGAGAAGAAGAGGAGAAAAGATAACCTCATGAAGAAAATAAGTGGCACCTGAAGACGTGCTGTGAGCTGCTACATGTGTGGGGAGCTCATGAATACTAATGGTTTCTATGTATGCAGCTGTCATAAACTCTGTGTGGGCTGTAATTGTTTTCCTTTTTGATTGTTGAAAAGTACTATTATGACAGTGGCCTTATTGAAAGGTGCGTAAGATCAGAAAAACTTCCTTTTGGCCTCAGACCTTTTCTCAGGTAAAATGTATATGATGGTATGTCAGCGGCATCATAGGATGACAAGTAACATTTGCAGTTCTCAGAAACTCACCTAGCTCATACTATTCAGTTTGTTGTTCATTTTACTGTTCGTAGAGGGTGGAACAGTGGTAGAGTGGTTAGCACTGTCGCCTCACAGGATGGTTCTGTGTTCTCCCTGTGTTCTCTCCGAGTTGTCCGGGTCCTTCCCACAGTTCACAGGCATGCAGGTTAAGTTAATTGTTTACTCTAAATTAAATACATATCTAACTAAATGTGAAAATGAAGAGAAAGAGACAAAAAAAACTAAAATATGGACGGGTAGAGTGAAATCACAGACAGAGAGGAAAAGGAGTCTGTTCGCAGCCCGTCCTGTGAGTCTGAGGAGGCCACCAGATGCCAGATGGGCCTGTTCAGGGATGGTTTATGGATTAAGAGCTGAGCAGAAAAGAGCCAAAAGAGGAGGATCAGTTTCAATGTTTCTTTCCGAACTGCCAAACTTCCCTCATGGATGTCCTGACAGTCATTCAAAAAAAGGTTGATTCCTTCAGGCACGCTGCCAGAGGTGGTATGAAGAGAGTGCACCTCTAAGTCCGGCAGTAAATCCCACCGATTCACGCTGAGCCGCAGACAGACACCTGCAGGATATATGATACTGTATATTTCATCTCAGTCTTTGAGCTCGGGTACATCACCATCACTACGCATTAGCACAGCTTTAACTCCGAGGAAGACTTTATCATCACTCTCTTCTGTAACGTTACTCCTTCACAAATTGCTACATGTCTTTGTAAAATAAACCATCAAAACATAACAACAAAAAACTATATACAAGTTTTCATGTTTGTCGGCTTCACATTTATATAATACAATAATAGGAAAAAAGCTGAATCATTTTTAGATTTAGATTTTTTGAAATGTTTCAGCCGGCATTTGTTCTGTGCTGTGACATCCTGCTGTTGTTTTGCCATGTTGAATTATGAATCTACTGTAGTAGGTTTCCAAACAATTCCTGTATTTACAATTAAATTTAGGATAAAATCTAGAAAAATTAAACGTATCATCATCCAGACATAACAAAGGCAAAGATTCACGTTGTTGCATTTTACATCTTGTTAACAATTAAGTACAGATCATCTGAAACCGTTAACACTTCCAGGACAGATTTCCTAAACTTGCTTAATTTCTTTCCATTTCAGTCCTATTTCTCCCAAATTGTCTTTCATCAACTTTTAAAGAAGAGCGCAAAGTCCTAGGTCCCCTAGGTGGGTGGTGTTGAGATAACACCATGAAGGTGGTGGAACAAATCTGGAATTAACTGAGTTCTAAACTCAGACAAATAAAAAGCTGCAGTACCAAATAAAATAAAATGTTGTTTAATTAAGCTTAGGTCTGCTATTTCAGGCCGCAAGTTACACCCACCTTAAAGTGCATAATCTGTTCAAACTAAAAAAAATCAGAGGAACTATTTAAATTTATGAAAAAAGTCGGGGGTGGACGTGTGATAATCTCTTTTGGTGTAAATAACCTTCAGTGGTCCTCGTTAGGGCTGCAGCTATCGATTCTTTTTGTAATCGATTCATCTAGCACTTTATCGATCAATTCATTTATAAATAAATAAAAAAAAAATGCGTTTTTTAAACGACCAAAACAAATAATGCATAACGAAAATGATGTGGCTGTAAAATGATCAAGCATTTGGCTTTTATTTCTCAAAAGAACAGAGGTATTTATTCCAACTCCAACATTTGGCAGTTTCATTTAATTAAGTTTCATGCTGTAATCTAGCCCTGACATCAAAGTAAATATCTGTTTTATGTAAATGTCTACACCTGCAGCATCTACCATTAGGCTACTAACAAATAATATATAATTTCCAGGGTGAGCCTATTTGCTATGGTAACCTTGCAACCTGTGTGTGTGTGTGTGTGTGTGTGTGTGTGTGTGTGTGTGTGTGTGTGTGTGCACGTTTCTGGACATCTTTACTCTCCGCCATCGCGCCAACTAAATTCAAAATGTAGCACGCGCTAGTGGTGTGCTTCCTGAACAACGGTCCGTGTGGAACAATCAGATCCCTGCACGTATAGTGCACATCATAGGAATTTAACGAGGCAGAGTTTTTGCTTCGAGGAATTTTTGTAATCGAGTTACTCGAGTAACTCGATGAATTGTTTCAGCCCTAGTCCTCGTATCAATGAACTTGCACAAATAGTATCACTTTTTTTTATGTTGATGTTATATCATTTCAACTGTTTATTCAGTTATCATAAATGACAATATTGCCTTTAAACAACTGTGGCCAGAGTTGCAACTACTAAATACGGTTTATTACTGATGACGAGTGGTGGAGGAAGTATCCATTAGATAAAGCTATAGTGCGTAGTTTCTGTCTCCCCCATTAGGAATTCTATGTAATGACAACAAAACTGTCGGTGCGTTCACGATACAGGCCTTCCGTGATCGTGCACCATCCCTACCCCTCCTCCATACAGTTGCTTGTAGCCAAGGAGGACACGGAGGATTAAAAAGACATGATGGACTCTTCAGAAGAGGTCATTATCTTCGCTCGATTTTCTGCGCGCAAAAGTCGCCGGACGACACCAGTTTCTAAACATAGCAATACAGAGAAATACAGAGAGAGTTGCATGGAGCTGATTGTTTTAATTAGCTTTGTATCAACTCATTTGGCAATGGCTTGAATTTAACGGACATTCATTAATATAAAAGTTATGCACTAAAGCTTTAAAAGTATTATCAGCTAAAATGTACTAAAGGTTTCAGGAGAGTACTCATTACGCATTGTTTTTTTGAAAGTGTTATATAATATTATACTATTCTGTTTTTATCTCTAACAGATACATGTAAGAACATTTTATCGTTGCCGTTTGTCAATGTGGAGCCAATTTTAGAGACTTTGTATACTACTGGATAGATTAGTAGTATAGTACTGCATCATATCCTGTAGTTTTATGTAGTAATTAACTAAATTAATTAATTAAGTGTCAAATAGATGTAGTGCTGTCAAAAGAAAAAAATATTTCCCTCTAAATTGAAGTGGAGTAGAAGTATAAAGTAGCGTAAAATTCATATAATTAAGTAAAGTACAAGTATGTCAAAACTGTACTTAAGTACAGTACCTGAGTAATTGTATTCAGTTACATTCCACCACTGCTGATGACTGTGTATTACTGAAGAGTTAGTTAAAATCCAGCTAGTGGTCTGCACACTTAAACTCAGTATTTTTTTATTACATTTTGGCCACATGCAGCTTGCTTTAGTGACGTTTGATTCTTAGCACACAGAGATAAAAATGTTATCTAAAACAAATACGTCTTAAGATCTCTTTTAAGATTGCTTTTAAAGACCCTTTAAGAGTAAGGTGTGTGTGCATTAATGTATATTGCAGCTTTATATGGAGTGTAATATCTGCAGAAAACCTAGCCGAGCCCTCTCCTCCATTTAAACTGTCCATCACTCTGCAATCTCGTTAAGGAGGAGCTCACATGATAGTGATGAGAAGGGCACAGCAACCTTTGTTACTCTAACTTCATTGTGTTTCTCTCTTTGGTGAAACTCTCAGAGAGGGAGCGCAGAACCCTATCCTCCGCTCTATGAATAGCAGGATGGAGGGGGAGGGAACAATAGCAGAGGTTTGGGTGTTCCTGCATCACACACTCTGAGAGACCAACCTTTGGTTCATCGCGAGTCGCTCATCAAATATTAAACCTGCTGTCAATCATCACCAGCAGCACAGCCGGACCTGGATGGGTAACACTTTTCACAGCCTGTGGGTTGCTGTTGTTGGATCGGCCGTAAATTCTCAGGTGTTTGGTGGTGTCACAAGATGCTGCTGCAACTGTAAATACACCATGTGAGACTAAAGCAACTTTTGAACGTACACATGTTCCACCAAAACAAGTTCCTTCCCGAGGCTATTTTGCAGCGGCACTAGTGAGACTAGTATAAATGTAACAGGAAATAAATTACTATTTAGAGTTTTAAGAATAGATGTAGAACTTTAGTTCTGAGATTTCATTGCTCATGTTCTTTCCTTTTATCTTTGAGGATTTCTCACTTGTTGTCTGAGCAATTAGTGCACTTTGCTAATTACTTTAAATCACTGAAACACATGAATATGTATAAGAGTAATGCATTTGTCTTTCCTTCATTTCTGATCTCTAAAAGAAGCATGAAATGCTCAAAAATAACATAAAAATTACAATATTTGCACTATATATGTGTATTTTTTAGCTCCCACTATTTTGATATTTTACTTTCCACCGTTGCGCTCATATTTTTCTTATTTTGTGTGTTAGTTCCGTCCTTGTTGATCATCCAACATTGCTGGTTGATATTAGTTTGTACCATTATTTGTTCATGCTCTACATTTTCCCTTCAGAAGAAGCCAATATATGGTCAAGTCAAGGGCTAGACATGTATAGTTTATTGACATGCTTTTATTTAAGAGAAAAAAAAATGAAAAAACAAAGAAAAACTCAATGTATATATATATATATATATATGTAGACTGTATTATTGCATGTCTCATATAGCTTTCTCACTTACAATTTGGGCCTCATAAAACCCTAAAAAAAAGTCAGAAAACGGTATTTAGCCATTATAGGAAAAGCAAATAAAACGATGAAAAAAGAAGCAAAAGCATCAGAAAAAGCAGCAAAAATGTTGGAAAAAAATTGACTAAAATGTTTAAAAAATGGACAAAAACATTGGAAAAATGGACAAAAACTAGGTGGGCCAAAATGTATTGTGAACCTAAATTGATATGCGGACCGGATCAAAATCTGAGAGTGGCCGGATTTGGCCCACGGACCTTGAGTTTGACACATCTTACATCATCATGGCAGTACTGGGAAACAACCACCATGGTGGAAATGACCAATACAGAGTTTAAAGTGACAGTAAATCAGTGCTCATCTGATAAAGCAAACAAAAGCTCTAAAGAGTTTTTACATTTCTAAACCTATGAAAATGAAATTTGTTGCAGACCACAGTGAACCTGTTCTCCTGGATTTATTTTACATTCCTCCCAGTGGGAATTAACTCCTTTCAGATGGCTTTCTTGTGAATTTGTTTTTGTAAAGGAAGGCAGATGATGAGATGGATACGGAAACCTCCTCCTACAACTTCCCTCCACCCCACTTCTTTGTGCCTTTTGGGATTAGTCACAGGATACCAAAGATATGAATGACTCCTGTTAAAAATAAATATTACATGTCATCAAATCCCCTGTTGCATGATTTAATTTCCACACCACTGAACATAATTGTGGAAAATAAAACTCCTGGACCTGTCAGAAAGCCTGTAAGTGGTGTTACGTCCTGTCAAACGAACAAAAAGGAAGACTATTTTTTCGCAGGGTCCATCAAAGCGATACTGTTTCAGCTGACATTTTCCCTCGATACACCTGAGACAGGTGACTTTTGCAGCGAGAGGATTATCTGTTATGGAGTTTGAAGAGGTTCCTATTGTCTGAGGCCAGGAATATGAATAACCAAAGAGCTGGCCTCGCTGAAGGGGGAAGACGTTGGCAGTGAACTGACACAAAGACAAGATTAGCTCATCAAAATATATGAATTAGTAACACAGTAAGGACACTTTGGATAGTACTCTGCTGCTTCTTCATCAGAGCCACCTTTGACTTTGAAACACAGCTATTGGTGCGGTTATGAATAAGTGATTGGGTTTCTAAATTTGACTCGATAATTGGCCCAGCTTAATTGACAGTGGAGCATAAAAGATTCAAGGTGCCTCCTAAGTGCAGCACATCAGGCGCCACTTATAATGATGACAGATGGCTGTTTGTTGGGTTTGGTGTCAGATGGGAAGGCTTTGTTATATTCACACTTCCCCCTTGTTAGGAGACAGATCAGGTTTTTCCTCCCAGAGCGTTACATAGTTTCTCTTTTTCATATGCCAACTGTGACTGTGGTGAATTATTGAGACACAGCAAGCTGATGAAGTGCCACCCAGCGGTCCTCTGTCAGCGCGCACGTCAAATGTTTTGTTTCTGTTTCTTTGAACTAAATCAGCTTAATCAAGTACTTCGTGGAAAATGTCTCACGTTACAGGCTGAACTAAGCGGAAGATTTTTATTGCAAAATTTTAGGGTTTTATAAGCTTTCATTCCAGGTGTGTGGGAGAAAAGCTTGAATCTTTAAAGCAAATGTAGGGAGTGAGTAGAAACCAGAAGTGTTTAATATTGAATAAATAAGTAGGACAGCAGCAGTTTGTTGCAGGTTATTTCTGTTTAATTAAGTCTGTTTCTATCCCACCTGTCCATCAAGACAAACAGGGCAGAGCCAGTTACAGTATGTGATTGGTTGTCCACTTATTGAAATTAAAGAAAGAGCAAATCACATAACTGCCTCCGCTTTGTTTGTCTTGATAAACAGGTAAAATAAAAGCAGACTTGGTTAAAATAAAACAAATGGACAACCAATCACATAACTGGCTCTGCCCTGTCTGTTTGAATATAGTGATATTATAAAAAGTGGCGTTTTTTAATGAAGTTGTGAAATAAAACTGAATGTTGATGTTAGCATGCTATTATGCTCACATTGTAATGCGGATGTTAAGTATAATGTTTGCTATATTCTCATCTTAGTTTAGCATGTTAACATGCTAGTATTTGTTAGCAGCTGAGTCGAGGTCAAAGCTGGTCAAAGTCATGGGACCATGAATATCTGTACAGACTTTCACACCAATATATATAATAGTTGTTGAGATATTTTAGTCTGGAGCAAAGTGGTAACTGAACGACTGACCTTCCCACGCTAGCCGGGCTAAAAAGATATTGGCTTATTTGAAAATGGCACACGTTTGTTGTTTATGTAAAATTAAACAGTTTAGGTCTCTATAAAGACCAACTCAAATTAGGTTACTCTCAAACTGGTTTCTAATACAGAACCTCATATCTAATATTAGTAATTACACATAAGTTACGTTTCGGATAGCAGCTATACACAACACTATAACAAGTTTTAAAACATGGCAACAATAATTCTCTGTGGCTCCAAACTACATTGACAAATAGCAGTATTCCTCCTAAAGTATTCCCCACTAATGGTTTTCCTAAACTTTTGCCCCACAAATTACCAAACACCTCACAGAGAGCACCCACCAATTTATTTTTATTCATTAGCTCTACGTTAATAAAGAGGTTCATTAACATGAATGAGGCTTCGGTCAATTTTGAGCAGAACAAACATCATTTTCAACTTTGCCATTTTTCATAAGTGTATAATCACTAATGCTACATTTAGTATTGAAAACACTCAAAGAAGCTTGCTGATTTTCTCCTGAATCACACATGAAAACTCCACATTGTATGAGTTAGCCGTACGTGTACACACACCTAATGTCTTCCTGTGTTCAGCGTTTTCTACATTTCCCGTCCCTAATTGCCTAATAATTTAAACACACTTAAGTTGGCTCATTAGCTGTGTATGAAGACTTAAAGGGGGGAAACACCTGTTCATTTACTTAATGAACTCCAAAAAACACTGCACTGTGTTCAGGGGCAAGAAAATAAACCGAGACATAACATAGTGGTCTCAAGACATACAGACCTTTAATGGAACTCCAATAGTAAAAAGTAAATATCAGCATTTATGCTTTTGTTAATCTACCTGTAGAGACAGGCTGGAGCTGCTTTCTGGGACTGTAAATCAAGTGTTTCCTCCATTTGGCCTTCCACTGGAAAAGTAATGAAGGGATTCATGAGGCCTGGGGCAAAAATAAGGAATAAAGTAAATACCCAAAAGAAACCATTTGGATTGTATTAACGATATTTGCGTGTGTGTGTGTGTGTGTGTGTGTGTGTGTGTGTGTGTGTGTGTGTGTGTGTGTGTGTGTGTGTGTGTGTGTGTGTGTGTGTGTGTGTGTGTGTGTGTGTGTGTGTGTGTGTGTGCGTGTGTGCGCACAGCACGCGAGTTAGTGAGATGCAGAGCTGGTGAGGTAAATGACAATTTGTTCAAGTGGAGCTAAAACTGAAAAATTGAAAGGAGTGCTGCCCTGGGGCCTTAGTGCATGAGAAGTCTCTGCAAATATACATTTACAAACACATGAGATCCTATCAATGTTTTATGTAAAGCACTTTGAATTGCCCTGTTGCTGAAATGTGCTATACAAATAAAGCTGCCTTGCCTTGCCTATCAACTGTGATCCCATTAAGTAGAGCTTTATTTTTAATCACTGACTAGTCGTCACAGACTTACTTGTTCCTCTAGTTCTTTGTCCTTTGTTGTGTACAGGAATGCTTCATCTTCTAATCTATTCTTGAAAGAGTGCATTCATGCTGCTATAATCAATATTTTTTTATACTGGCAATGGTTCACAGGACTACTGCTCTACATGGCTTTATAGTGAGTTTCAGCTTATTCATGTGGTTTTACAGGCAAAAAAATGTACTGTTTTGGGTCACTGTCACTGCTCTCATAGTGTGTTGCGTTTGGCTGCAGCAGGCAGTTGTTTTCAGCAAAAAAGCTCTGTACGATACCTGCAAACAGGAGACAGACACAGTTAGCAACTGGCTGGTGAACACAGTGGAGCTTTAGTAGCTAAAGAGAGTTATTTCCCCCAGGAGTTATGGTGGAGACCAAAAATTGAGATGACATCGAAGTGAATGTTGCTCCATAACTGCCAGATCTGAAAATAAGCAACAGTTTTTAACAAGTTTAAGTTGACTTACGGTAATAAAAACTCTTAGTTAATTGTTCAAAGCAACTGCTACTGCAAGCTTCTGTGTTGATTGAAAATCATTTTCAATCAATATGTCAGTCGCTACAGATTGGGATTAAAATACTATCCTCACACAGAAATGGCAATTCAGTCTCATTATTAGGCTACATACAGTGTATCTATCTAGTGTATAGGTGTGCACATGGTGTTACATTATGACTGAGAATGTTTTTCACACGGGACTCGCAGCTCTTGTCATCGATGATCGATGTGCCGCCTTTAGGATGGACTTGGCCCGTGCAGCGTTGCCCTTTGCCATCCTCACCAGCACCTTTGGCTCAAACCTCTGTGCTGGAAACCCAAAACCACAGGCCACAAAGGGCTCTGTAAAGCATCTAACCCTTCCCTCTCAGTATAGTAATTAACCCTCCTCTCACCTCCCTGTCCAGCAGCGTCCTCAGAACAGCCTGGCAATCACCAGACACTTCACACAACAGCCTGCACACGGGAACTTGACGCTCATGGGTCCCTTTATTTTTTTCATGACACTTTTCTCTGTGGTACTGCTCTTTCCAAATAATAGCGACCTGCCATGCCTCGCACACACGCAATGTCATCACATTTTGTAATGACTCCATGTCTCGATTAAAACGGTTTGACAGACCACTGTGAATTAGTAGCTACTTGTAAGTGATTTCATATGTTATAATATGGGACAGAAAAAAATGCTCTTGATGTGCAGCTCAAGCGGTTGAAGTCAGTAAATCACAGGCTCCACTCTGTCCATAGGCAATTTTCAAAGTAAGAAAACATTAAAGACTTATTAACTTTTAGTGGACTTTCAATGCGGGTCAAGAAATGGAAACAGACTAAACAGCCAATAAAAGCATGAGCCCATCTTTGGCGTAAGTCATGACAAAAGCAGCCCTTAAATCAGATGTGAACAACTCTGCCTTGTTCATAGAAATCCCACATCTAACATGCGGGGAGAAGCTTTGGGGCAGTCCAGCACCTTTATTTCCATCAATAATTTCCTCTCCATGGCTGATGACCTTCGAGCCCCCAGAACAGGCTGGTTTTGATTAACAGTGCTGTGTACTATATAAGTGAGACCTGCAGGGTTTGTGACACCGTGATGGATACTCTGAAAAAAATCACACCATCCAGGTTTTCCACACTGCCCACATTGTGTTGGACAGAGAATGGAATTCTAACGTCACCTCGCATTATATCAATGCTTCCGTGCTTCTCAATATTTTTTCCAGAATTCAATTTGTGTTACTGGCAATCCAGTGAGAGAACATTGTCTGTTACCACCAAGAAATGACCCAGGCCCTGTCTCAGCACATTGCTTTCAAACATTTCAAGAAAATCCCTTGATTTAAACATTTCGGTGCTGCTCTGTATCGTGCCAGTCCCACATTTGACTATATATTGTTGTTGGCTGGACCAGCAGGGTGGTGTTGTGATTGGTGTCACGGTCCTTCAGCCAGAGGGCCTGGGCTCAATTCCCTTTGACAGCCCAAATCCACCCTGCTGAGGTGCCCTTCAGCGTGATATGGAATTCCTACTAGCTGCAGGGATGCAGCTCTGAGGAGATGCAGTTCCGACCGACATTAGCCCTGCGTGGAAAAGAGGTAGTCGGGTGCCAATGCATAAGACTCCGGCATCCCAGCTATTGAGGTGCTACATTGGCCAATCTAATACGTGCAACACACAATCTTAGTTGTTGTCGTTGTAACTTGAACACTATTACTACTGTGCCAAAAGATAAAATGATTGCTGCCGTGTTAACTTTCCAGAGTTGTACAATCCTTTCTTTGAGTATTATAAACCGCTGTGATAAGCCTTCCAACTCTTATGTTGAGATCTGACTACGAGATATCAGCAAGACATTGTCCTTGCCCAACAGACATAGGGACAAAAATGAGCGCAACATTCCACAATTGCTCGTTTTATCTCGTTTAGTGTGTCGCAATGGAAAAGAACTGACGCAGCATCTGTGACGCCTCACAGAAAAAAACCTAACATGTCCCATTTTTTTTTTTTTACCTACTCTTACCTATTTTGACAACTTCTCCGACATGTTCTGTGACACTGACCCAAAGGAGCACATAGCAGTATACCAAATTGATCAGACCTGTGGGTGAAATGATGACGAATGGTTCCAGGTTATCTATCATTCATTCATTCATCAAGATGATCCCTGGGACCTTATCAATCACATACAGTATGTAGGTCCACAAGCTGAATGATCGTGTCCAGCTTGTAGTCTACCAAGTGTCTTGGCCAAGTTATACTCTGCCAAATGTCACTGTTTTTTTGTTTCTTAAATATTTGCTTCATCCATCAAATTTGAGCAAAAATCTCATCACCTTAAACTTTTGCTGATTCTTATGTTCACTTCAGATAAATGTAGTTTCATTTATTGGTCTTTTTTGTGCTGAGTGAGAATATGGTCTGTTGAAACCATTTCTAATCCCTTTAGGATAACATGAGAAATGAATTGCAGTCAAGCTAAAAATAAAAAGTAGTTTTTCTTGATTCCTTGAAAAGTTGACATTGTGGAGGTTCACTGATGATTTGTACCCTCTGTACACATCCTGTAGCACGCCATCTCCAAAGACACCTGGTGGAACGGTTAATATTGCTGAGTATTTTGTTCTTGGGAAAGAGACAGGATAGAGAGACCACATATTTTTAACACATTTCAACAGAATCTTTCTTTTTGAGCGGTCATCTCTAGAGAGAAATGAACACCTGAAGCAGTCACTCATGGATGTCAATAAACATAGACTTGTGCTGTGTAACATGCCATCTTCACACACTATTGTTTCTCCACTGAGGCCTGACTCATTTTTGAGGCTCCACACTGAATGAATTTTCCAGTCAAATATGAAGTGAAAGTTCCACTCTGTCGCACGTTAAATGGGACATAATTTGAGGTACAGATCAACATAGAATTAGCATACTTCCACAAATCCAGATGGGATATGCCCTCTGTAATTAACAATAATGCTCAATTCATTTTGGCTATGACCATTCTTTCTCCACAGAGGCACTTATTTACAGTAATCCCAGAGCCATACTTTCCCACCTCAAGAAACGCCGCAGTGGAACATCTACATCTATATTCACACTTTTCGGTGTCTCAGAGCACTGCAGCATCTCCTAAGTAGTCTTTTGAAAAGCCTCAAAGTGTCATCTTTAGATAAATGCTATTTCCAGTGGGCTGTAATGAATAGCACTTAAAAATCTGAATAGCTTTCGTATCAGGTTTTGTATCCAAAGTATTTTGGGGAACAATGAAGGAGGAATCACAAAGCAAAAGAGACAGAGAGGAGCAAAGTTGAGTAATATGCCTCCCTGCTTATATTTCCACCGTGTTATTAACTCTTTTATGTATATTTATCTTCCAACAGACGCGGTAACATAGTGACACCCAACTCTGGTCCCACCCAGTAACCGGCTCTTTGTTGAAGGATGGCACAGGCGGAATTCAGGTAGAGAAGAGAAGAGAGGAGGGTAAGTGTTGGATCATTACTGTCATTTTTACATGATGATATCATTATGATTTCTTCTAGTCAGACAAGTCAGACAAGGGGCCCTATCTTGCACCCGGCGCAGCGCAAAGCCAGACGCAAGTGTCTTTGCTAGTTTAATTTCCCGTCCAGCGCCCGCGTCGTTTAAATAGCAAATGCACCTGCGCCCATGTGTGCACCCATGGGCGTGCTGATCTTACAGGGAGGTGTGTTCAGGTGAATTCTTGGCGTATTGCTATCTTGAGGCAGCGGGAAGTGATCGTGCCATTGACCAACAAAAAGCTTGTCTAAAGTCAATAGCGCAGCATTTCATTGTTATTTTAACAGCGCCTAGTAAAATGCGCCTAGGCTTATGCACAGCACACGCACACTATGCTTGTTACACACACACAGGGAAGCGCAGCAGCACACAAACATGCAAAAGATTACAACAAAAAATATTACGGTACAAATCCGCCATCATAATAGCAATGCGCCAAGGTCCAAACACGCCTGGCTTTTAAAGGGAATGGGAGATGACACTATGATTGGTTTATTGCATGTTACACCCAAAACACACCTATGAATTAACGAAGACACTAAGTACAACCCTTTTGAACCATGCGCCCGGCGCATGGACCCTTTTTTCCGCCGTCAAACTAGCAAAAGTGGATTTGGACACGCCCTAAACGCACCTGCTTCATGCCGTGCGCTTAGATCGTTAAAATAGGGCCTAAAGTCTCAATTATCAGCTCTGAAAAGGCTGAGTTCATTCATAATCTGCTTCTTAGGAGTGAGACAGCCTCTGACTTTTTCATTACCATATGGACACAACATTGCATGTGCCAGTGGTATCTCAGTAAGACTGACCTCAGATTGTAAAAGTTTTAAAATCAGGTTTTATCTCTGACATAAGGAGACATTTCACAGAACAAGCCACATAATTAGAAAATAATTATGTAATAATGTAATAATGTATTACAGATTAAAAAAACAATAAGATCATCTTTTCACAGTTAGTTTCTCCATTTAAAACACAAAATGCTATGACTAACTCATTAGCAGTTGCATGATATTGTAGGTTAACGTAGATAAAACACTGCAGGCAAAGAGGCAAGGTCATAACAACTGTGACACAGAATCCCTCACAAAAAAATCTGTCATTTGAGTATCAAATACTCAGCACCTGTAGGCTTGAAATTCTGAAAGAGGTTGAAAAACGATTATTTTCATTAATCAATGTGACAATTATTTCCTTTATTAATTGTTTTGTCAATAAAATATCAGAAAAAAGGGAAATGTTGAAAGTTGGCATCTTCAAATTCTTTGTTTTATCCGACCATCAGTTCAAAACACAGACGTTTACTATCACATATGACAAAGAAAAGCAGGAAATCCTCACATTTGATAAGCTGGAACCACAGAATATTTGTCATTTTTGGATTGATCGACTTATAATTTCAGCTCTATTCCAAACTAAATGGCTGAATACACCTCCGCGTTTCACAAATTCCTCCGTACTTATTGATCATCAGGCAACGACAGTTTGGAACATAGCTACTGAATGTATGTTTCTATGGACGTTTCACTGTTTAAGGTTTTGACAACTTTTTTTTGCCTTGACTTTTGATCGAAGTAGCTGTTGTGAATTTAGCGAGCAAAACAAAATTCAGAGCCACCTTCCAAGCATAAAAGCAGTGAGTATTTGATCATCTAAAGATCAATTTTTAGTGGACTATTCCTTTAACTGGGGATCAAGGGTAATCAATCTATTTTTTAATGGAAGATAATAATTTTTTATCTCAACACCGCCTGATTTTTCTGTTTCTTGTTACATTGAAAGAATATCACATGCCCTGTAAAGAGGCTCTTGCTTTGTTATTGCTCTCTCATTGGTTCCCTCTCCTCTGCATCTAAAATCTGATACAAGAGCCATTCAGTTTTAAGTGCTATTCATTACAGCCCACTGAAAATAGCATTCATCCGTGCCCTCTGAAGAGAGAAAGACTTTTCAGTTTTCTGTCCCCGTGCCTCCTTTTTCAGAATCTGTGCTTTTGCTGGCAGGTCTTCTCACCAGACCAGCAGACTATAAATATGACCCCTCTGAATGCCCACATCCTTGCCCCTAAAATAAATCATGTTTCTTTCTGCTGGAGCAGACCCACGGCACCTACCAGGACAGTCCAGTCTGTCTACACAAGCTGCTCTCAGATCACAATCTACCAACACACACACACACACACACACACACACACTCACTTAGGGACACCCACAGACAACATGGGATAGCAATCCTCTGAAGTACCCTGGGAACGACGCACTGCTGGCTCACCTCAGGGTTCTAAATAACTGGATGCCAGCTCTGGCCCAGCGCAGCCTTGACTTGCCTGTCATTCCTCCTCTTGCTGCTGGCTGGCCCAGTGCGCTGTAACAGAGAATAGGAGCCAGTGTGGGGACCAGGGGGACTGGAGCTCATCAGCGATTGACTCAGTCCTGCCTACTCCCTCAACGCTGTGGGTCTGGCACTCTGCACAGGTGGAAAACGGAAGAGGGTGAGTGGGTAATCATGAGGGTGTTGGCCCCGTTCTGCCCACATTTAAAAAAAAGCACAACCCACAACTATGGGCCCTCTTACCAGCCTGTCGTGTGTGGTTTTTTTAGACTGTCATCACAGACGTTCAGCAATGAGAAACACAGACGGGGAGGAAGAGGAAAGAGAAATAGAAAAAAGCAGGACGTGTGCCCACATACAGGCTGAAAGTGCAGAGAAAGGCAAAGACCCTTTAGAGCACAGGTGTCAAACTCAAGGCCCGAGGGCCAAATCCGGCCCTTCGCAGGTGTTGATCCGGCCCGCCTTTTAATATAGGTTCACAATAAATTCAGGCCCACCTAGTTTTTGTAGATAGTTTTATTTTTTGTGCTTTTTTTCAACATTTGTGATGCCTGTTCTAGTGGTTTATGCGCTTTTTTCAGTGCTTTAGGCACTTTGTTTTAATGCTTTGGACGCTTTACTCAATGTTTTGCCACTTTTTCTGAAGTTTTTGGCGCTTTTGACGATGTTTTTGTCACTTTTTCAGACAATTTTGACACTTTTTTGGGCCTTTTTCCAACTTTTCTGGCGCTTTTTTCAGCGTATTTGTCGCTGGCTGAGGAACTTTTTTGGGGCTTTATGAGGCCCGGAAAGTAAGTGAGAAGACTCAAGTATATGAGACGTGCAATAATACAGTCAAAATATTAGACTTTTTGCCTTAAACAAACACATGTCAATAATCTCTACGTGTCTGGCCCTTGATGTGATTCTCATTTTCCAGTGTGGCCCTCTGGGAAACTGAGTTTGACACCCCTGCTTTAGAGGGAAGAAGTGTTTAGGTTTTATGGTGGACCAAAACGTATTCTGAGACTACATAGTGAGCAAATTTAAGTCATTGAGGTTAACTAAATATGAACAAATGCATCATAGTTTGTCTGTTTACTTCTGCATCTTCGCTGGTATGTGTACCCAAATGGAGAGTGAGCAAACACCAAAACCAACTAACACACAAACTGACTCACATGGAGGAAACAGGCAGACAAATTCATTTTGACGCAAATCACCCTTGACTTTTGCCAATCTGTCAAAAGCCTCACCCTTCCCAGGCTTTATCCACACCGTGATATTCTTTCCTTCCGTCTTTCCTTTAGGAACGTCAGTGTGATGAGCATCTAAGCTGGAAACGGGCTGCAGTTGTTTTCTTTGCAAAAACACCTGTCTAAACAGCAGCAAAGCCAAGGGCAAGTCTCGCCTGTCAGCGTCGGTGACAGCTCTTGACACAAATTCAGCAGAGACAATTCCTAAGACGTCCACTCAAGCGGAACAATGCACGTGTGCTGGAATGACCCCAGCTGGGCTGTCTCACTCTTTTTAAGTTGTAGTGTTGTTTGTAGGAGCTCTGCAACAGACAGACATTTGACAACACCTGGAAGAAGGTCAGAAGCAAGATATTCCCGTAAAGATACAGTCTTTGTTTTGTTTGTCTCTGTGGTTTCAAATGCGCTTAATCCTTCTAAATACACCGGTGGTTTCAGTGACATGGACTCAGCAAAAAAAAACAAAAAAACTCTTACAGTTGTGTGACAGCAACAAAAGGCTGGATTATTTAAGTGATTAATTAATACAGCTTACAACCATTTATAAAGCTGTTTGTATCATCTGTCCAGAGTGGATTTAGGGGCTGTTTCAGTGAAGATTTACTGAACAAAGACCAGGTGGCTCATTAGCTACCAGAGACTTAGGTTGGTCTCTATAGAGGGGATCTCTGGGGTGGTCAAGTTTCAGTCCTTATACTTAAATTTCAACACATGGATCCTTAATCTGTAATGCCCTCATCAGTTCCCATCACCTGCCTCTCATATGAGCACTAACGGTATCTGTTCCTATTGTATTGTTCCTATTTGTGTCAGCAACATGGAGTGAAAAATTGCAATGAAACCAAGGCTTGAATGTGGTAACAAGCTGACAAAGGCTGAGTAATGAGAAGGCCTGTACACATTCATAGAGGTTTCTATTTTTGGTAAAACTATACTACTCAAATTGACTTACAGTAATTTTCTAATTCAGGGTTTCTGCAGGTTTCACCAAATAACATTTTAATATCACATAGAGTGCAATTTAATACATGTTTTACAGCAGGTATGAAAGTTTGATGAAAAACCAAAAGGGACAATATGGCCTAGAATGATTTATATATCATTATATATGTTTAGTACTTCCTAGCATTATAGAACAGCAATTCCAATTATGTAATTAATGAAAATGAATTGTGACCTGGACCCATTTAAGTGTCAATAAAAAAATATTAATTTATTTAGACTTTTTTTTATCCAGTTTTTGCTAAAATCAAAACCCCTTGATTAGGAGACAATGACATTCCTAGTTTCTATAGCTAGCAGTAGTGACCATGTCTGCAACAGGTCTGATGGTCCTGACTGAAACTCTGCACAGTCCTCTTATCGTTTGTGTGTATAACGTATACAGCCGACGGATACAGCAATCGGATACAAAAACATTATACAAATAACATAACTGCCAACAGCAGGCAAAACACATATGTAAGACTTTTTTGAAAAAATAATTACGATGCTTTTTAAGACCTTTCAATACCTGCAGATAATCTAATTTATATATATAAAAAATATAATTAAGAATATCAAACAAATCATGTATTCACAAATGCACTGCACAAATCATTATTTTCAATGTAGCATTTTTATTTAGAAACACAAAACTGTGTCACTGTTTAACGTCGACTAAACATTCACTTTAAACTGTACATTCTTAACTTTTTTAAAAGCGTACATTTACGTTTACATATTCAGAACCTACAGGATGTGTTATGATCATTTCTAATCGATGAAAGCAGCTTTGAAATGGAGCTTTTATTGTACAAGTACATACTTTACACATATGGCGGATATTTCGGTAGGTGGACAACACATTAAATCATGCCAACAAGTACTAGCATGTAGAAACTACTTTGACAAAACTGGTTAAACGTGCAATATCTCAGTTGTCTCTAACACTACACATACTGTCAAACAGGCTATTAAAATGTAGTCAAAATGAAGATCCTATGAAGCATTTCATGCATCATAGCCATTCTTAAATGCAAACTTCTGTTCTATAACGGACAGTTGAATAAGGCTATGTAGAGACCTCTAATAACATGTTCTACATTTCAGCTCAGCTTGAGACTCAGGTACTTCCTGGGTCACAGTCACCTACCTTCATCAACACTTTAACAACACAGCATCTGAATTATCCCCTAACAGGACGAACCCTGGAATGTCACATAGTGTGAAAATGTAAAGCTAAATTATAAAAATGCAACGTAGACTCTACAATAAACATCTGGAAAATGGAGATACTATTCAATTATTTGGATATAATCTGAAGAATAATGAATATAAAATGTAAATATTGAGTCAGGATTGTAAAATTTAAATATTTCTATGTAAAATAACAGTACACACAGTTCACGTCACTGCCCCTAATTGGCAAATTGAAAACAGAGATTAATTTCAGTCCACTACAGCATTTTCTTAACGCCTGTTTCCTTTCTGTTCAACTGAGGAGCACCACAGACATAAAAGAGCATTTGGTTTCACCTCCCTGTTTAACTGTTACAACAAATCCACTTTGCAGGGACGTAGGGAGATTAGACAGGTGTTAATGGTGTTATCTTTAGAAATATACTGCAGCATATCTAATCATAAAAACAAATGCCTCTAATAGCAATGGCAGAGGAAAATATACTTATATATAAAAAAAACATTTCAATTACCAGAGTGGTTACAGTCTTTCCCCTTTAAACAACCAGCTTCATACTGTACTAACACATAAATCAAGTAATCGCTTAAAGAGTTTTGTTGTTATATGTATTTAAGGTGAATCACAGACATAAAATGATAGCTGCGTGTAAACTTGAAAAACACAGAGGTCCCGTTTCCTTTTTGGTAAACCACCCAAGAAATCGTTCCTGCTAAATATCCAAACTACAGGCCAAGGCCTCGAAACCACACAGTCTGTTCTTCATCTCACCCGTACAACTGACACACAGGAATAGAGAGAACACTGAACACATTTCATCCAGTCACCTCACGAATCCTGAAGAGAGAGGAATACTGACTGAAGGCAATTTTACATTGTGTGTGTGTGTGTGTGTGTGTGTGTGTGTGTGTGTGTGTGTGTGTGTGTGTGTGTGTGTGTGTGTGTGTGTGTGTGTGTGTGTGTGTGTGTGTGTGTGTGTGTGTGTGTGTGTGTCTGTCACTGCACCACACACATAGAGCTGCGAGGGGGGTTGACTGTCCTGGCCACTGTGTCCTGACTGTAGTTCACGATGTCTGCCTTTACCACACGCTGAAAAGATGCAAAGGCAGATAAACACACGTATAATTAACACAAAAAGTCAAATCATCACGTTAAATCTTAAAGAAGTTAATTGCTTAATTTAGAAGAAATGCTCCAGTAACCTCACCCCAGGCTACAGATAAAATGAAGTCCACCACGTTCTACATCTTTACAAAGAGTTCTAGAGAGTGAAAAAATATGCTATAAATGAGATTCACTGTTCATTACAGTGAAATAAAGCCCACAATCTGAAGAAAATGTATTATTAAAGCAATAGTTCAGGAGTAGACAATGACGTCTTGGGAAATTCAGTTCTTCGCTTTCTGGCCGCGAGTTAGACGAGAAGATCGACACCACTCATGTCGAAGCTACAGCCAGCAGCCATTTAGCTTACCACAAATACTGGAAACACCTAGCTGTCATAAAGTACCACAATCCTCCTAACATCACCCTAAAAAATCACTGATTTGACTTGTTATATCTCATTTGTTTAATCTGTACAAAAAGTAGGTTAAACATCAAGTTGCAGTTTCACAGGGGGTTATGTGCCGGCGGATCAGCAAATACTCCAGGAAGTCTTTATGCTAAGTGACTAGGCTGCTGGCTGTAGCTTCATACCACGTTACACATAATACACGTTGCTCATAATCCATGCAGTGATTTAAGACACTGTTCAGAATATTTGTGTCCTGCCCTTAGGAGGCATCTCTGTTATCATTATGAAGGTTTTTCTCACTACATTACTCTCAGACAACTCAGAGTAACACACATAATTTAGATTTCTAAAATAGTTTAGCAAACACACAAGGTTATGATAACACAACATGACAGAGGAGGTGTGATTGGTTCTATTAGTCTGATGGGTTTCTCTACTTTTTCTAGTGCTCTAATCTGAACCACAGGCACCTAATGTAGCCACCATGACTGCAATATTTACTACAACTAGGATCTATGACAGATCTACTGAATATATATGTGTGGAGACATACTTTCAACTATTGAACAGAACATATTTTGCTTTGGTGGTTGTTCTCTTGTCTAATTGGACCTTCATCCTGTGGGTAGTCCACCAGCTCAGCCTTCACAATCATCTGATCAGGTTCAACACGTCAGAGCAGTGGAGAGATGGAGGAAAACAAAAGGACAAAGACATGGGAGAGGATGATAAGAGTAAGAAGAATGGAGACCAAAGCCAAGTAGGGTGAGAACAATAAATAAGAGAGGATGAGGAGAGGGTCAAAGAGAGAGAAATTTATAGAAAAAAAATGTATGAAACAGACAAAAAAGTGATGACAGCATGACATTAATGTGTATTGAAACAGAAACCACGTATGTTGTAAAAAGAAAATACATCTTTAGCCCAGAATAACTGACTTGTAAAAAATGTAACTATTACGCAAAACTATCATAATGAACTTGAGAAAAAAAGGAATAAAGTTAAAACGGGGCTGTAACTATTATTTTTATTGTTTTATCAGTTGATTATTTTTTTTAATTAATAATTTTGTCGATAAATTGAAGAAAAATTCCTACTTCCCACTGTGATGGTTTTTGCTGACCAACAGTCCAAAATATAAAGAGAAATTGGCAAAACTCACTTTTGACAAGCAGAATCCCAAACCTTTTTGGTATTTTTGCTTGATATATATTTTAAAGGATTATAAGATAGTCAAAATTGTTGGCATTTGCGATGTCTCTAACCATTTTATGGAAATCTTTACACTGTGTAGAGCATTTTGAAGCTACAGTTTACGTGGCAGCTAAATTTTATGAATACATAAGCTTGTGCCTTCAAGTTCAAATTAACCTACATTTAATTTTATTGGTGCAACCGGCTGCTGGACTCTTTGCTGCAAAACCAGTGAAGAACAGACCACATGGCTGAATAGCAGGCCCTGGTTGGCTGTCTGATTAACGAGCTGCCGAAGCATGGTGTCAGAGTCACTGAGTGATCCGTGGCCTCGCTATCTGATCCAACAGACAGAGGACTATGATGGAGAGGGCTGCCAGGCAGATATAATACTGTCAGGGGTTGTGACCCTCATGTTCAGCTCTCTGAAGCTGACAGCTGATAATGAGGCGTTGCTGGCCCCACGGCTAGACCCAGAGCCTTGACCTGCTCAAAGCCTCATCTCTATATCCACGCCACTAACTCAATGTCATTTCTTCACATCTCCAACATTATATTATATTATCTGTTTAAGAATTTCTATACAGTGGGGGGTGGGGTGGGGACCAAACAGGAACTGAAACAATTAGTCTTATAAACAATAAACAGAAATGTAGCACTATTTTCTGACATTTTACAGACCAAACGACTAATTAATTGATCAAATAATTTTCAAATTAGTGTAATACTGCCCATCTAGAGCCCGTTTGTGGTTTCTTCCCGTTTAAGGGGTTATTCCTTGCTGCCGTCGCCAATGCTTGCTCATGGAGGAATGTTGGGTCTCTGTAAATTAAAGAGTACGGTCTATACCTGCTCTATATGAAAATGAGATAACTTCTGTTGTGATTTGGGCTATATGAATAAAACTGACTTGACATAAAATTGACTTGACTTGATTGCCGCCGTAGACCAAACCAGCAGACATGTGGTATGTATTAAATGTGTTTAACACGTTGTAAAAATAGAATTCAGAATATCCTCAGAGTTTGCAAAACAAAATATTCTAACTGATTTAAGCATTTCTGGATTGCCCTGCCCTTATGCTTTCTGGATTTCTGGAAACCTCTTGTTTTTGTTGTAGAACTACTGTTGACAAAAATATATTATAAGAAAGCAATTAAGTCTCTCACACAATCATGAAAAAGGAAATACTGCTGGCCATGACTCGATTAGACACTTTGACTGAAGCACAAAACTGTAATTATATGATGAATAGAGCTATGGCCATGCATCAGACGGTTTTTATATATATATATATATATATATATATATATATATATATATATATATATAAAATTTAATTTTTTTTTATCTAAGAAACACTATTTAAAAAAAACAGCAAAAAAAATGTTTTACTTTACGGAACAAACAGATGCAATGTCATGTGTCTGTCAAATAGCTTTTTTCATGTAGAGCAAATTGGGTCCAGCCACTCACCCTGCTTGATTAGCCTGGATTAAAGCACTTTGCTTTATTGACAGAGCTATCAAGGGAGGGGAGGAGGAAGAACGTAGATGGACAGCTCCATTAGTCAGTGGTCATTTTCAGTTAGTCAGCAGCAGTGTTGGTGATGGGAGAGGGCCTTGAGAATTTGTGCAGTTCTTCCCTTACATGCTCTCCCTTCTCTGGGGGTCCTGACCTCTCTGTAGCCCCCAGGCTCATCGCCTACTACCCAGCCAGTGTGGCTCCAACTGGTCATATCAGACCTAGGATTAATGCTTGTGGGGGAGGTGACCTTGTAAATCCTACAGCTGCCATCATTGGGCACCTTGGTCTGGCTGGCAAGCTGAGACACTGTTTTAGCCCAAAACAGTGGGAGATAAACCAAATAAATCAGACAGCCAATCCTACCCTCCTCACCCCTACAATGGCCTACCTTTAACCTCTGACTTCACGCATTAATATGGTCAATGTGGGTCTATTTACAGATGGCCAGTATCAGTGGCAGGTAGACCATCACAGGAGGCAGACGTAACAAACTTGTGTTTACGCAACAAAAGGTCCTTTACAGTGTGTGGTAACCTCCATTGACCTAACACACTCACTGTGACCTGCCTTAAGTTCAGGCATAACATTACACGTAATGTTAGGAGAGAGGAACCCAAACACAAATCACTAGCTACTTTCACTCTTTTACTAATCAATTATACATTTAACAACAAATTGATCTCTAAACAGTGACTGGTTAAGTGCAAATCAGAGAAAAAAAGTGTATACTTTCTGTCCTAGTTAGGAGAGAATAATCCATTTAAAATGCGGCTTAAGAGGCAGCTGCATAGAACTTTTGGTGAGATTTGAGAGAAAGACCTTGATGGCATTATGGCTCACCTGGGACTGCTCGATTTCTGCTTTGTTTAGCTTTACACCAAGAATCTCAGCTGCCACTCTCTGGAAACAAAGGTACACCTGGAGAAAGAGATAACATGACAAATAGGACAAGTTAAATGTTATAAAAGTCACTCTGTACTCCACATTTATATTGTGACTTATTGAATCAGCTGGTGCTAACCGAGTCCCCCGTCTTGGCCGATACAAACTGACTGATGAGGCTGTTCTCTTGGCAGAAACGCTGGTGTTTGTCCGCCTTCACTGTCCTCATGTGCTCCATGTCAACTGTGGATGAAACGCAGTGTGATGTGTGAGACTTAAATGAAGACTTACAAAAGATAGAAAAATGTATATAATGGTTATACAGCACTCTTGCTAGGGCTGGGCAATATGGAGAAAATCAAATATCACAATATTTTTAACCAAATACCTCGATATCGATACCGCAACGATATTGTATAGTGTTGACTATTGGTGCTTTCACAAAATATTTACATAATGAGATTTTTGATAAATAATCATCAGTAATGTGGATATAATGACTAAGTGGGTAAAGGCAAATAATAGAACAGTTACAACAGTCTGGTAAGTTCAGAAAATGACATAACTTTACTGTTAATGCAGCCTTTAAAACCAGGAAAAGACAACACTTATGCCATATCACGATATTACAATATCCAAAATCTAAGACGATATCTAATCACAATATCGATATAATATCGATATATTGCCCAGCTCTAACTCTCGCAGGGTTATCTGTCACAAATCTGAAAATAAACAGTAAAGATAACTGTTTACACTTGAGTTAAGATGGGAGGTAGATCTGCCTAGTGTAAAAGAACTGCCTCGTGTAAAAGAACAGGCACATGAAAACAAAGCATAATTCAATTGTTATGTTGCTTTCAAGCCCAGCTGCTAGTTTTATTTTTTAATTTATGAAGGGAGTCATTTCAGGGGGTTTGAGATTGGAAATGGTCAATTCAGTAGCCCCGAGTGTCCAATCCCAGCTGATACTGAAGCTTGATGTGACACATTCCTCAGTGTAAACCTAGTACAGTTGGACCCCGAAGCCATGAACCTCTGTTTGACCCGAAACAGACAAACCAGCCCAGCTGTGGAGAAATGCTTAAGAAACAATACATGGATGACCCAAGTCTTCAGGCTACACTCACAGTGAGAGCGTAGATGGAGAAAACAGTTTGACTTATGAGTGTGCTGGCCTTTCAGGTGGGCACACAAGCTCAAGAACTGGGACTGTCACCTTCATGCTGATTTACTGTGAACAGACAATGACAGTGCCTTCTTTTTTAGCTATTGTGATGTGCATTTGACTCCTGTGCAGTGATACCATGCGCTTTGCTTCTCTCCTTCCTCACTTTGGGTTTATGCTAGGGTCGAGGAGGAAGGTCACCTGGGGGTCTTGCTGCTGAAAGCAATAGCTTCGCTCTTTATTTCTGGCTTTGTGCGGAAAGGCTGCCACGCCCGGTATCTGGTGCATACATGTCTATGGTAGCTGGAGGAGGTCAGGCTACTGTACGGTGTTGCATTTCTCTTGTCCCCCCGAGTTTTACTCTTTGTGTAAGGTTTCATTGAAGTTGTCAAGGATTTACCCTGTTCTCATGCCCCTTAGAGAGAGAGAGTGTGTGTGTGTGTGTGTGTGTGTGTGTGTGTGTGTGTGTGTGTGTGTGTGTGTGTGTGTGTGTGTGTGTGTGTGTGTGTGAGTGTGAGTGAGAGTGTGTGTGCGTGTGTGGGAGGGAGGGGGGATAAAGCTAGAAGCAGAGAAAGAGAGAGACAGATACATAGCGAGGAAGGAATGTAAACAGTGCACTAATCCTGTATTATTAATATCTCAGTAAGTCATATGACCCAAAAAACTTAAAGGCCAATCCACATCGACATACAAAATACATGTAATACTCAAAACGAATATTACCATCATCATAAGTGACATATAAACACAAACCTTTCTGGGCAAGGGCAGACACTTTTACAACTACTCAGTGTCCAGGGCAGACTGTCATGTCTCGGCCTGTACATAAACATTGCTGTCTCATAGGCGTCAGCAGGTTAGTAATTCCAGTCATTAACAGCAGAGGTACCCAGCATGCTACTAGAAGTAAACACTACTAATCCTTTGGATCCTGCACACTTGGGAAAGGTTATCAATCATGTGTCACAATCAGATTAGCCAACATTAACATAGTGGCTCAGGAGCCGAGGAAGGCACGTTACTCTAAAAAAGGTGTACAAGTGAGTGAGGTTTTCTGCCTGTGAAAACCTCACTCCTGTGCATGGGTATGTGCATCACGGGAGGGGAAATGTAGAACTAGGCCACGGGGGTTTAGGAAAAGCTTAATTTTGCTTATGCTGCAGGTGCAATCTCTGTAAACAAGTTTATAGTCAGTCCCTCCAGGATTTTGCGATGTCACGATTGCGCCAATTCACGCAAATTCAACCAATCACCGTGACTTTGGTGCGACTCGCAATTTTGACCAATCACCGCAACGTTTCCGCAAATTTGACCAATAACTGGAGTTTCCCGCGACTTCAACCAATCCCAGCAGTCCCACGTGCCAGATTTTGCATCAGTATGTGACTCTGAAGGCCAATTACCAAGCGGGAGTGAGAACGGGTTGACGTCACACGTTCGTCGCTGAATTAATTTCCTTGTAAAATGAGATGTGTGTAACTTGAACATCTCGCAACAAAACTACAGCGAAAAACCGTGCAAACCATCCTGCCAACCTGTATACATTTTAACATCCATGTACGCTGTAATGTTTTTTCACTGTAAAGTTGCTCAAAGCGGTTGCTGTTTCCTGTCGGCTCTCTGCAGTGGACAGGGCTGCTGCTCGACTGACGCGCGCACACACACAAACACATGGTGGATGCAGGAAAAACCAGAGATGAGACGTACAGGATGACCTAAATTGAGGACAGCTACGCTCGTTATTGTAAGTGCAATGATAAGTTAAAGTCCAATAAGTACTTTATCAAACCGTATGAATGTGTCCCAGGCCATGATAGGAAATTAACTAACAATGTAAAGATCAACAAGCCAATGACACATATGTTCAAATTTGATTCATTCAATAAATAACTTTTTGTCTTAAATCCAGCAGCCATTTACATATTATACCAACATTTACAGCATCCTGAGCCTTTTTGGTAAGGTTACTAGGAAAACTCAGCCCAGAGTTTATTCTTGCAGCTTTTTCTGCAACTTTCTCCGTCTCCCACAACTTAATTGCAACAAACATACAAAAGACATTGCAACTTGTATCGCAATTTTTTACAAAAGCTCCCGCAAAATCAGGCATTTTGGCCCGCAACAATCTCAAAAAAAGGCTGCGAAATCCTAGAGGGACTGTATAGTGGTAATGTCAAGTCAACTGTTTGCATGTGAGATGTTGTATGGCAGTTGCAGTTAAGTTGAAACACTTAAAGCAGTAGAAGAGTCAGTTGAAGAACTGAAAGAGTCTAAGGCGGGATACGTTGAAGTGGAATCACTAAAAGGCATTTGAAGTTTTAGTTTCAAGTTTAAGCACTGAAAGCAGTTGAAGTTTCAGTGTGACATGGAGTTGAAATGTTAATCGAAGTGTAAACGACTACAGCATTTCAGTTTCAGTTAATTCAGTCGATTTCAGTTAAAGTTGCGCCAGAGGTAGATTAAGTGTAGGCTGTGTAAATAATTGTCAGTTGTTATGTAAGCAGTGACGGCCGTTGAAATATCACTTGAAGTATTTGAACTGTCAGTTGAAGAGAAAAAATTAAATGAAGTGTCAGTGGATGTGTAGCGGCTGCAGATTTAGTCCCTGGGCAGGTAGACAATAGAACATTAAGTTTTAGCCAGCTGTCATAGAATTGTATTCAAATTTACATTTTCTTCCAAACAAAAAAAGAATCTTTATCCCATGACAACTGGGAAAACTTTTGGATCATATGATGTGACAGTTCATGATTTGTGAACAACTACAAAGCTATTTTTAGTCATAAACTAATACTGTAGTTGGGCCCATATTTTCACACAAAAGAATTATTTCAGCATTTGGCAACTGTCTGTGTAAAATGAATACAAGACTAATCCCACAGTTTTAGTGTTTTGCTCCATTTTTCTCCCTAATGTTCCCATTTCTACTTATCAGGTCAAAACAATCTTCCTCCGATGATCTGGTTTCCCTCTGTTTCTGTCAAACTGTACATCATCTTAACAACCCCTAGGAAGTGACTGCAAACACGAAATAAACTGTTTAGGCCTCAGAGCACACAGAGATAGTGGACAGGATCATCACTCGACAAGAGCGATGGCCCTCCCTCGCTCTGGTCACCATCAGTGTTTATTTAAAAGGTCTGCCTGTCATTGCGGTGAATCACAAGACAACAGTTAGAGATTAATATCTGACGGATAAATTAGGCTTTTACCGTAAATAACTGGGTTGTTATTGTGGTGACCTCTTACATATATGGGAACACAACCAAATGAAAAGAAAATATGGATGTTCCTCTCCACAAGCTAGTGTCTGCAGGGATGTCAGCTCCTTCATGGAAAGAATCCGCTTCCCGGCAGACCTGATTATCATGAAACCAGACAGACTTGGAGGGAGTCGGTAAAAACTTGAAATGAGTAAGGAAGTTGGATATTGGTTAGATGGACCTGCCCAGAGCATGCTTCTAAACCAATACTTTTGCTATATCACCTTCCCTAAAAAAGAAGATGCACCAACTGCCAATGACTGACATTAAATAACCAGTGTTGGGGAGTAACGGAATACATGTACCGGCGTTACATATTCAGAATACAAATAATGAGTAACTGTATTCCGTTACAGTTACAATTTAAATAGTTGGTATTTACAATACAGTTACGTTGTTGAAATCAATACTCGATACGTCTCTGTTTCACGAGTTTATTCACTCTCTAAATAAATTAAGGCAACTCCATACATTTCCCAGAAGCCCCAATATGAAAAAGAAAAGAAATTAGCTATTTGCGGGACAATGGACTCAATGGAGTCGGAAGAGGAGCAGCAGCAGCTAGAGGTAGAGATGGAGCCGGAACCGGCACAACAGAGCCAGGGGAGGAATGCGTTTCTATCTATTCTACCTTCTTATCTAGAGAAGGGAGAACGAAATATAACTGTGCAGTGCAACCTCTGCTTGCCAGCAACCAACCTCCTTTCAGCGTCCAACCTGAAGAAGCATCTTAAAGTACTTTTTTTTTTTTTATTAGCGAGGGGTAGTCGTCGTCGCTGCGCTCAAAGTTCAAATTATTTCAACTTTGACCTAGTTGCCGCTGACCTTTCGAAAGCGCCACCAATGAGATAACAGCATGTTGTTACCTAGCAACGGGAAATAGCTTGCTTGCCACCCTTAATGACGTTTACCTGCGCTGCACTTTGCTCTGCGCCCTACCTAGCGGTGCGCAGAGAGCAAATCACATATCATGTGTAGGCGGCTTTAGGCAGGTGATGTAAAGTAACAGACCTGTTTCATAACCATTGCTAAACAACTGCCACAGTGGCCATAAGAAATAATAGGGACTTTAAACAGCGATGGTTGAAGGGGCGGCTACGGTGTACCAGAAACATTCCAACGGGTTGCTGTAGTAGTGGATCTGGCAAACCAGTCATTCTCCAATAGTAGATAGTTGGGCTACAACGCCAAGAACCCATTGGAATGTTTATCAAACACCGTAGCCGTCCATTCAAACATCGCTGCTTAAAGTCCCTAATTACTGAATAATGCTGCTGACACACGCTCTCGCTTTAAAGTGGAAAATTTACACCAGAACAAAAAGGCTACTGGCGACATACTTTGCATTTCCAGACACTCACACTTATTGTTATTCTTATTGATACAGTAACAGGCCAAAAGTGGACCATGTGAGAATTCAAGGATGGATTTTTCCTTTAAACTTCACCAACACATGATGCCAAGGCAAAACAATAAGCTAATAGCTCTACTTTGGCTAACCAGCTCAAAATCCTACACTACGCTGTGTGATCCTCAGTGGGCTTTTTAAAACCATGCTGTGATAACAGAGACACCTACTTACTGTTCTACCGAGTCAGCTGCTGGGGACCAATTGGAGCAGTTTACCCAACGAGCAACAGCCATAGAATAAGCTTGACATAACACAGTTAATTGCCGGCAGCCTTGTTTTAAACTAAACAGCAGCTGGTGCAGTGGGGAGTATGTGGGCTGAGGGTGGAGTGTGTGTGTGTGTGTGTGTGTGTGTGTGTGTGTGTGTGTGTGTGTGTGTGTGTGTGTGTGTGTGTGTGTGTGTGTGTGTGTGTGTGTGTGTGTGTGTGTGTGTGTGTGTGTGTGTGTGTGTGTGTGTGTGTGTGTGTGTGTGTTAGTAATGGTGGGGCATGTGTGGTGTGTGTTGTCAGAGACTTGGGGCTCTGAGGGGTCATATCACATTAAGTGAAAGTTACAGGGTTGAGCCTAATCAACCCCAGGGGAGAACCTATCACTTCCAACATTACCTCACACTATGCCTTTAAGACCCTGTTAAGAGGGTTTGCCTCAGTTTTCCCTCAATGACGACTATGAAACAATTCAGACTGTATAGTGAGGGCAGGAATTATTAAACCAAGTCCTAATGAAATGACTTACAACTGTCTAAGCAAAATGTTCACTTGGCACCACTCTTTAAAAACATCCCAGAATGTTTCAGCAGCTCTGACATTCAATAGGGCTGTGTGAGTCTCTACAGCTGAACCTTCAAAGTCAAATGACATAAGAACAGTGTCTAACAGTGCTTATACGTCTTGAAGAGTCCTGGTTACTAGCAGACCTTTACATTAATGCATCAGCAATGTCCTCAGCATGTCGCATCTCTGCAAACGTAATTGAGAGTTCATCTTGGAATCATTATCTCAGATAACAAGCCATAATCTGCTGCCAATCCCTACGTGTGTACTGACCGTTGTGTTTTCTGCCCCAATAAATATCTGCAATGTCTGCAAAAGAAATTTAAATTGAGGAATTTGATCTCTCTGGCTGGTCCAAAGACTATTGCATATCCTGCAGCATAGTAAATGACTACTTTATTACTTGTGTCTATTCTTATCTTATTTTAGTCTTCATATTGTTATCTGTTGCCTGATTTTATACTGTCTTGGCCAAGTCTGCCTTGCAAAAGAACCTCAGTGGGAAGTTACATTGATGTGACTGGGTAGCAGCTGGGTATAAATAAAACTGTTTTGCATTGACAGTGTATTTTTTAAAAGGAAAATTTTAGTATAATGCTGCTTTAATACCCCCCAAAATAAAATGTCTTCTATTTAAAAAGTACGCTGTAGAACTTTCATTGCAAACAAGCATGGTTTTGCAGTGTTTCTCATCTACACTGTGTGCCCTTTAGCCCTTTCAAACATCGTGAATGCCTTTCCTTCCTTAAAACATTTGCAAATCCTTTTTGAATCTTTAAAAACCTGCATTTTTCATGTGTGTGTGTGTGCTCCTTTCTTCTTTTATTATCCGTCCTCATGTGTGTGCTGGTAACACACAAGATAAAACAATACAATGACCTGTACATAAAAACAATGCTCGACAGTGCCACTAGTAGTCACAAACTCCATAGGGTAACTTTAAGGTCTAAGTTACCCAAATTACAGTGAAACATTCAGTCCAAAATGCTGTGTAAAATATTTCTTAGAGTGGTTAGTAAGTTGTCTTACAAAACATTGACATATATTCTGCCTCCAACCTGACTACTAATTTTTTAGTCAGTGGACACTTACACTGCAGGAGTCTGGGAAAGCAGGATTATAATTATAGCTTAAAGTCTGATAGCCAACTGGTAAGGTTAATTGCATGTGACATTTGATTTACCTTTAAATCTTCTGGTACAAGATACAGGGAAACCTTTACCACCTTAAAAAGTCAGTAAAAGTATAATGAATCATTCTGGGTGATGTATAATTGAATTAGACATTGATTTAACTTCCAAAACACCAGTGGCTAATAAAAAAAAATGACTAGTGGAATTTATGTGAAGCATTTAAATGATTGGGTCCAACTGGTTTACATGACTTGGTGAGAGCTCATAAAAACTGAGTGTTTTGAAATATTAAGGCCGTGATGAGTCTGTACTTGTAAATATGTTATAAATATGGCCACCATAATGTAAATTTGCCTTCAAAAAAAGTACTGGGTAGTTTCTTTAATTTTTTTAAATACAGTATCATAAAGAAGTATCACAGAAAGGTGTTATCTTTACTCTTAAATGCAGTCACTCATAAGTCAAGCCACTATGCAAAGCATACTTTTGCACATTTCATCAGACCATAACAGAGTAGGTATTGTTTACAGTATGTGTTTATTTTCTGAGGACTGGAACATCTAAATTTAAGTACCAGAAACTGAAAATTGGGCTTTAATAGATTCTTACAATTGAAGAAAATCATAATTCATTAATCATAATTTCTGCATCAGTACAGTTTCAGTAATATTTCAGCAATCTGTAGCCAATTCTATACTGCTAATAATGACTTTAGACATTGTATAACTGGATCTATGAGAAATCAACTTGTGATGAAATAATTAGATATAATTATCAGTATATCAGAGATTGAAGGAAAGCTAATAATATTATCATGACATTTCATTCTGAGTGAGGACAGACAGATGAAGTGCTGTTAGTTGCCTGGTGTTGTGGAGGTGAACGGGGCCCGTGCAGGAGTCCTCTGGGGACTCCTGACAGAGACAGAGCGCTCTTTGTGCTGCGGCGCCCCTGCCCCGGTGGCCTGAAACGGGCCGGGACCATCAGGGGACTCGCTTTCCACTAGGTCAGAAGTGTTCTGTCGACAGCTCATTGATCACAGCTCATCTTGTCATTTGATCGTTCTTCATGAAACGATGTGCAGACACACACACTCATATATACACACATGCATAATCAGATACTCCACAGCGGCTAGTAAAACAATGTGGTCTTCCTCTCTGGTCAGGGAATGTAAAACAGAGAGTGTCCAGTAGTAGCTCTACAGGCAGGGAGAGAGCTGGAGTGCCGGGCTGTCGCTGCTACAGTAAAACATGGGGCCAGGGGCCTCGCAGTTTGGGTTAACAGGCTCCCAGGACTCGTGAAAAGTGAACAAAAGGCCCAGCTCTGAGCCGACCGCACAAGACGCTGCCCTGGGTTTCACTGGCCATGTCCTCCGAGCTCTCCTGTCGCTGTTAAACTAAGTGGACTTTTATGGGCGAGCAGTAATACATGCCTCTGTGAGCCGGCAGCGTAACTATGAGCTATAATAATTATAAGGAGCACATGGGAGCCTTCGTAATTGTACGCATCGCATCACTATAAGTCTATTCATAATTATAAAGTCTTCCTATGAGCAATGATGCGTTGGATGGGCCTACATATTCAACTTCAAGCCACAGCAGTGAACGGTAACATGGAAAGTGAGTTCTGCTCACGACTGCCTAAGAAAACATTGAACAAGTTAAAAACCTGAAGCAGGAGAAGGGTGCAAAGACAGTGATGTAATATTTTCAGACCACAAAAAAAAGATTTAGCAAAAAAGGAGGGAAAAACTATGTTGATATTTCACATACATTTATAATATATGCCTGTGGATCCAGATCAATCGGTTATTTACCCAACCCTGTGTCAGCAAGGCCCCTTCCAGGAATTCCTCCATATCAATGTTGTGAAGCAGAGAAATAAAGTAAAGCCTGAGCGTGATGAGGGTTCCAGGCTGCACTCAGGTCAGGTGGCTAAGCTGTGCTGTACAACTCAAATGGCCCATGACTTACCACACAAGAAGGTATGCGAAGACTGATCATCTACTGCATGTGCAACAATATTTGCTTTATGGATGGCTAAAATGAATGAGGACTTTCCATGTTTCGACAGGCATGAGAGTCAAGAGAGATGAGTGTAGGGACCAGAGCTGGGTCAAACAGTTGTTACAATTAAATCTCAGCATTTAGTTCATTTAGCAAGGAGCACCAGATTGGCACTTGTTCTATTGCTCTGTATGGGAAAGACCACCTATCAGCCACCTGAGCAGGCTTAAACAAACCCTAGAAAGTATTTCTTGATCACTGCTGGACACGCGTCTCAGCATCTGCAGCTGTGATTTTACACTGACTTATCAGCCGCAATGTAATACAGCTGTAAATCTTCATTCATCCCCTCGTATTCTTGTAACCTGAATCTCTATTTCCCATCTTTTCCAGACTTATAGAGAAACAGCAGGCTATAGTCAGTGCGGTTACTGAGACAATTTGATACACATGTCTATTCTGACCCTTTACCTTTAATAAAATGTGAAGAGAAACAGGAAACATTGGATTTGGTGTAAACTGTAAACATTCCAGATCTTTACCGAACCATACACCGTGCCTTACTAGGTCTGTATATTGTATATATAATGTTTTACAGTGTTGAACCTGTGGTTGCGCTACCCACAGTGCAAAACAGACACTGCTGACGTGTTCATCCCTTCTATCTGGGGAGGGGTGAGGGTGCTGGGGTAAGAGCACTGGGCTTTTGTCCCACCACATGTCTATTGTGGCTAAACCTTTCCCTTGGGGGCAATTAGGACCTTTTAGTTTGTTGTAAGAGGACCTAAGTACGAGTGGGTTGAGCCAGGAAAAACATTTTTGAGCTAAACCAAAAACAGAAGCGCATTGAGTTCCTCTGCGCTCCTGGTCTTCTGAGCATCTCTTTATTAAGAAATGTGCTGGCCTGCATTGAACAGACAGAAACTGTGGCAGCTTTACAGGGGCAGGGAGGTGATGGGAGTGAGAGAGCTGAGGAGGGGGAAGGCTTCAACTCCACCTGAGGCCTTGCCAAGATGGCAAACAACTCAAGACCAACAATGTTGGTGGCAAGGACATGCTTCACGAGAATCAAGAGTCAGGGGCGATCTATGTTTCGCTTTAACTTTCACATGGCTGGATGGAAAACTGGGGAGAGTGAAGTGCGACGGGTAACGGTATGCAATGAGATCTGCTGTAGCGTGCAGAAAGCAAACATGCATGTTGTTTAACACAACAGCCAATGAAAAGACATTACTTTAAGTGATGGCAACTACAGCAGAAGTGTTAGTCTATACATGTGAGAGATAAGAGTTACGAGTAGGTCTAAGTGAGTGATTGAAGGCATTAATGTTTGCTTGTGTGTTTGAGAGATGGCACGAGATAGGGATATAGAGAAGGGAAGGGGGAAACGGCAGAAGAGAAAAGCAGGTCAGACATAATTGAGTGTACAAATTCTCTTCATGCGAGGACCTTATCTCCCTGCAGAAGGAAACGTTTCCCATGGCAGGCCTGAGTGGATCGGCAGTGAACAGTGTTAGAACCTCTGAGCAAAAAGCCATGAGTAATGAGGAGGGGTTAAGAGAACTGAACCCATTTAAGTCACCCAAATAAGGGCTGTACAAGCCCATGATGGATGTTCTGGAGTTCCTGAGGGAGAGCGTGCTAGCAATGGGATGGGTGGGGAGCGAGCAGGGGTCCTGCGATCCCCACTTAATAAAAACAAATTGGTTTGATAAACGACACAGGCTTAATGTCCAAAAAGAAATATGCACACTAATTTGGAACAGTAACATAAGCCATTTTAAAATGCTGATGGTCCCATTTATCGATAATATGTGTGTAACAAAACAATGGATTAAAATATGGATTAGGACTGCTAACAGTGTGCCATATTCATATCAGTGACTTCAGACAATCTCTGATCTAAAAGGCAAACTGGCACAGGCCATATGCAGCTGTTGTTAAGCAAAGAGCAATATAATTTATCGTTTAGAACACTTTCAAAACACACAGCACTTATTAGTCTACTAAAAAATGAAACACTTGAGTGGTGGAGTAGATGACTGCGAAAGAAGCCAACATTTCTCTTGAGAGGTTCCTGTGTACCATACGTTGTTACACTGGACTGCGCTGTAATAAACAGTTATAGTATGTTTAGACGGACCAAGAGCTTAGCATTCTTCCATTACCCATGTGTTCCCAGAAACTCCACAAGTGTGTCACTTTACCTAAGTGCATGTTTCTCTGTGTGTGTCCATGTGTTCGTGTGCATGCACTTGCATAAATAATAGTGTGCGTGTATGTGTGCCCTCAATAAAACATTTCATGGGCTTCCTCTCTGAATTGTTACAAGTGGTGCCATTATTTAACACAAGGCTCTGGGCAGCATGAAGAGGGCATGGGGGTGCAGCATACTGCCGCTTAACAAGCACACTTAACCCCAGCCGGCCATGCTAAGCCAAAGAAAGGAAAGGTTGTTCAACAGCAGTGACATGGCACAGGAGGGCAGTCACGCCAGGGTAAGGAGAGGAGGGGACAGCATCATTAATGAACCAGCCTGGTCCATAGGCTCAATTTCCGTACACTGAGTAAAGAAGACAGTGTTCAAATTAAACTAGAAGGTAGGCACGGGGTAATTCAGGAAATTTAAACTCAATGTATATGGTATATGTACTGTTAATAAGCCAAAAAGAGTCACGTTTGATTGTAGCCTCCATGTTGACTTAATAATAATTTTTATAATACTGTAGCAGGTATTTTAGTACATGGAAAAAAAAAACATTTCAGCTGCATATGTATAACTCTTTCTGCTCTGACCAGAAAATAAGGTAAGAACTACTACGCACATGACATCTACAGCCAGTGTTCACCTTAAGTTTATCTAAGTGGAAACACTAAAAATCTCCCCAAAGACAAGCCCTCACAGAGGCATAAATCTGTAGTGTTTTTATAAGCTCCTTGTTATGTCTGTACTTCTATTTTGGTTGTAACAAACATGTTGCCTCACTCAGTCCAACATCATGGGAACCATTTAAAAGAAATACAAACTCTGCTCGCAAAAGAATGTTGTGTATTCAAATGTTCAGCTGTTATTGTGTGCCAAGTATTCATTTTGGAGAGAAAAAATAAAATGCTACAACATTAAAAAGGTTAGAAGCTCTTCAGCAAAAAAAAAGAAAAACTCAGATAGGGTGGGGAGACGAAAAAGTAAAACAGAAAAGTAGGTGTGGACATTTCCAGCATGATAGCTAGACTAACTCTCTTCAAGCTCCCTGAAAAAAAGGAGTCCATGGGAGGGTTCAGGGATTCATAAAGTCTCGCAAGGTAATTGATTGCTCCTAGAGGGGCAATCTGTGTGGGATTTTGTTTTTCTTTTTTGCAGCCTGCAGGAACAGAAAAAGCACACATGGGCCATTCTCAGCAATAGAGCTATTAGGGAGAGAATGACTGTGTGAGTGTGGGGGTGAAGAGCCTGACAGCGGGATGAACACTACTTAAACATTACAGTACACACACTCACCCATACACCCCAAACGTAGCCTAAATACAGAGGCGCCCACTGTTAAAGCCGGGGCATTAGGAGATGCAACGGATGCAAAGACAAGAGAATCTGCTCTAGACAGGCGAATTAAACCGTGACCTATGGTCCCCGTTGAGTAACATTAGCGAGAGCTTCCTGTGTGCAGGCACCACTCTGTTGA
Source organism: Gymnocephalus cernua (assembly GCA_023631565.1). Lineage (NCBI taxonomy): Eukaryota > Metazoa > Chordata > Actinopteri > Perciformes > Percidae > Gymnocephalus > Gymnocephalus cernua. The sequence goes on from CM042435.1 coordinate 29,795,513, forward strand.
CCGTTCATCATCACCCAGCAAGGTGGACAGTCACCATTACACACACACACACTGACGCCTCACTTTACAATAACATGGCAGCAGCCATGACTCCACATCTGTCAAGGGGATGTTTAAAAAGAGTCATCATTATTACTCTATATTTTGAGGTGGGTGGATGGGTGCAGGCTGATAGCGGGAGACCCGTCTGGTTAACGTTGAGTTCCTCTCCTTAACCAACAACTTGGGACAGGAGCACAGGCTCGGGGGGGGGAGGCGGGTACTGACTGGGAAGGGGGGGGGGCACAGATAAGCAGTGCCCTAGGTCTGTTGGCCCGGGGATCTTAAATCATGGTCTGTCACTCCCCAGAGTTCACAAACATCAGCATTCCCATCGCTCCAAAACTTCACTCTTATCAACTGGCTTATCACACTGATCAGTTATCTGGTGCTCTAACAAACACGTCTGCTACCATCAAACACTCACTCCTCCACACAAAAACACAGGCACGCAAAATGAATAATGTGTCAGGGGGAAATGAATACAGAGAAACTTAGTCCAATAAATATGTGATAACCTAATGTCATTTGCATCTACCGTACCTAGTAGAAATGAAAGCAATTTCCAAACTTGATAGACTGCACAACTAAGTTATTCAAAATACTGTAATGCACCTTTCCTGCTGAAAAACAAGGAATATATGTGTTTGTGTGTTTATGTATGTGTAATTCTCACTTTTGTTCCCAATCAGGGAGACAACCGGCTGGATATCAGATTCCTCGTTGGCCTTCTTCAACATGCTGAACCAATCCTCCAGATTCTCAAAGCTCTGGTAGTTGGTGATATCGTAAACCAGAAGAACCCCCTGCATTGGAAAAACAAAAAGGAACAACACAGTCCTCAGACGTTGATTTGAGCTGCTCACCTTCACATTCCCTGGATGTGAGTACACAGCATTCTTATATTCATTCATATTAACGTGAGTAATATTGAGGGAGAAAGGAAACAGTAGGTGGCACTGCTCCTCTTCTTACAGTAGGGGACAGACTCACATAGCAGGGGGACACATTTACCGACACATAATTTAAGGTTCAGTGCAATTATTATCTAAGTGAGACTGTGTAAATTCACGTGGATCTGTTTTAAAATGAAAATTACGGTTTGTCCATTTACAGTTCCCAGTTTTGTAAGCACAGTCCAGAATATGGTGCAGAATAGAGGTGAGGTTTGGTTATCTACTATGTGAGCTTATGTATGAAGGCTGTCTGCCTCAAGACATTCTCCTCCTCCCTATGTAATCCTCAACACTGTAGGCACTGCAGAAACATGCATGCAACAACGCCAGAGCCATGTTTGAGCAAACACTGAGGCCAGAAGGGGGTGTTTGCATGGACACATAAATTAATCAAAGAGTAAACACAGATACAAGAGCCGTTGGCATAAATCAAGACAAATAATCAGATAGTTTAACTATCTATCACTGCTTGAACTTTAGCTATTTCTAAAGGGCTAGAAATTAAACATGAGCCAAGGTAAATGCCTCTACTTTGACTGCATGATGCAACACGACTGAAGGGGTGTCTCTTGCATTTTGTTCGGCAGACATGCACTGTCACAACACACAACGTTGGTGACGACAGCTCAGGCCTCTGACAATTACTGTGAGTCTCTCCGAAACAGCCATGATTGATTACAGGACGCACAGTGCTGAACAATAGGTGTGGAAGTTCCACCCAGTGCCGACTAGAAACTCCCTAAGCAAAGTGTCGTAATGTGGCAGTGATGTACGACATTTTGCTTGTGAAGGAGTGAGACAGTAAAGGAAGTGATGCAGACATGGTTAGTATACAGTACACACTATAAGGGCACACTTTAGAGCAAAATATGTCACTTTCACTATGTCAAAGCCAAGTAGATTCATGGAATAGAAAAAAAAGCCTTCAACTAATGTTTGTCTAGCTTCTATAGACAAACATGACAGAAGTGTGCTTGCATATAGTATATGGTGACAAGTTTCCTGCCTGTGCCCAAATGTTAGATCTTGTGCTGCAGTACGGATCTCAGATTAGACAAACCACAGTCTTTAAGTAGGCCTCTTCAAACAAGAGACATCCTGGAGGTGACAGATAGCACTTGTCTATAGCAACACGGCTACCTGTGGACACTGATGTTGCTGACACATGTACAAACTAGTATGCACTGACACAAATTACAGTGATCCCAAAGATCTTGGCTGTCATTGTAATCAACACATTGTTCAGTTTTCCATAGGACAAGCATTAAATGAGAGTAAATGGATCAATTAGCATCTTATTTTTCCCTACAATTCTTCGTGTATGAGCTAGTACTATCAAATACTGACCATGACGTTTAATAATTTCATCTTTAACGTTCAATTAAACTAGGATGTATTTATAATTTGGGAGCAATAAAAGCATTCATGTTTAGAAATGTATTTTAGTATTGACCTACAGTGTGCAGTATTGTCAACATTTCTTTCAGTCTGATACAAAACATCAAACTGTAACAACTCTTTTTAAAGCTTTATTGACCTACTACCCTCACTGTGAATCCAAATGACAGTTTATTATGATTTGGCTGCAGAGAGAGGGAGTGGCAGGCTCTTAATGAAGCTGCAGAGACTGTAATAATAATCCTGAATAGAAGTCACCGATAGCGGAATGATAGATTCAAAAGATTCAAAATCATTTATTAATCCCACAATGGGGAAATTCACAAGGGAATTAGGATTGGACAATTCTGTGCTTCATATTTCTTTGTTATAAGCATTCAAAAGTGGTTGCTTTCTAGCTTTGCATGTACATTTCTTATCCTTCCTGAGGCTACTGGAGTCAAAGACAGTTTGTCTGTTTGCTTCATGTTGGAGGAATAAAAGACTAAAGTTCAGAAAACAAGAGAAAGCTGCGGCACAAACCAGAGATGCATATTTTAGGCAGAAAAAAGGAACATTTTGTGTTTTGTGTGTGTGTCACCTTACATGAGCTCCGTATACATATTTATCCAGCATTTTCCCTCCTAACGTTTGGCCTCCAATGTCCCACACCTGCAGGGTCACGTTCAAGTTGCCTACAGAGGAGAAAAGAGACAGAAACACCTCCAATATCAAAAAGAACTGACATTTAAATGACAGAAATATTTTGAAATCAGCTCTATCAAGAGGGCATCGATGTGTCAAAAGCCCCACTTTCTTTCTTAAAACTTCTTTCTGCTATTCGATTATTTAACATAAAAAAAGTGATTATGCTGCAATTTGTGGGTTTCCATTCTGGATGTTTTTGTCCTTTTTAATCATTAACTTGTTTGTTTTACCAAAGCTCATAATCCTGAGGAAATGACGAGTCAGCTGTAACTGGAGCCTATATTTTGTGTGAGTGATTTCTATAATAAAAGTCCACGTTCTTGATATACATAATGGAAACAATAAATCAGCGATTAATCTTTCAAGCTAAGCGCTTTTGCCTGGCAGGTCACCCACACCTCACATCCAAGAATATCCAGCCCAGAGATCGAGGGGGATGAATAGGTACGCTTACCCTCTAATTTAAACATTCTCTATACCCTGGCAGAAAAAAATATGACTTCTTATTAGCCTGGGAAGAGCTGTTTGCATTGTGCCATATCCTGCCAAGTTAGGAAAGTGAGGAGAATTATGTGCTGTTAAGGAAAATAGCAATAATTAAACACAAAATGAGAGGAAAAGAAGACTCTTGTCCCTATGCATGTGGAAAGAGAAAGAAGGAGCGAATGAGAGGGAGAGAGAGAAAGACAGGCACAAAAACCAAATCCAAATAAATATTTTCTTCCTTTGGAAAATGAAAGGGGTGGTTGAAAAAAAAAGTTAAAAAAGAAGGAGGGAGGACTAGACAGCGAGGAGTTTATGTTGGTGTGATGAGGGCCCGGCGCTGGGCTGGAGCGGCGATGGAGAGCAGAGCGTACACTGTGGACACGGCTGGACGACTCAACCCCTTCATAAGTCCCCTTTTTAAAGCAAGGGAAGGAAATCTGAGGTTTACAGTCACTACATCTAGACTATACAGTGTCAATGTAAGGCTACATTGAGGAGTGCAATGAATAATGGTTCCTTGGTGTTATAAAGAGCCATCCCCACCCATCCACCATGCCTGGACACTAGCTTTATTTATGTTTCAAAGATTCACACTGATTCAACAGAGCTGACATTTTCTGATAATACTTTGCAAGAAGTAGAAACTGTGATTGTGACCCCAAATAAATGAACTTTAAAAACTGATAACAAGGTCAGGAAAAAGGGCATGTTGATAAGATAATTGTCCTCTTAGTATGACGTGAAGTGGAAGCAGACAAAGCAGCGTCAGAAAGTTAGAGAATGTATCAAGTAAACTTCACTTCTAGTCAATCCCCTTCACTGCACTGGTTTGGCAGAGACATCTGGAAGAGGTATTGTTATAAAAAGCACACACAGAGGAGGCTGTTGTGTGCCAGTCGGCCTCACCTCTCCATGCGTTGGAAAATGTACATTAAGCTTGACAAGCTGGGCCTTCATGGTGAGTGGGGCCAACGCTGGCTATAGGCTACTCTCCCCCCTGCTGCAAAAGACCCTTACAGCCCCATAGAGACCCGGAGAGCGATACAACCTCTCCAATACAAGGCAGGGTGGGGGTCCTAACGTTTGGGACCACCCAGCTCGCAGAGCCACCCTCCTCTTCATCAGCTCATCAACACCCAATTCCCCAGAAAATGGGCCATTTAACAGCTCCGCTGTTGAACGCAGTGTTGTTGCTGCAGCAGTGACACAGACGTATGTCCAATATATTTAAACAAAGGTTACAGTTTAACACTGGAGAGTTCAGTGAATATTTCAGGGAAAGAAACTTACTGGAAAGAGAAGTCAAACGATTAACAGCATTTGTTCGAGTTTGCATTAAGATGTTTTGAGCCCAGTCTGTGCTTATGGTTGGCTTTTTCATTCTGACTCCACCACAACATTTTTGGGGGTTTAGTTCTCCTAAGTCTCATAAGCCGAAACTGACACAAAATCAAAATAGAAGCTTTCAGCCAACTCACAAATCAGCATAACTTTTACTTTTAGCACTTAATTTGCCCATGCTTAATGTTGTTTTATTAGTAATGAAAGAATGGAGGCACTTTGCAGATTTCTGGAGCTTAGGCCTTGGCAGAGTTTTAGAAATGCCATTTAAAATGCTGAAAATCCCCATTTCACATGGTAGGAAGTAAAAATGGAGTGCTTTCGTCTAAATATAGCATTAGTCAATAAACATTTATTTTACAGATCTAAGGGGGATACAGAGTGTGGCTTTATTTCTGCGGGTTCAACATAAACAAATAAGAACATGAATGTTTTATGTGGTGCAGGACAAAGGTCAGTTGAACTTGGGGATCAGCGATATGGATATAAAATGTTAATGTATTTACTCTGTACGGTGCCCACAGAATTATGAGCAAGGCTCGCTCGTTTGGACATAAGCTGTCCATTGGCCTTGTGGAGTCAAAAAAAAGTGTGCTGTTTGCTCTGGAGAGAAGAGCTTTCAGAGTGAATAAGCCTGAGAAGTGGCAGACGCTCTACAATGAGGAGCTACCAGAAAAGACACATTCAGCTCCTGAGTTAACCTGAAGAACAAACTCTGCCTGGAAATGGTTGGACAAGAAAACATGAGCAGCGGCAGAAAATATGAGAAATAAAAATATGACCAAAAGTGTTGATGGAACAACAGGCCTCAACAGGTCTGTTAGACTTGTTATTAATATTCTGGATCTTTTGAACACTGATAATGTAAAATACACACAAATATCCAAGCCTTAAGGTCGATATTACAGTATTAAAAACCACCACTCACAGTAAAGTCAGTCTGTCTAAGTACAATCTTGCCAAATGCATATCCTCGTATTTTTATTGAATTACCAAATCTGCCACTACATGCTTGTGCAACGCGCGTGTCCTTGCTGAGTCTCTAAACAAACAAGCACTCCCAAAAGATTATGAAGGTGTCTCACCTGGAAGGCTTATTCTCTTCAGAAAGAAATCCAGGCCAATGGTTTGTTTGTACTGCTTCCCAAAGGCCTCCTGTGCAAACCTGGTGGCGAGTGATGTCTGAAACAGGGAGACAAAGCGAGAGACATGGTGAACGAGTGCCAGAACACCTCTGCGGCTATCAACAGGGCAAAAAATCTGTAATTTAAAGCAGTTAAGTGTTTTTAAAAGAAAATGCTTTCAGAATGAAGGAGAAACCTTGATTCAATGCATAGTATTTGCCTAATAAACAATATTCACACATATATACATAACATAAAAACCAAGTCGAAATCACAGCGTGGCCCAGGGCAAAATGCAAGATGCTGTAAAACTCCTTCCAGAGAAAATATACAGTATATTAAAGAACTTCCTGAAAAAGTGATATTTCGGTGGTGAGCAGGAGTAGAAGAATGCCAAAGTAAGCTTTTAACAATGTTTAATTTGATTTTTCTAAAAATACAATAGTTTACTTTATCATATCACAACACTTCTATGTGATTCTTTTCACAATAACGTGTAGCCACAATTCTTTGGCGATGCAACGACATATGACCTGTAGAACATTAATGTCATTATTATAAATCCATTTGAAGCACCTTTAAAGACTTTGTGATTGACTGAAAGGTACGCTGATGTAATTGTCTGCCTCCTCCCTGCCGTCTCACTACTCGGCCACGGTTGTGACAGTGAAACCAACGTGAATTACAAAAACAGGTGTGGAGGATGTCATGTCTACAGACTGCAGACCTAATAATTGCCACAAATTATAAAACCTCCATCACTGTCACTGTTGTGTTTGAGGAGGGGAAAAAAATAGCATGTTAGGGGCTCGCCTGAAATCCATGGGAATTGACATGCCAAGTTTAATTCATTTTGATGGATGAGGATAGGGAAAAAAATGAAGTGCTGAATGTCTATTAGCTATCTTTAGAGCAGTGTGCTTACATAAACACAACAGAGAAGTGAAGCAATGGGATTCCCTGAGTGTTCATGTGGCAGCAAATGCATTTTAATGTGGTACTTGCCACTCACTGAGGGTTACAGGATTTAAAACGAAATTCTTTCTATCAATCCACTCAGCTTTCACTTGTCCTTATCTACCTCCATTCAGGTTAAGAAAGTTTAGGTTCAGCCAAATAATGTTTCAAATAAGACTGGACTTCTTTCTAATTACTCCAGGGAAGATGCAGTCTAATTTGTCGGAAAACCCTTATCATGGATTACCCAAATCTTCTTCAAGTAAACAAGAGTTTATTTGGGTTTCTTAAGCTATTGATTTGTCATTGTGGCTTCCACCTTTGATATCAAAGTTTATGTTATGTTATGTTTATCCCAACTTGGATTTTTAAACGTATTCCTATAATTAAACCTATTGAATGTGTGATCATGGCCTTTACTGGTGGCTTTCTTAATTGACATTTTCTGCAGAATAAAGTTTTATCCAACTTATTCTTTTAAAAGTTCCCTAACCTACAGCCCTTTTTAATCTCAGCCTGCGGAGCATGTCAAAGGCTCAAGAGTGACTGAAAAATTACTAGAGGAGACTGACGCAACAAGGAGAAAATCGGCCATTTAAGTAGCCCAAACAATCACTGACAACACAGGAATAACAAGCTTGGACAGCAAAAATGTATTCCACATGCTCGCGTTGGCCTACTCAGCCATTTGTCTTGGCATTCCAGTAGCTTGGCTCTCGTCCCTCAACCTTTTTTTCCAACGTACAATTGGAACTAACCAGCGAATGTAAAAACTGGCGTAATCCTGACACTCCAACAGAGAACAGCACAGGGTCACCAATGATACCAGTGCCGGGAAATGGGGGGAAGTTCTACTGAAACAAGAAACTGAGAGAGAGAGAGGGGAAAAAATATGGCAAGCTGACTATGTCTATGTGATGCAACTCAGATGAGAGATGCAGTGCATTTTTGCATTATCGCATCATAACTGGCTCTTTATTCTCCTTAAACACTTAAGACAGATATAAATGTTGGTATTCTGATGAAGAGTTTGACTGTAAATAGCATTGCTGGGAAGCAGCATCCATTGATGTACAGGACCTGCATTAAAAGTGCTTTTTAAGAGAGCAAATATTCAGAAAAACTCAGTGGCTTCTAACTCAGGTTGAAAAATAGACCTGTCTGTCTGAAATGTTAGGCCCAGCACCTTACGAGCCTGGCTCAATGTGAGACTCCATATTTTTAAAACATCTTGCTCAGGTGGACAAGCCTTCCCACATCTCCCTATATTTCTGAATGGACAACCAACCACAAGCAAAAATACCACCGAGACTGCTGTCCAAGAAAAACTGATCCGATTGCAATTTGCTCAGCAAATTGACATTAATAAGGGGGAAACGGCATTCAAGATGTCAGTCAGTGGTGCCTACTCAAAATGGGGGGCAGGGCTCCTGTTTTCTGCCCAAAACAGACAAGCAGGTAAGTCATTCAGACAGTGACGAGCTGACACCTGGCAGCAGTGTGAGGAGGGTTATTAATGTAGCGTATCTACTGGGAACTGAGTTGTGTGTGTTCTCTGCACCCCCTCCCCCAAAAGAAAATGTCGACTCTCCAGAATGAGAACATTCATTTTTTTCTCATTGGGTCTTACCATTACTGCTACATTCATTTTCTTTCTCCCAGAGGAAGGAGAGATTAGTTACGAAAGGGGATGTGTAGCTGAAAAGCACTTGACGTCCCTGGCTCACATTCACACTCATTCATTCGAGGATTCAAGATGCAGTGAAGAAGAACCATAGCTGAATTGTCATGACAACCTCCTTGCTTTGCTGCAAATGATTGTTTGGTGTGACTAGGAAAATATTACACTGTTGTGGATGCAAGTTCGGCCTTTTTAATCTACATCTTTATACCGTATCAACTTACTGAACGATTCAGTCCAGTAGTTCTGAAAGGGAACGGGAGTCCTAAAGCATGCGTAGATTTAGCAAAGAGAGACAAATGCACTGACAAAAATATTTGTTCACAGTTGAGACATTCATAAAAAAAAAATAAAAGAGTCTTTACACATATTTTATTCTATCAAATGAGAAAACAGAAACATTTCTCATATTAGCTATCCAGACATAATTTTCTTAAATGGGGCCCCACTCTGGAGCCAAATGTATACTGGGGTCCTTGGCCAGGAGAAGAGAGGTATACTGATGCAAAACAACCACCAGCTGAGGCAGGCTAAGAAACTGTCATACTCTGCATAATACTGTACAGTGCAGTGTTCACTGAGCAATAGCTGCAGCCCCAAAGTGTACGACAAATGTAGAGACTGTGAAAATGCATCATGCAGCTATACTTCCTATTCAAAAAAATGAATATAAGCATTTTCTTTTTAGCAAACTACTCTAAAAGGGAAATTGTAAGTTGTTATGCGTTTTCCTTCAAGCCTACCTATTGACTGCTTAATTTTAAGTCTCCTAAATTCTAAAAGCAGGCTACACATTGTTGGTGAATTTAGTTGAGGTGAATTTAGTTGGAGCCCCTTTTGATACATTAGTTTTATGACAATGGCAGATAAAAGCATAACAACTGTGACTTCTTTACAGTGTAAGCCTATATTCTAGGTTACTATAAAACACAGACCCACCGGCACGTAGCCTACAACTAGTTCAATTGCACATGCAATGTGGATTAAAGGCTGGGTAGACTTAATAGGTTTAGAACAACGGATTTATGCCAGATTTAAATCTATAATGCTATCTTTGAAGCAGAATAAAAACTACACCTGGCTGTCCATCAACTTTGTAAAACAGGAGTGAGAAAAATGTTTTCTACAGAAGTACTTTAGAAAAAATGGTGTACATTTTCTTTTTAACTAAGAGCAGTTATTGCGCTACATGATTTGAATGTCTACTATTCCTAACATTTATCTTTACCATGCAGTCATTACAATGTGTGATTAACACTGAGTTACTTAAAATGCTATTTTCAGTCTACAATGTTAATTTAAAAACGCTATTCCTCCATGTCCATTATGTAGCATTTAGGTTTTTTCTGTATTTTCTCACACAGTACTCCCCAACCAGTAATTCAGCCATCTCAAGCTCTGACTGGAATGAACACACTTGTCCTCAACCCGAGATCAGTGTGGATGGGCAACCTCAGAAAAACATATTAGAGTGTTTGGGATTAACTGAGTTTTTGTATGATGCTGTTAGAAGTAACACTGGTTGCCCAAGGTGACATCATGACTTTGCATAAACATACACAGCACTTTCAAAAGCCAAGTGCCGTTCTAATTTTGTTACATCCCTAAATCTTATAAAGACTTATAAAGACTATGACTACTTAACTACAGTAAATAGTAAAGTTATACAATAAAAAATATAACACCAGGTTTTCTGCCCCCTTTTAGCGTCTCTACCCTTTCATGTCTCTCATAACAAACTATACTGACTATACAGAAGTTAGCTGCAACTTTCCAGCTGAAATCTAATCAACCTCATATAGCTGGATTGTTACATTTTGTTTTACAAAGTTATACAAAGTTATTATTATTATTATTATTATTATTATTATTATTATTATTATTATTAACTCAAGCCTGATGTTGCCTTACATATAAAAGAATGATCCCAGTCACTTCCACACAGTGAGGCATACAGCTTATTAATTTAACACTGGCATCGGATCGGTACTCCGTATCGGCCGATAACCAAAATCCAGGTATCAGGACTGCAAAAGTCGGATCGGTGCATCCCTACTTTCAATGACTGTAATCATCAGTAACTGATTATTTTGACAGAAGGCTGTATAATTACTTCTACTTTTTTTTTTTTTACAATATGGTAAACGATTTTGTAAACCTCGCCCTGCCTGTCCCTAGTGCTATTAACGACTGCTATATTATTCTACTGCATAAGGTTTCCCATGCTTATGAGTAACTTTTTAAACAGGAGTACATTGCTGAGGCAGATATTCAGTTAGACTTGTATCCCAAATCATGTACGTTGAAATGGTGATTGTGATGAACTTGGAGTACTAAAAAGGGAAAATATGTTATATTGTACTATTGCCAGTGCTTTTTGACAATAGAGTCAGTATTAACAACCATTGGGCAATTGTCTCCCAAAGCTGGGTACCTGAGCCACACTGGCACTGAATTACTGACTGACTCATGGAGTCAAAGAGCATTTGAGGTGATATTTGGTTTTCACAACGTTATTACATGAGTTATATTTTAGTATGGATTTTTCCTTTAAACGTCTAACGTCACAACACAAGACAAGCCCTCTACCGTCTCTGGCTATAGCTCCTCCAGGGCTGACCATAGACTGTATAGGGGCTGACATAGGCTGTGGATAGGTCTGGCCATAGATATACATGGGTCTGGCAATGACTAACGTTAGCTAATAGCTAACTTAGCTACATTAGCGTCGGTCACCATGGTGACTGGGAAGTGCAGCGTCAGGATGAGCAACGTAAACAGCAGGACAGTAACCCGTCGTGCAACAGACAATAATATACTGTCTGTGTTGCATTAATAATTTAAAGTCTATTTTCAGTAACGTTGTGTATGTGTAAGTTGTAGCGATGTGTCTGTGATGGTCTCACCTTTCCACACGCACCGTCTCCAATCACTACAATTTTAAGCTGCCTGTCCTGGCTGTCCTCCTCCGAGTCAGACATGACGCTGAAATGTGCTCCGACTGTATCAGCGTGGAAAACGGAAAACACTAGAAAAATAGTCACAGGTTGTGTGAAATTAGATAGTTATCAGGCTACTCACAGATGGATTAAACGAGTGTTGAGTGGGCAAGCAGACGCCATTTTGACTCTACTAACAACACTGCTGCTCTGCTCGGAATGATCCACTCACACACACTGCTACCTCGACCTACACTGGTTTTCGGTTAAAACGGGAGGAAAAAGCTATCGAAAAACAAGCCGGAGTACACATTCAGTTTGTAAATATTTTCAGTATCTCTACGAAGCCCTTTGCCTCCATAGGAAAAGATCAGAACCGGAAACCCAATTACTGGCGGCTTGGTTGCGTCCTGTGTGTGACGCGTTAGCGTTGCCGTGGTAACAAAGGTCAAAGTGTGAGTATAAAAACATTAGAAGCACAACAAAATCGGCCTAGATTGGTTTAAAGTACTTTTAAGTACAATTTTGAGGTACTTTACTTGATCATTGACATGTTCTTCTACTTTATATTTCCACAGCTGTAGTTACTTTGAATATTCAGAGTTTACGCAGCTTATTAAATGATGCATTGCTATACAATAAACTGACAAACAGTATATCAAGCAATTAAAAGCTCCACCTCGACCACACAACATGTAATGCTTACACGTCAATGCATCAAGATCTAATAATATAGGCTAGTCTATATGTAAGCAATCAATATATATGCTGCTTTTAATCACACCACTGTCACTTTACTATGCCTATATATCAGTTTGTCTACAAATTTTTTTGTGTAATCTCTATTTTTATTCTATTCTCATATTAATTTATGTAGGCTTATTTATTTATGTCCTTTTACTGCTGCAAAGACCACATTTCCCCGCTGGGGATCAATACAAGTTTATCTTATCTTAAATAAGTATGAGAATGTAATGTATTGTTATTGTGGTATATATGTTTATAATGGTATTGATACTTTTACTTGAAAAAAATGATCTGAATACTTCCACTATATAGCGGCAGCCTATGTCTTATTTAAAATAGCATTATGCCTGATGAATCTCGCTCTCTCTCTCTCTCGCTCTCTCTCTCTCTCTCTCTCTCTCTCTCTCGCACACACACACACACACACACACACACGTGCACTATAGGTCATGTCAAACTAAATAAAAAGTCTTCTGATTATGATTTAAGTTCACCTGAATGAAAACAGATCTAAAGTCTGATGAGGGCCAACAATGATTTTTCCCCCTTAAATCATTATAGACTCTGCAGTGTTTATCAACTTTTCAGAGGTTAACATTATTCATGAGGCGCCTAATAATACATAGACAGACATATTTAATTTTCCCACTGCTAAATTCACAGCTGATCAGTCCTCCAGTTCACCACGGTTTAGAAAAATATCTTACCAGATGTGTACTGCGTAATGTGATAGATGACACACTGATGTATTTACCAAATGAAGTATGACTAATATTGGCAAATTTAAATTTAACTAATTTAACAGATTTAATTCTGTGACATTTCTGTATTTGTAAATTATTTCCAATTAGTTTAAGGCTCATTAATTATAAACATGAACAAAATGTAGTGAATCGTGATTCAAGGGTGAGTACGTTTCTGCATGACCTGATGCCAAACAGATTTTTATTCATAATTTCTTTTAACACGGTGCATGTATTTAGGTAGGCTATTTTTCAGTTTGAAGTCCAGGCGATTAAACATAGGCTACTTTGCACCAAAACGTAGCCTACCCTTTTCAGTAAAGTAGGAATTACAGATAAACCATTGTGTCAATGGCGTTGAACTCTAAACATGAATCTGTCAAAGAAGAGGATTAGGACACAAAAATAATTTTGTTATCTTATCTATAACCTGTGGAAATGGACACAAAGGTATTTCCAAGAATATTTCACTGTCTAAAACTTGTGAGCGTGTGAGCTGTAGCTGAAGTGATGTCACCCAAAAAGTAATTTACTGAATGCTACAAAATAAATGAAGTGTTCTTGTTTTTTTAACTCTTTTCCCTTCAAATTCCACTCTGTCATGCAATTATGTCATGGCAATGTGTTTAGTACGTTGTTTCTAATTCACGTTTTCATGTTATAGGCTATTGTAGCCTAATATTTTTGTAAAATGTGAGCTGCAGTGTTGTACAACCCAAAGGTTACCACGGTCCTCGTCTTTCACACTTTGCTTTTCACTGCAGAGGGAAGGATGTCGCTGCAATATAAGGGGTGGAGAGGAATTTGCACCTGGGCCACTTTGAAGCAGGTGGCAGTGACTGTCAGGTCAGTGTACTCCAACATGCTCATGAGGGTGTGATTGACAGCAACCCCAACCGGACAGAAAGGGAAATTAAGCCTAGTTGTTTTTAAAAGAGGTTGTAGGCTGAAACGATCAAGGCCAAATGCGAAGAGAGAAACATCGGTTTGAAAAAGTCTTTAAATGACTTCTTTTCATTTCTCTGGTTTTGTGTGACCGTATCGCCTAGATGGAGAGAGTAAGTCTCTTCAGGAGCAAAGAATTAGAAATCTAAATGAAACACGAATCAATACACAGGAGGGAAAGAAGTGATGGACCTTTTATCCTGTCATAATCAACTTATTACAGTATATAGGCCATTAGGCTCGATTGTTCCACGAAAACGCACAGAAACTGAGACAATACAAAATTCATCAATATTTATAGAAAATTACATTAAAAAGCCCAATGTCGTTGAACTGATTTCCATTAGGTTACGGGTTTTTCAGTTGCCTTGAAATATTGATGAAATGTATGCAAATCAAGACCATATAAGTCTAAGGTAGCGCACTATTCAACATGGACAAAGATATTTGTACATTGTGGTGCAAAATAAACAATCACAATCAATCATCTTCAAACACATTGAAACTGACCCGTGGACACGAATTTAAACACATTTTACATATCGGTCTGTTTCTGTTTTATAACTTTAAATGTTTGGTCTGATGGTTTATTACACACAATCAGGTTGATAAAACGTTATATTAGGCATTCAGAGGTTACGATCTGAAGCTGCGGGGGGAGAAATATTATATTGTGCTACTAAAATAAATGTTACATTTTAAAATGAATTTGTTAAATAAGAACAGACCTCGTGGTGTGAGCGTGTCACTTGTTTCGTGAATGTTCAGCCTCGGGGGTTCTTGTAGTGTGAATCTTGAAATTAGGCTACCTCAATAAAAAAAAGTGAATTCAGAAAATATTTAGAATAGCCCAACTTTACATAGCCTTTTCGAGGAAATAGGATTTAACGTTTAGTGTAATTTGGGGGTAACCCGTTTAGAGGAGACATCAGGGCATTTTACAATTCTGTTAACTTTCCCAACTTTCTGTCGCTTCGCCACAAAAAGACGCAAAAACATGCCAGTATGTGAAAAGAAGGACCCCGACAGGCAGTGGCTGTTAAATCGGCTCTGTATAACGTGTCAAATGTCTAATGTCAATGTCCTCTGATCGATATTAACTGTGGCGATTCTGCAAATGAAAAGAATACCTGCACAGTAAAGAGCACGCGGCTGAAGTTCTTACCGGAGCATAAATCAGTTTATGCCAGAAAAGAAAGCTCGTGACTGTAATTTCAACAGAAATTAAATAACAAAGAAAGCATATGTAGATGTGTCTTGGCGATGAACAAAATGTCTGTTGGGAAAATCACAATTTTAACTGCAATTCCAGAGTTTCTTTTTCGAAATCACTATGTAGCCTAATAGTAGCAACGACTAACAATATTTAAAAAATAATCGATAAATAGTTAGGCTACTTTTTGTTGAATAGGCTACATATGGACAAAATAGGTTGTTGTAAACTTCCTAAACGTGCGTGTTGATTTAGATCTAGGCTAATAGGGTGCAAATAAACCTACAGTCCTGTTCTGTAGTTTCCCCTTAAATAAATTATGATTTTTCTGGGGGGAAAAATACAGTCAACATATGGTTTACAGTTAGCCTACAGCCTAATTACTTAATGCATTGTGCTATATTTCCCATGTAGGCATACACGTAAAATGGGGGGGCGGTAACGGGGAGACGCTGTGATGGGGTATATGCACACCTATGGGGGTGTTTGCATCTCAGGTTGAAAGAAAACACAGCCACTATACGTCCCTCTCTATATTATATCAGATCTGTCCACATGCAGGTAAGAAAGGAAGTTATGTGGGACAGGCCACTCCTCAGTAGCTCTCTCTGTCCTTCAAGCCTCAGAGCAGCCAATGAGCAGCATCATTGCTACTGAAGATTACATTATAGGCTACCTATACATCAAGGATATCAGATTTTAGGCGCCGTTCGTGATGACTGTTGAAGATGAGGCAAAAACCCTGCATATGCCCGGGTATTGGTGCGTAGTTTCATTGCGCGGTGCTTTTAGGGCTAAAATACAGATGTTCCCGGTTGTGCCCACCATTGTGTCCGCAGACGCAGCGGCTCGGTGCTCTTGCCGGTGGTCACTGAAAGTTTCCAAACGTAATTTTGCAATGACAATAACCTGTCTTATGGTGCTTTCATTGTCCATGTTTCATCTTATAGAAGTGACAACTTGGCTATGCTGTAAAAATTGTGATTTCTTGGACATCTGTCTTCTTTATTTACCCTCACCTTTACCTTTATATTAGCCTACTGATAGGCTATATACAGCATCCCACAGACGGCGTTAAGTGTCTGTAGGGGATGTGGCCGAAGATGGATGGCTGATTTACGGCAGCTCCCTGATGACCCCGACTTAACATCCAGGCTGTTAGTGGAGACAGAATAACAGGGTACTCCCGTAATAATTCACTTCCAGTATTTAAAGCATATAGGCTATTTTAATGTTTGAATAAAATATGCTTTTTGCGATCTGCTAACTGTTCCCTCTTTGACTTAAATTTAGGCGCTGTGACATGGTCCTCCTTAACCCCGGAATACTCCTCTCCTTGTGTTGACATGCAGCCCTAAAGGTATAGCTGTCACTTCGCCCTGTCTGGGAATCACACAGCTATTCATCATTGTTTGACAGGTGTGTTTGGGAAGAAAGACATAGTGGCCTAGATGACATCAATAAGGTCTGAGTGTATAGCAAGAACACCATGAGGAAGTTTAGGTATTTAGGGGGAAACGGCTTCAAAGTTTCGATAATAATAACCCGAAAATGCGCAAAATGAAGCTGGTGCCTATAAAATAAATGGATGAATAAATGCGTTTCTATTTATTGCATATTTGGCCAATGTGCTCCCAAAATACAAAACAGCTGTCCTAAACCAACCTGTTAATGAAAATATGACAATTAATGAAGTATTTATAAGCCGTTTCAGTCTTATATGTAGGCCAATTATTAATGTATGTGAACCTTGAGATGACTGCGTAAAACAGTGTTTGTATCCGTTTGTACAAGAAAGCGAGGCTTGTAAAACCAGGTTGTAGTAGTTTTAAGCACTACAGGTTAACAGTTAATGTGTGCTTTTGTTTTTTTCCTCAGTCACCTAGTTGTCAAATTAAAGATAATTTGTAAACCGGTGCATCTGTAAATAATACATTTCTATTCGTATAAGCCTATTTGTAAAATATTACAGAAAAAACGTCTCCGTATATATAATACCTCCAATATTAGGCTACACTTGGTAGCCTAAAACCTTAAAATAAAATTGCATCCAAATGAAAGTGATGCCTGATATGTTTTAATGTTTTTTCGATCTAAACAATCATTTAACACACATAACACATGCACATTTCAATAAGAAGCTGGTCTGTTTTAAAGCCTGCTTCCTGCCACGAGATCCCTTTCAGGCCAATAACACAAGTGACCGCCTCCTCTCAGTCTGACACTGTACATGCCCACACTATAATGCATTTTACATTAAAGTAATGTAACGTATATAGCTAAAAAAAAAAGTGCTGAAATCTTACCTTTACAAACACAGCAAGAAACAAAAACACAACCTGTAATAAAGACAGTTGTATGAAAAGTCAATGGAATATGCCTATTTCCAATCACTGCAGAGGTAGGAAGGCGCATGTAAAATATAAACCAACACAAGGTGACATTTTCAGTCTATTTAGGCCGCCTGTTCCCAAAGTGGGGTCCGGGGGGCGTCAGGGGTCCTTGAGGGGCTCCGAGTTATTATTATGTTATTACTGTGTCACTCCTTTAGAGGTTAACATACTGACATTTAATAAGGAGGTCCAGTCTCCCCGCTCACCTACAGTTCAGACAGTTATGATTTAATAGTCTATAAACCATTAGACATGTCTTTAACGGGGTTCCTCGGGACAGACTCTTAATAAATGAAAGAAGGAGTCGTTTTTAAGTATTTGAGGATGTTAAAAAAAACGGTTTGGGGAACCCCTGGTCTGGCCTGGGCAACACGATGAGCAGATTAGCAGTCCCCTCAGGTCTCATCCTCTTGTCAGAAAACACGTATAGTTAGTTTGATTTCCTGGGAGAAATAATCAAACAAAAAATGAATAAATACAGTCACCGAGTTCTCACTGATTCCCCGCACATGCAGAGAGTGTCCATGCAGGGAGGCAGTAGGCGTAGGGGTAATAGTAGGACGGCTGCAGGGAGAGCAGCGGGGGCCTTAGGATCTCTCCCGGGCTGTACTGTCTCTGGTCGTCCCGCACCAAAACTTTCACCGCCACCTTCTTGGCTGCCGGGGTCGACGCCATCAGGTCGGCAGCCATTTGGCGGCGTTTCGTCTTGTACCGGCGGTTTTGGAACCAGATCTTGACCTGAGTCTCTGTGAGCTTCAGGGAGGCCGCCAGGTCCGCCCGCTCCGGCCCGGACAGGTACCGCTGGTGGTTGAAGCGACGCTCCAGCTCGAAGACCTGCGCGTGAGAGAAGGCGGCCCTGGAGCGCTTTTTCCGCTGTTTGGGCTGGGCCAGGCTCTTCTCGTCCAGGGTGCTGGAGTCTGGGAGAGGGAGACACGCAGATGCAACATGCAAGTTAATTTCTGTATTTGTTTGTTATTGTAATGCAGCTGGAATCACACATGCTGATTTCAAGTGAGATTGGTGCGTGTTTTTGGATGTGACAAAATTAAAACAAAAAGGGACAAATCAAATGGAATCATAGTGTGCCCATCAGCAGGGCTTTCAGTGTTCTAGCAAGTTGTTCGAAATGAACTTCCATTAATTCATCTTAATGTCACTGGATGTCTAAAGTAGAAAATGTCTGATCAGAGTTTTCATCCAGGCATAACATCAGAACTAGTGCATGTGCAGATGTTTATTTAGTACGAGTTGGAGTTTGTTTCTTTAAAATATGATTCAATTAACCGCATGAGTCCGGTCGTTTTTAACTTTTATACAAACTTAATTGAGCCATTGCAGAATACATTACCTGAAAGCTCTGATGACTCCAAATAATACATAACAATTTGTGCTATAGTGGCAGTTCGACTATATAAGCCAGGGTATCCATTAATAGTCATTTGTAAAACTATAGACAATTCGTGCGTAAAAGTTGCGGCATGCGGAGCAATTTTGCAAATAGACCTGATATCCTATAACAACAACCAGAGCTCGTTATTATTCTGCGAAACTGTAGCAAATCTGCACTGTTAAAAGAGTACTCGACTCTATGCACTGTAAACGTATCTGTTTTAAAGTCCAAAGTTTCATTGAGTCGTTAAGTTGTATTCAAACCAGAGCCACACTTTATTTTTGTTTTGTGTACAATTGCATGTTACTCTTTCAGCCCTACTCACCTGCATTATTGGGCTCACTGTCACTCTTTGCGTTTTCCGCAGCTGCAGACTCGTGGTCCGTCTCCTCCTGCAAACTTTCCTCCGGCACATCCGATGCAGGGTCTCCGTCTTTCTCTGACTTGCACACTCCTGGAGTCTTGCTGTCGTTGTCATCGCTGAGTCCCGAGTCTGAGTCGTAGCTTTTCTGGTCCGTCGGCTCACAGGCTTCCCCATCATCTCTCCGAGACCCACCGTTCATCTCCCCAAATATTTTCCAGCACGCCGTTTTGGAGAAGCACATGTCCAAATCTGGCAAGTGTCGGCTGTCGTCCTTTTTGTTCAGGATGGCTTGGATTGAGAAAGGCATCAGCGAGTTACCACGAACGGCCATTTTCAAAAAAGCGAAATTTGCTCGGTTCTTGAAGTTGATTAACCGGCCAGGGTAGAGGATTAAATGTCAGTTCATCCGCATTTTAGGCTACTCCCTCCGTGGCGCACTGCTATTGCTTAACTTATTTCCTCCAATGTTGGTTCCTGGTCGCATCTCTGCTGGAGAAGCCGTGGGAAGTTTCTGCTACATCCGCAGGCACGATGCTGCTCCTCCGCATAGCTCTGCCATCAGCCCGGGCTCGCTTCAGTCTCGGGCCCTTTTCACACAATTTTTTTTTACCATCCACCCTTACCTGTGACTGACAGGCACTACTCGTAGCCTCCTATTGGCCTGGAGAGGAGGAAAGACGTTTCGCGATTGGGCACTGTAAACTACGTCATGCTGCTTTCAACTGGGTGGGAAAAAAGTTGAAAAAATGTTAGCGAAGTTGTTTTTACAGGAGGCTGAACTGACATGCAGGTTGCAACCACACAAACTATTTCAACTGAAAGTTCTTCCAAAACATGAGAGCAGACTGTTTCTCTGCATGGCTTGTTGTAACTTAATTGTTGATTTATGATTAATTTGGTTAAAGGGCAGAATGGTCTGTGCTGTTAATGTTCAAAGTTGATACCGTCAGGAAAAGAAAGTCCCGTGCGTAAAAGTCTGAGATGCAAGAAAACCGATTTTAGCAGCAACACAAGCTGAAAATAAAATAGGAAAGTCGTGTCTCCCATTTTCCGTGCATCACGTGAATGCAGCACCAGGACAATAAATTCGTAGGATATGACATCTTTTTTTCAACTTAACCCTTCATCATCCAAACAGGTCTGCTGGGAGTCCGGCGCGTAACGCGTAATGTGACGGTTTTTCTTTGGTAACATTTTGGACTGAACAACGTGTGTCAGATTGTTACCGATTTACTATATCTACATTTCATTAAATATGTTAAGTCATCGAAGTGCTCACTTTTGTCACTTTCTTGCCAGCCTGCATCATGGATCGCCATGACCAGGTAGGCCTCGGCTTGTTTATATTGCCTAAATATCAGTTTTAAAACAAGTAACTTGATTGACTGTTGACTTATAATGTAAAACGGTTCCATTAGACGATGAAAAATAGCTGATATGCCTAATAGGTTATATATTCGTTTTTAGCACCTCAGCCTATGAAACATCCCATTAACACTGATTTCTATTTCTGGAATAATCTAAAACACAGTCTGAAACAGCTGAAATTACCTATTTCTACTATTAGAATATTTGACTCCATAAAAGTATATAATACATTTGTATATAATAAATCATTTTTAGATGTCACTGTTTGCAGCATAAAGAGAAAGCGTGTTTGTTTCTTTTACATATCGACTCTCTGTTTTCTTCTAAACGTCATAATGGCGAACATGAGGATTATTAAGCATTTGCTTTTATTAAATATGAAGTGCGGAACTCAGCTCTGTCTCGGGTGTTTAAGTGGACAAACATCTGTCGCTGCAGATCCGGATCGTGACCTCTGTCGTTTTCACGTCGCCAGTCTACAGAAGCAGTTCTCACAGCTTTTCTTTTTTTTCATTCAACCATTTAAAATTCTAATGTTTTTTAAGATTATATTTTGGGAAATAACATAAGCTAAAAGGTTTTACTCGGCTTATACCGCGCAAGGGAGATATTTTATTAAGCTGATATAAGGCCGCTATTATTTAATAACAGTTGATTTCTTAGACTAGTAGAAAAGGTGAATGCTTTGAGGCATTCATACCTTCATGTTGTATCCGGCAGGCTAATAACTGTTTTCTTATAATTAAGTGTTTCTGTGGTATTGTTCCATTCCATCTGCTTTATCATTCTTCATTAACTCAACCAGCTTTAATAAATAACCCTGAACTCTTAAGACTGGTCATTATTCAATGTATGAAATATATGAAGTAAAATGAATCAGGCTGTTGGTCTATAATAAATAATATGAATTAAAGTGGCCTTAGTGCTGCACCGATACCAGTGTTTAATGAAATAAGGCATTAAATAATAAATTAACATAATTTAAATATAATTATTATGACATAGGCCTAATGATAATAACAACAATACTAATAATAATCGCATTACTGCTAAACTGTTCGCTAATTGGTTTTAAAAAATCAGAAACTAAAGAAAACCTCCGTCAGTGCAGAAGATGGACGATGACGCTGTCAGCAGATCAGCTGCTGAAGAGTGGACCTGACTGTTATGTGTTGTTTTCAGTTGCGTCTTTTGAGTCTATATTCTGCACGTTAACCATCTGCGACTAAGCGCGTAACAGCTGATTTTGAGAGACAAACGACTCACTGACTTTACATTTTAAATACTCTGGAATTTTTTTTTTTTGAATCCCTGAAGCTTTGTCATTACTCCTAATTCCCTGAGGCCTAATTCATGGGGCGTTCACTAATACAAGTCTATGAAAAGGCGGATTAAATCATCACGTGTGGTAAAATAAATGAATATTTTCTCTCCTCGCACTTGATTTGTGATATTTAGCCTACGCACTACTCATGGTGTATAAACTATTAAGCTCATTGAGATCTTTGTTGTCCTCAGAATTATGACAATAATAATTGGCTACAGGTCTTGTCATAATATTAATCTAACTTCAGTGCTGCCGTCACCTTGGGCAAACCCGTTGCATGCATATATTATACCATCTAGTGGCCACTGGAAATACCTCTTCATCTTGACTTTTTGACATCTTGTACCTTTAGGGTCAAAACACGCTGAAGTTGAGTCTGTGCATTAGAGCCTGCACTATTCATATTATTATTATATATTAAGACATTGTTGAAATTGTTTATGTCTGCAAAGACAGATGCTTCTTTTTTTAAACTTCTGTAAACTACCTAAACACTCTGACTTGGTTGAACTGTATCGTCTTGCTCTGTGGAAATGAATTGAATGAAATGATGTGGCATTGTCTCGGGGCTGGATGTGACCTCGGGATGAAAGTCTGGATCACCACAAGCAATGAAAACACAACTGGGGAAAGCACAAACCACTGACACCGTCTGGATATTTTCACACACCCTGCCCTTTAGAAACTATACTCATTTCACCCAAGGCCAATACACAAGTGGTACATTACATAGTTTTTAAATTCTCTTGTACTGTAAGAAGTTTTTCTTCTCTCTGTCCTTCATGCGTTTTTTTAATACCATACTGTTGTCTTTTGCCCTAAAACCAGCCTCACTGACCCGTATACACAATCGGCTTTACCCAGTGAGAAAAAAATGGAAAATAAATAAGACTGTCTGCCAATTCTCCAACAAAGTGAGTCAGTGTGCGCCTATCAATGTGATGACAAACAGAGCTCCACGGGTTACTCTGTGTTTTGGTAACCACACTGCGAGGAAGAGTAATAAGCAGTAAGTAGCTGTGAGTGGCAGGAAATGTAAACAGCAGCTTGGTTTTCATTCAGACAACTGCAGGGGCATTTAAAACAGATACACTGCTGGGTTGATGGGATTCTTATTTAGAGTACAGTGAAGGTGATCATCTGAGCAACTGAAAACGTATTTATTTATTTGTTTGAAAAAACTACAAAAGAAGAAACTATAACCATATAACAACTCTAAACTAAGTAAATTATAAGAAGCTTGTACCCAGTATTTCTCATATTTCCTGAGATTTCATTCTATAATTAAGGGAAGCAGTGGCGATTTTAGACCCATTTTAGGGGGGCTCAATCCCCCTAAAAATTTCGTCTTTTAAAAAAAAAAATCAATTTTAGTGCCTCAAGTTAGAGTTTGTGAACTTGTCTTTAAGTGACAGAGGACAAACAATTACAGGTTCAAAGAAACAGAGTTAATATCCTGTGTCGCTGTCGCCAATGCTATGCACCTGTAACCCAGTCAAGGAAAGTTTTATTTAATTTAAATTTTTTTATTTACACCTCATTATCATTTCATTTGTATCCGTGTCACATTCTCATTAGGGGCTGAACCCCCCTAAAGGTCTGATCCTAGAATCGCCCCTGAAGGGAAGTATAATTGAATGAATAATACATTAAAATGTAACATTCAGTGGCCTATTTCAGGTCAGCACGTTGTCTGTGGGATGGCAGTAACAAAAGCCAATTCATGTATGATGATAATCAACTTAAGTAAAAGTAGCCACCCAATAAAAAAGACTCTATCGCATTTAAAAGTCCTGCAATCAAAAGTACAGAAGTATGAGCAACAAAATCAAACATACTCAGAATAAAGAATGGCCCCCTTCAGTGTACTATTATTATAGAGCTATTACAGTAATATATAAGCGGTACTTTAATGTTGCAGTTGGTTGAGGTGGAGCTAATTGTAACTACTTCATAATATACAGTTTAATCTATAATGATGCCTCATATTTTATATACTGATCACGTGTAGCCAGTAACTCTAGCTCTCAAATAAATGCTGTGGAGTAGTATAAAGTAGCATTAAATGTCAAAACTCAAGTAAAGAACAAGTACCTCGAATTTGTACTTAGGTACTAGTACTTGACTTATTCCACCACAGATGCAGACTTTGATGATTTACAGTGATATACCATGAGCTATCACATTCAGGATATGGTGCATTTTTATTATTATGAATTATAAATAGTAGTAGGAGCAGGAGAAGTCTTTTAAAAGTATACTTTTAAAAGTAGAAAATGGATATTTTATTGCTGCAGTTTGATTTTTTCAACTGTCTGTCAGTATATGTCAAATCACATTTGGAAGAAATTAAATAATATACACCATATATACAGTATATAAATAGAAAAATATATACGGTGTAGAGCTGCAACTTATGCTTATTTTCATTATTGATTAATCTCTTGATTATTTTTGTCATTAATTCTCATTTAGTCTTTACACATGTTAAAAAATGCCCATAACATGACCCCACAGCCTCAGGATGGTGTCTTTAAATGTCTTATTTTGTCAAAAAATATTCAATCTACAACTTTATAAAACAGCAGCAAATCCTCATATTTGAGTAGCTGGAACCTATGAATTTATGGCATTTTTGCTTGATAAATGAGATAAAGGACTAATAATGTATGGAAATTATTAATGACTAATCAAACAATTGTATGGCACTGATATTGGGTGAACATATAATGACGAATCAACATAAAAAAGACAGTTTTTGCAGTCAACATAAAGCTGAACTGGTTTGCTGTTCCTGGACAGGACGTCTCCCTCTGCTGGTGACAACCTGCCATTATGGAAAGATGAGATGATCACTACATAATAGCCATGCCGGGAAAAGGTATATTTTCTCCTTTTTTTTTCTACCTACAATGACACGATTCCTTAATATCCCCAGACTCTTTGTCTGCTATCCTCCAGTTTAACACCGGGGTGAAATTCCCAAGACCTTTCCAGACTGTAAAGAAATAAACTTTAATGGCATATTAGACTATTACGTTTGCCTCCACCCACCACCAGCTCCTCTTTTTTCCTGCCTCTTCTTGTAACTTTAATCTGGTGTTTAAAACAGAAATCACGCCTGATGCAGCAACATGCCAGTTGCCGTGGTAACGTCTCCACTTCCCCTCTCTCCTGGGTGTGTTTATGACAGTTCTTGGATTTTTTTTTCTCCTTGCGTGCTGGTATGAAGGAGGCTCACAGCACAGCACACCATTACCCCCCCCCCCCTCCCCCCCTTCTTCTTATGTGAGAATAGCTGCCAAATTGTATTCAGATGGAGCAATACATGAGAGGGCACTGCCAAGAGTCATTTGCAGTAAATGCTCCCAAAATGCCCTCTAGATTTCTCACCAAATATCAGATCCACCATGATAGCACCCTTAATCAACCTCAACATTGGAAAGTGAAAGGGAAGGGGGGTTACTGCCAGCTTTAAGTATGCTTTTAGTCGCCTAAGTTACAATTGAACCCTCTTTCCCAAAGAAAAATTATCCTTGCATGCGATGGAGCACTAAATGGAAGAGCCCTTGGGACAGAACACTTAATACAGTAAATGGAAGCAAGAGACAAGCAGAGAGAAGTCCCTGCGTCTCTTGGAAGCTATTCAAAACATCTCAGCAATGGTTGCATTACTGCAGACACAGGAGCAGAAATGGGGGGGGATAGCCCGCTGTTACAGTCCAATTAATGTGTGTAGATAGTGCAGACGTGATTTATAGTTTATTTTTTGGCCCTGCTGTGCTGACAAACGAGCTTCCAGCCGCCTCTGGCACGCAACAGATAATGCACGCAGCTCAAGCACATCATGAAAGGCTTCTCAGGTCCTGAAGTGTCTCTGGCTGCCTGCTCAGGTCTCTGCGACCAGCTTCCTTTTCCCTCCGCTCACGCCTAAATAAAGACGTCCTTCAAAGCAGCAGACCCCTTTTAGTGGTTTCATGTCACATGTGAAATACCACTTTTGAACATGGGAGTTGATGTAGTTATGAAAACTTCAAGGATCATTTAGACATTCTTGAGATATTATGGGCCTTTTCTTTTGTTGAAGTGGGTGTGAAAGACTGTAAAGCAGCAGACGAGCATTTGCAGAACAGAGTTACCTCTCTGACAGGTGGTTACAGTTTAGAGTACAGAAGTGGAGCTGTTGTCTATTAATCAATGGGTTCTTTTTTTGTAGGGGTCGATAATCATTTAGTCTTTATGAAATGCCAGAACATGCTAAAAACATGATTTTCAACATGACATATTTTGATATCTTTTGTCCGACCAACTGTCCAAAACACAAAGATACATTTTGATGATATAAAACGGACAAAAGCAGAAACTCCCCACATCGGAGGCCTGTTCGCTTGATAAATGATGTAAATGATTAACCAATTATCAAAATTGTTGGTGATTTGCTTTGTCTGTTGACTAACCGATGAACCGACTATCCTTTAAGGCTTCTGTATAGCGTTGAAGAGATGATTTTAGAGATTTACTATCATTCCCTACACTGTCTGTGACACTCAGCCCATTCGCTGAAAACATACATCTTTAAAAAGTGGAAGCAAATAAAGTTTCATTTTTAAAACTAAGTGATTTCCTGAAACAGCTGGGCACTGTGGTTTTTAATCAAGAAGTAAATGGTGCACAAATTGGGGACTATTTTCAGCTGCGGATTGCTACACATTTTGGCACCATGAATACTTACAGCAGCGGAAGTGTTCAAAAAAGGTGATGTCACATACAGTAATTGTCTTGCACTAGTTTAGCATTTTTATCAAAATCTGGTGACAGGTTGTGGTGTTTGTCAATCAAATCTGATCAACCCACACAGCTCGGGCTGCAACTAACATTTTTGATAATCATTATTTTTCTATATAGCCTAATGTCAGAAAATAGTTAGAAATGTCAGTTATAACTGACCGATTCATTTTCTGTCCATTGACTATTAGTTGCAGCTCTACACCGAATCAAATGATAACTAAGGCTGTTTTTTCTCAACTTTAACTTTAATTGTTGCTTTAAATTATAAATATTGAACTTTGTAGTGGGGCACTTAAGATTTTTAGGAGCTTTAAATTATTGGAAAATGTATCATCTACCCAGAAGAGAATAATTACAACTTCTTTTGGTGTGTTGCATTTTCTTCTGAAGCAAACTACCACAATACAATAGGTTATTGTAATTTTAAAAAGTAAATGGAAGTTAGCTCACATTTTAAACAGTACAGCAGAAAGCTAGATATAAAATGCAACAGCCTACAAATGATGTATTTTGCATCGTAAAGCAAAAAAAGATTTTTCTTTAAAACTCTGTATTGCGACAGACCAAACATAAGATTCTTTTTAAACTTCAAACAATGCTGACATACTGCAACCACATTTGACCCCAACATGTTGGTCAGTAAACAGTAAACAGGCATTTTATAAATAATCCTGCACTCTGGTGTGTATTTGTTGCAGGCTCAGACGTCAATCCAAATCTCGTCTCAACTGCAGAACTATTTCAATACTGCAAAAGAAAAAAAAAGTAAAAAGGCTTTTAAGACTCTAAAGCCATCACCCCTCCCTGCTGCCTGCCGCTGGCTATTTCTATGACTCTCATATGAAACACTTCTGACGTTAAACACCTGTTAACTTTTATGTCTTGTGAGAGGAGTGGCTGAATGGGGGAGCATTATGTTCAGTGCTGGCCAAATCCCCAGTAGAGGAAAGACCACTCCCAGTGCAGAGAGGCAGCAGCAGTTGTGAGTGAGCCCCCTTATCCCTGCAGCCTGCGAGGATCCCCTCAGCAGTTACCTCTACTCCAGCTGACAGCTGTGTGAAACCACCATCTTTCCACAGCTCTCTGCTGGATAAACTGCAGCGCGCCTCCCCAGCAGACCTGCTTAAGAGGCAAAGTGAGGAGCTGTGAGGAGGTTTGAGGCAGCTTATGTTGGTGTCTTGTATCAGTCAGATGTTTTCCCTTCACATTTAGATGCTGAAGTGATGCCAATGCAGTGTGTCCTGCCAGAATCCACATAACCTGCACCACCCATTATGTAGAGTCCCAAACTGGACTGTAATTTTGAGGTACTTGTACTTTACTTGAGAAATTCCATTTTATGCTACTTTACACTTCTACCCCACTACATCTTGGAAGCAAATATTGTACTTTTTACTCCACTACATTTATCTGACAGCTTTAGTTACTTTGCAGATTCAGATTATTAATAATAAATATAATCAACTAATAAATGATGATACATTATTATAGATTAAGCTACACAGCAGTATATAATCCAGTAATAAAATAGCCTATATATGATTCTGAAATGGGCCATTCTGCATAATGGGTACTTTTACTTTTGGTACTTTGAGTATATTTTGATACTAATACTTATGTACTTTTACATAAATATCTGAGTAGTTCTTCCACCAGTCCATTTGTAGATCTCCATCAATACTAAGTTTACAACATATATTTTTTCAAAATAGCTTTTACTAAATACAATATTCACTCTATTAGTGCATATAATACAGTGCAAATACAGTTTTTCACCTGAACCATAAATCAGTGGATACAATGTTGAATCTCCATTTTTCAAAACAAATGCTGAACTCTTTTAAACCTTTTTTCATATTTTTTTTAAACACAGCATCTCTTAATGCGTATGGATAATCCTAATGTCAATCTGCAGCTTTGATGGACTGACATGATAACATTGTTCCTGCTAAAGAATGCTGTGAAAAGCTGGTTGTCATATGTAGGGCTGCAACTAATGATTATTTTCATTATCAAATATGTTAATAATTTCCCATTTTTTGGGATCAATAAAAATCTATGTTCTCAATGTGTCTATGAAATGTAAAAAAGCGGAAAATAAGGCAATCCCAGGAGCAAATTCTCAAGCGATTACAGTACAAACCGCAAATATTTGGCATTGTTGGTTAAAAAACATTATTGTGAAATTAATAATCGATTCTGATAATGGTTGCATATCCCTTAATGACTAATGGTTTTAGCTCAAGCAGTATGGTATGATTTGTATTTATGGTAATTTATCTTTCTTCTGTACATTGTTTTCATCCATTTTGAATAAATATTGTATTTTGTAAAAACTATTTTACAATATTTTTTTGTACAGTTGATCTCTAAGTAACATGACGGATCCATGGACTGTACAAACCCAATCAAGGGCAAGATAACCAAAAACATGCAAAAATACGTTCAGGTACAGTAGATTAAAATCACCTAAAAGCAGGTTAGCATTTGTCCAGAGTTGTGCAGCAGCATTTAAACATACATATATTTAGAATATTATGTGTTGCTGCTTTCTCTACCTTTCTTGCTGTGAGGTCCTTGCTGAGCTGAAAGCAGTCCTCCACCTCATACATAAAACATGCTGCCTATAAAATCAGTCTAATGTGCCCTAAACTGCTGATTCTAAGCAGTAGAAACCTGCTTGGCAAATTCAAAAATCATTCTGGACTACAATGGAAACGACATCTAATAAAAATGACGTCTCAAGTCTCTCCAAATGGCATCGGTGAGTGAAAGGAGCGCTGTTTGTCTGCCAGACCTGGTGGCTAAATGAAACTTTAACCAAACCTTTAAATGAAAGCTAATATTTTAGGGCTTGGATTGCAGTACCAGGAAATACCTGGGAGAGGTACACCTTTAAGGAATCAAATTTAGCAATCCACAGGAATGGTTGGAAACTTTACCCAGAGAACTCTTTCTGCAACCTCTCTCTGTGCTTTTTGGATGCCGTAAGTTCGGGTGCAGCGATTAAAGCCTCCTAACGTGTTAATGATGGTGGAATATTTCATTCTGAGTTTGTCAGTTTTATCCCCCATTAGCAGGCAGGAATGTCCTCTCCTCTTCTCTACTCAGAGGCGATTGGTTAATGTCTTTGGCTATTTACACATTTACAGACAGCACATCCATCGAGGAAACAGAGGAGATAACGTTTGAGACATAAGGGTGAATGAAATTAATACAAATCTGTGTATTCTGCTCTGTGCACTATTTCATCTTTTCATAAACAAATTTCAGATCCTCAGATATGCTAACGTTTGAATAACAGTAGCAACTCAGTTTGGATTTTCTTTTTCCTTTCTTCTTTTTAAGAGCTATGAAATCTATAATTTTAGAATATTCTGGACATAAAAAAATGTGTAAATGTGGACACCTGGGTAGCTCACCTGGTAGAGCAGGTGCCCATATACAGAGGTTTACTCCTTGACGCAGCAGCCGCAGGTTCGACTCCACCCTGCGGCCCTTTGCTGCACGTTATTCCCCCTCTCTCTCCCCTTTCATGTCTTCAGCTGTCCTATATGAATAAAGGCCTAAAATGCCCCCCAAAAAAATCTATAATCTTAACAAAAAAAAAACACCAGTCTTAAACTGAAAAAGTGACACCTCACTTAAAAATAATAAGAGACCAATTTGCTTTAATCTGCTTCCAACAGAAATTCAGATTTTTGACCACAAATAAGAACTTGAAGTGACTTATACTTGCTTGAAACAATAAAAAAGGAAGCAATATTCAGTATTTTTATAAAAAAAAAAAAAATGACTTTACATTAACAGGTAGGCAAGATATCTAACACCATTATATTGATATACAGTTAAAACAACATAAATAACTAGATTACCTCCATTTAGACAGTAAGAAAGTTCTTTTGTCTGCAGCGGGTGTTACATGTGTGTCATGAAGTAGATTCAGTTTATAGAGAAACTGTTCACGTGTTTTCCCAGTCTGTGACGAATCTGCTGTTTAAAACAAAAAAGTCCCTTACTTTATGAATATTAAGAAAAAAAAAAACTATTATGAATATTAAGAAGAAAAAAAAACTATTAAAAACAAGAACTTCTACTTTCATTCACAGAATGAATATTGAAAAATAAAATTCACAATGAACGCTAAGAAGCTCCACAGTGATTTCTATGTACAAGTGTTTGGATTTACAGTCTCAGCAGGAACTGAGACACACGCTGGCCTCTAGTTTCAATTCACCCTCTTGAATCTCAAAACACGACTCTGCTGCACGTTAGGCCTTTGATTGGGCTGAAATACTCCCCATTCACTAGGCATTACTGAATAAACGGCGGAATGATGAAGTCTGATCCAAACCATATGGGCGTAGTGCAGTAGAAGGTATTCTGGGGGGATTTCGACAGATCCTCAGGTTTATACCCAAACCATCAGACGAGAGAGTAGAATACTCTCCAGAGCTTTTCAATACCTACAGTCAATGAAGCAGAAACAGCTTTACATGCTAACTGACTGTAGAGGCTCTTTGACCCCCGATAACAAAACTGACTTGAAAATGGAGTGCAGCAAAAACGCTGCTGGGGCGAATCAGTCCACCGCGGTCTGAGGTT